>JAVTVY010004546.1:0-380920 GCA_036873755.1 Hanleya hanleyi
ACAACGGTTGCGTAGAATCTTTTCAAGTTTTGACGGGATCACCGTGTTCCAGATCACCGCGGCGTTCAAATAAATTGAAGGATAGCCGATTAGTGAAAATGTTTGTGAAGAGGATGTGGCTCAGTGATACAAGCTCCAGTTCTGTGTGAAAAGATGGTGGGCATATCAGTTCACTGTGCGAAAGATCCCACGACACATCCCCCGGTTCTGTCTTGCAAGAATCTTGTAGGTTTACTTTGTACGTACATTCAATTCAATACTCAGGTCATGCGAAGCATGTAGATTCTTGACTCATAAATTCTTTCTTCCTACTGAATGTTTAATCAGATATCCATACTTGGAAACAGATCCTGTTGATGGTCATTTGTCCATGAGGCCGGCCCCGCGTACACCGCTAATAATAAATGTATAAACAGATAGAACAATATTGATCAGCACTAATTGTCCTGAAACCTGATGACATAGGCCCCCAACATCCAAGACAACTAAATGGCTGACGGGGATCTTTAGTCAATTCAATTAGCCAGTCACCTCCGTCATGTAACATGACACCAACTTAATTGCCAGTCCAGGAAAGGCACAGTCGGAAGAGCGAGCTATAATTTGGTGTATCGGGTTCGATGTAGGACTTCACGCCTTGCGGCACATGTACTAACATCGACAATGGCAATTTAATTGATTCTGTGTTACATAAGCGATGTTAGATTCCTGGATAAGTGTTCACGTGTCATGCAGATCACGTGGTTGAGGCAAATATAACACGTCATCAGAGTTTCGGACCATTGTGCAGTTTCCTGGACCTTGTCTTTAAACACGACTGGCCCAGTGGTTTGGAATATTGCAGGGAAGTAAAGTGAAACGGGCATCTCTTAATACCAGTAGCCAGTAATATTGTAATTACTTCAGCTTCAGATTCGACATTCAATATTAAGCCGTCGTTCATAAAAGAATTTCCGCGTCATTAATCGAAAGACATTTTCGTAGGACAGCAAGCACGAATTCCAAATATGTATGAAATAAAAATAATAATAACACAAGAGGCTTTCCTACAATGCAGAAGTAGTCAACACTTTTTAATGATGCCAGCAAGAAACGACGATGTTCTGCACATGCAATCTTAATCACTGACCATTATTTTTTACCCAAATGAATTTGCATGTCATTTTCACGCTTTGATTGTGATTGTTCATTTGAACACAATGGTGATGTAAAACACATGATCTCTTGTCCCGGGTTAAGCGGAATGGGTATTAATCAGTATTAACTATCCAATCAGATTTTACGACTGCCACTCCAAGTTTCTCAAATTTGGTCCAGCTGACCAATCAAATGACAGAACTACCACTTCCGGTTTATCTTCTGGTCCTATTGTGCAAGTCCCCCATTAGACAAGTTACGAAACGTAGCGCCTGATATCTTGCACGCTACGATTGTATTTTTTCGTTCGCGAACGATATTTATCAAAGAATTTGAGAAACTGTTATGGATGCGTTTGATGGTATAGCCCTGATACAATTTGACCGAGGGGAATACACTTCAGGTGACCATACGTGAGATGGTGAAAAATCGAGCTGCATTAGCACATCGTCATAATTTCATCAAAAACCTTGAGATGGTATGCATGAAATTGTATTTCTTTACTCGCGATCTGAAACCGACAAACACCAAATTAGATATGTCCAACGGAGCAATAAAACTAATATGCTAGATATGACCCAGTGCATTTCAGTATATTAACAGAAAGTAATTTTCTGGCAAATTGTTCTATTTAATGTGCCTTGAGGCACGATAAATGTGACAAATGTATGTTGATATTTAAATTTGAAATTTACTGAATTTGATAGCATAATTTCAAGCCAGGATGTTCACTAAATAAAAATAAGGCTCGTCAGTGCACTGGCATTTCTCCTACCAGCATGGTCTCGTATGGCAAATATGACTGCCCAATGAAATGTTTTCAAGTTCGTCGCATGACAGCGGCATCGTAATTTTAATGGAAGAACAGCTTGTGGTAATTCACTACATCAACGATTATTGTCAGATATGAACATTCGAAATTTAATTTTACTTACATTCACGCGCGTGGTATCTTTACTTCAGATCGATCTACACTGAACAACAACATTCTCCTCTCGATCGAGTCAGATCAATATTTTCGCTTTACCTTGATTGATATTACACAGGTAAAAATAGACTCGCTCTCTTGTTCAGCAGAGGAGAGGATTTATTTGAACGAGGTAAATTTTATGGATATTGAAGTGGAATGACCTTGTTTATCATACACCACGGGTTTGACGGAAGAGGGCGCAAGTAAGCGTACAGAGATAATGTTGAACAATACATTTCTTTGAAGTTTTGAGATACCAAACCGTAATTTCAAAATTGTTGGGGTATTTATTGGATTTTGGAGACATCAACGTCTGATGATTGGGCCACAGTGAATACAGTTTTCAGATTTCAGGATTTAAATTTATTATATTGAGATAATCGGACGAATTTCGAAACAGATTTTGATTATTTCGTCCAAATGTTCTCATTTCTCTAGAAGGTATATGGAAAATTGTATTCGATATTTTTAAGCGTTCTAACGAACAGTGATAAGAGGGTATGAGAAAAATTTATACTCAATATACAATCTCTAAATCCGTGGTCTAATTAAGAAATTCTGTTTTCATATGCGTGCTCAACATATATTTGAGGCACGGTTATTGTGGAAAAGTGTATATTTCTCGGCAAGGGCGAAACCCGGGCACTAAAATTTATAAACTTTCCCAGAGTAACCGTGCCTCAAATATTCACTGAGCACGCCCTTAAAACATTATTTCTATTCTAGTGCACTACTTCAATTGATGCTAAACAAAGATTACAACGAAAGGTTGAAAAATATTGTAAACTTTGGCAATTACAAGCGTCTAGTCCGTCATTCATAATCCAGCCGTCGTCCATTAGAGAATATCCGCGTCCATAATCCAAAGACCTATTCCATTTCCATATAACAGTATTATATCCTCTTTGCTGAAAAGGCACACGGAGTGTCAGTTGGCAATATGTCAAGATCAATGGACGAGTTTATGCGGTCTCTGAAATGGGAGGCATTCTGTCACCTGCGAAAGGCTGTGTGAAAGATACATGCTTATAAGTCTTTTTGTGTCGCATTTTTAATCAATTCCACGATTAAAATAACACTTAAACTTGAGAAAGAAATGTACGACTTTAATAACAAATATGTATTACTTTAGAGCTAAGAAGACGACATTTAAGCCTACCACTCCTCACCCTCCCTGTAAAGTAGAATCACCCGAATGAACACCTGCGCTTGTATACTTGACACATCATGATACATCATTACATAGATTTCACAAGGCACAACGTTCTAAATCGCATTAAAACGTGCTAAATAAACGCACCAGTTTACCAATGCGTAATAGGTACAAGTGTTATATAATGTTTTATTATCATTAGATGTTCCTATCAATTACGCATGTCGCCTCAATCCTAGGCTGTTCCAAACTATGAAATTTGGGGGACTAAGCTTTCGGACATTACGGTAAGGTTTAAGGATATGAACCCCATAACACAATATCTGTTATGCTCAAAGTAATGGCAACAAATCTGATATTGTATATTTCACAAACAGTTATGCTGATATACGTTCTTTCCTGGTCAACACAGCGCTCAATTGCTTAATATATGATAATCGAACATTTTAAAGACAACCAAAGTTAATGCACAAGCTATATTTCATGTAAACATCTTAGGTGTACGTCATCTGGTTCTACATCTCACTTCAAATCTGACCGCACAGCATCAGGCACGAAAATTTTACCCCAATCAACCCAACTACAGCAAATGTAATGATCATAATATAGAGACCAATATCACACCCACTACAGCCATATATATAGGTCTACGTGCATGAATATATATTCGCAAAGTCGGTATGTTCACAGTCACTAAAATCCTTGAAGGAAAGCGTCTAAAATTATAATGACGGTGATCTAGATTAAATATTATCATATTGGGCGACCGGATTTACCTGCATTATTCTATTATTGAGGTCCACTACATCAAAAAGTGTCACATGGCTTTGAATCCAAAGCCCGTTTTCAATGTTTCTCAAAAAGATTAATCAAACTGCATTATTCTTCACACTTATGTCACTTACACTTGTCCGATTACACATATATTCTGACAGACTTGTATGAGGGCACCTTATTCAGTTCAAGACGCAATTGTCCTGAATATATATTTGCTTGCGTTCGTGTCATTCCATTTAAAACTCAAACTTTCCTTGCCGCATGCAATTATTTATTCACAGTGACTGCTGGAACAAATTTAACATATATATCATCTGGAATTTTGTGTCAATCATGTGTATCAACAATTCATAAACATGTATGTTTGAAATATGTAACTTTGTTTTCGAGGCAAAGCTCTGTACAAATAATTCCCTAATCCAATTTCCCGGAACCGGTTGATAACTGTCTCTTTATTGCGAGAATTACATTTATCTATCTGATTTGAATACGTATACATAATGATAACGATCATTCATTGGAAAACCTCTCCTATCCATCGCGGGCATGTTTTAATTTGCAGCAAAAATTCTTCCCGAAATCAAATTTATAGAAATAATTAAAGACATGCCATTACATATACAGATTAAATGGATTAGAAATGTTAACTAAAACCAAGAAAACGGATTTATCGAATAAGACCTTTTTTTTCGGTCCAAGCCTCTACAAGGAATGTCATGATAGCGCGATCCAAAGTGCCAACATCGACATCAGGTTATCTGAGATGTAACGTTCAGCATTTTCCCCATTGATAAAACTCTTGTTTTAAATGTCACGGCATCGACATAATAGTCGTCTCTTGAAGTCGCGAGGACAATTACGATGTTAAAGGTCGACATGCTGGAGAAGTTATTACGGTTTTTACAACAGGGTGAACTTTCAACATTAGCATATTACTTTTAGAATGACAAAGGATTTCGGATGTTCAGTCCATCGCGATAGACAATTTGTTCGGCAGTATGCTGGCCTTGTCCATTACTAGGGTTCTTGTCGAAAGGCACATTTCGGAACCATACGATCGCATTGATAGCTAACCCTGAAAGATACCTTCGCCACACGAGATTGAGAGCAGTAAAACACAAAAGCATGCAATTAAATACTTCCATTTATGGGCGTGTGAGTCTGCTTGTTACACGAAATATAGAGACAGACTCTGTTTATCGCATTGGGACTACATTAGGTGTAGTGTTATATAGCGATCCGGACGGGC
The DNA here is from genome assembly GCA_036873755.1 of Hanleya hanleyi. Classification (NCBI taxonomy): domain Eukaryota; kingdom Metazoa; phylum Mollusca; class Polyplacophora; order Lepidopleurida; family Hanleyidae; genus Hanleya; species Hanleya hanleyi. The sequence continues at coordinate 5,287 of JAVTVY010004546.1, forward strand.
ATTCCATTTCCTTATCTGGTCTTGGTCTTTACTGTCAAAAATTGCAACGAACAACTGTTCGATAAGCCCTTCTTGACTAGGATGCCCGATAATTCTAACTTCTTTCGTTTCTAAAATCAATTAATTACAATGTCCGGTTATATGCACTGACATTAGGCTCATCTTTCCTTTTAAAATGTGCTAAATATATGGGATTCCATGTATATTGACCATTACGTTTTAAATATATCAAGGGCATATATAATATATATTATCAATTGGGAGGAGTTTATTTTGTATATATTGTTTTGGAAAGTTGTACTCATTCCATGATATTTAGTAAATACAACTCAATTTCATAGTGTAGTATATAATGTTTCTATACTTGGGATGAAAAATAATATTAATTTCAATTGTAGGTTGCTTAACTAATTTGTTAGTAAACGAGGGAAAATTATTATATGACCTGTGATTTTGGTGTGAAACGATCATATCCCGATTTATTGGTCTACCGTTTTTGCATGTAACAAAAATAGTTGAGCGTGGGCTTTCATAGATAGCCGTTGACTTTTATTATAGAAACATCCTCGGATGTTCATTTCAAGGTAGCAAAGACGTTGTCCAGAACAGAATTGCCTCTTTACCGCTGAAAGGATGACGAATGTCTGGGGCACCACGCACTACACCAAGACATCCCATTGGGTAGGTAAATGCACTGCGGGTTCCATTCCACCTTCACAATTACTCGACTTTACAATCCTGCCTAGTGAGCTTCGCACAGATGAAATTGACATTCTTGATAGGTGTAACGCACCTGTTTTGCCAACGATACACCGGCATGTAATGCATATAACATGACATGAAATTCCATTTATCTCTCGACGAACACAATTATTCGACAGTCCGGCATGCACATCCCTCCAATCAGATCGCCCTGTAAGGTAATTTGGATTACAATTCTACCAGTCACACTTCTCGAAAGAATACATCATTCTATACCGAACCGGTCGAACGTGGTTAGAACCTAGCCTTGTCCGATATTTGTGACATATTTCTGCAAAGGTATAATAAAATGGACATACCTCATCTCACTGTTTATCTATTCAATAGTACAACATTTTCTTTCTGTAAGCGTCGTGTCAGATTTCTTCAGATTCGAGGCCCAGTAAAAATACGTGGAAAAGTTGGCATTGAAAATTGGAGAGTGGGAATCCACTTCTGTGGGGAGGGAGGAACACATGTAAGCAATGTTTTTTTTTTTATTGTTTCGGCTCGAAACACAACAATCCTATCGTCACAAACTCAATCCTCGAATTGACAGCTGTGATCAATATGACGTCGCGGTACATGCTCTGGCCTGTCGTGCTGGGTGATTTAAGTGTTTTATAATCTGACCAACTGGTGGACGAAAGCAGTGGAAATGAACATGACTTACATGACAATAAACATTCGGCGACAAAAGACAACGATTGGTATCAAAAGACTACACTCGAGTTAGAGCCGTAGTAATGGACAAGTCCAGCATACTGTCGAAGAAATTCTCTATTGCGATGGAATGAACATTCGAAATCCTTTGTCATTCTAAAAGTAATATGCTAATGTTGAAAGTTCACGCTGTTGTGAAAACCGTAATAAGGGCTTCTACACACCTTGCAGGACATTGGAACTAATAAACCCTGACGATATCACATTAGCATTCCAAATTTCGTTGATTAATAATGATACATTCAGGAAGGTATTTGGATCAAAACTAAACCGCAACAGTGGAGTTTGAATGATAACATTCACAGTTATTCTCATTTAATCAACCTGACCCCCTAATTTTCGATACTAGTTCATTCACATAGTTGAACAATTTGTCACTATATTCTTCGATAAATTGGCCAGCTACGCCACTCTTTTATTGTACGTTGCGTTCAGTTGTCTGTACACGGTGATATTCTGTTGGTGGACGTTTCGTCCCCGAGGCTTGCCCTCTGTACAAATCATTGTGATTGTAGTTTGTGACTTGTAAACATGGTGTAGAATGAAGCGCTTAATCGATGTCGGACCTCACAGGTATTTGTTCTGAATACGAAGTTGAATTTAATAAATATTCCCTCGTTTTGGCCGTTTTTCACCATCTGGCGGTCACAAACTTCATCATTTCCAACAGATGACTTGATGGGGCTATTACATCATCGCACTAAAATATTTGTATCTAATACCGCTCAAACCGGTGACAGGGGCCGTGTGGTCATGTCATTCAACATGTCCACATGAACATTCACAATATAAGCGTGGCTCTGATACAAATCATCACAAGGATCACTTTTGGTTATTGTGATGTTTTAGAAATGTGCAGCCAGAATATTTGTCAGTGGGGTCATATGACTTCTTGTCTGTACGCCGGAATCGTTTTTGACCACAATTTCAATGTTGCGTTTGATGCCGCTCTGTTCAACCGGAATTTCCCAGTACACGGCACCATATTTTACGACCCCGAGAGAGCTCATCGAAAAGTATAGACGATAGGCTTTCAAAAGGTATATGGTTTTGCTGTATGTAGCGGGGGTGAATTAAAATACTAAAATAAGGCCTTTTCCGGCCCATTGCCGCTCATCTAAAATGTGTTTTTGAATCTCGCGACCGTAATAGTGTAAAAAAAAATTATAATATGTTTAGATCTATGATTGGATAAAGCGCCCACATTCAGCGCCAAAACGAAAACATTAGACCATCGTCTGTGTAATGAAATTTGGCCTGTTGAGAATTTTACCCCCAAGTCGAAAAAGTTTCACCACTTTCACGTAATTTCCTACTTATCCGTGTTTGCACAATAGATTCAAGTTTATTATGGAGAAGTGCCAACTCATATAAATGCATATAAATGAGGTTTCGAGGTCAGTGCTAATTTACTGATAATATGTAATCAATCTAAGAGAAAACAATTCACAAGGTGGACATCAAATTTCTCTGCTTATATGGTGGGACTGGAGTTTACTTACGGCGACAGAAATCTTCATTGAAACAAGCCAAACCTATTTTTCTTTCTTATCAAATCGAGAGTTTTTGTCACATTTAAATGATATTTTCTATAAACCTGGCCATCCATCAGCCCACTCAATGATAATGGTGACTTTGAGAGAGGCAGAGGACTGTGAAAGTTCAATTCTGTTGAAGGACAGAGAGTTTATAACAACGGAGATAAACGCTATTTGAAAAGTATTTAAACAATATGCAAACGACCTAATTGAACAAACCGCATTAGATGACATTGATTACGAGTCCTTAGACCTCGGCATTTATGAACAATTGCTTTTTTCAAGACGATTCTCTTAGAAATAAGGCGGGAAACAGAACAATTTTGTCGAGAAGGAAGAGGGAGAGATCGAAATTAGAAAAAGATTTGAATACAGATGTAGAAACCTTAGAAAACAGATTATATGGCACAGCAGATGAAAATATATTGAAAGAAATAGAGAATCTTACGCATGAAAATGAAAACATTAGAAGGGAGAGTTGGGAACAGGTTATGGTTATATCACGTGCTAGATTGAATTTTGACGGGGAAAAAAGCAATTAAATAATTTTGTGCGCTCGAAAAACGAAATTTGATAAACAAAGCTTTCTCTAGAATTGAGACCTAGTATCATTACGGACCAAAAGGAAATCTCAAAAGATTTAAAGATTTCTACAATAAACTCTACCAGGCACAAGTGACAGAAGATTTTGATTTTTTGAGTCTGGATTTCAAAACAATAAAAGTACTGTCTGATTTAGAAGCTAAAGCTATGGAAGGTCCTCTTACGCCCAATGGAATCCTTTCAGCTTTCAAAAGAACAAAAAATAACAATGCTGATGGCTTCACTTCCAAATTCTTTGAGCTTTTTTCGAGGGACATTGGCTTCTTTCAGGTATAAATTATGGATTTGATAAACAAAAGTTGTATAATACTCAAATTACAACACATATAAGGGAAGTGGGAAGAGGTGCCGACATACTGGCAGAGCCACATGACTTCACAGTATAGTCTTCCGGTTAACATATTCTAAAGCACATACCAAGAATCTAACGATTCGTGATATGTGTTGTATCTCAGGTACGCTTTTATTGTACCTGTTCATGTGGCAACTTGGATGATATGATCACATGGCCCCCTAGCACCGGCATAAGCGGTATTATATACAAATCTAGAAAGCTATGATGGAAATGCTCTGACAACTCGTACATGTATATTGGTAATTGGTGAGCTGTTTCGCTGTGACAACTCGTAGACTGGGGATTGATGAGCTGTATCGTCGTCAGATGAAAATGACGGTATTTTGACTAGTCTGTAAGGCCCGATGTCGACCCAGCATTAAAGACAGGGGCTAATAACCTGCCTCCCAAAGAAAGACAAACCCAGACAATTTTTTGAAGAATTGGAGGCCGATTACGCTTGTTAACGCACAATATAAGCTTGTATGAAGATCAAAGTGAGTTCATAAAGGCCGGATTATCGGTGACAATATACCGTTAAAGTTCGATGAATTAGATTTTAGGAATACCACCCTGGAAGTTTCTGAAACAAACACTAAAGCTTTTCAATTTTGGTCTTTCCATCTGTCAGTGGGTAGATATCTTACACAATATATTTCTTCTGTACAGCTAACCGGATTATTTTCAGACACCCTTCACATAGAACGTAGCTACAGGCAGGAATATGCCCTCTACTATTATTTGTTCATTCTGTGCGCCAAAATACTAGCTTCACTTGTCCGCGAGAACGATCATATCAAAGGAATAAAAAATTTAAATTTAGAGTACAAAATTTCGCAATTTGCCGGTGATACAACTTTTTTCTTGTATGGATCCGATGCCTCTCTCAGAGCCTGTTTTAAAACGCTTGAATGGTACGGTAGACTGTCGGGCCTAAAGGTTAATAGGGATGAAACCGAAATTTTCTGTGTTGGGCGTAGGAAAAAACGCCTGATAAATCTTTTTTAGATATGGCGAAGATTAATTATACTGAAAAAAATAAAGAAATCCGAAATTTGTTAGGAAGCTGGTCAGAAAGATAACTAACAAGTTTATGTACAGTAAGTATAGTAAAACCATTAGCGATTCCAAAACTGAATCATTTGCTTTTTACTCAACCAGATCCTCTCCAGAAAACACTTAAAACCATCAAAAATATATTGTACAAATTCAACTGGGGCGGAAATGATAAAGTGCAAAGAATACAATTTATACAAAAATATGATAAAGGGGCAGTGTAAATGGTTGTTCTGAATGAATTTGTAAAATCTGTTAAAATCTCCTATTTTCGTAGAATGGTTCAACGCTTCTGTCCCAGTAAACATATTCTGTATTATAATTTAAATATTCGATACTGCTTGGAAAATTTGCGCCCCAGCAAATAGCAAAGTTAAGTAAATTAATTGGTATCGTCTTTCTGGCTTGGTGAAACGTATAAAAACCAACATTGATCAAGCAATGTTGCAATCGATATGATTCAATGATGACCTAAATGTTGGCTATAAACCAATTTTCTACACAAAGTGGTAATCAAAGAAGTATACGTTTCGTAAATCACCTTTTCGACCAAAATGGTATATTCTATACATTGGAAGAGTTAGAACAGATATATAAAATAAATATAAATTTCTTGCATTATTCTGAGATAAAGAATACGGTGAAACTGTTTTAGAACCTTATGGATCTATCCACGAAACTGCCCTACCATGTTAGACCTTTCGTTATTGAAGTTTTGACGAAATATGACAAGGGAAATACTGGTTACATCGAAATATGGGAAACCAACCAGCGAAAACAAATGCGAGTCTGTTTTATATATCGACAACCAAAATTGAAAAAATACACACATTGTCATTCAAATATACATAGTCTGTTATGGTTCCAGTATCGGTTAACCAACAGAATTTTAGCTATCAATTCCTTCTGCAATTTCTGCGGAAAAGAAAGGGAAACGCGTACTCATCTGTTATTTGTCCATTGTCCCGTGGTGAAAAACAACGTATTTTATATGACGACAACGTATATAACAGAATTTTGCTGCTATCAAAACGGTATGTATATTAGTGTAAGCTTACGAAAATGATGCCAAATATCAATACCTTGAAGAAACTTTCAACAAAATATTACGAAAATGAAAACGTTAGCTACTTTATTGAGTGTAAATACGATGCCTTTCGTGACAGGTGGTCTAGATGGGTTTTACTGCCACAGTGAAACTCTTCACTATCTATATCATCTACATTGTTATATTCTCACGAATGCTCAAAATTAATTTGCTCCTCTTTGTCTGCTTATATAACAACACGGGTTTAGAAAGTATTATTACCAAATTTTTCCCCCGTTATCGAGACTCTTTATAAAAAACTTTAGTAAATTTTACCATATGAAGAATTTTGAATTTCAAACAGTTGCATGCGTCGTATAATGTAAAATGGTGTAAAATGATAATCTCATACATAAGACAACTTGTATATACATGTATTCCAATGAACTGTTTCTCTACCTGAATAAAAAATATACATAAATATATATGTCCTTGTATATAGTTTGAACGTTTTTTTGTTGGAAAGAAGAACAGCACTATACAGTGTTTCCTTGTTCGATATTTTATCTCGTTGATAAAACTGAATTCTGATGTTAATCTGGAGTTAAATTTTATATCGTTTCTTCCTTTCCATATATACCATTTAACGATAAAAATTAACAAAAATATTCATTCGGAGCAGGTATTTCGGTATTCGTTGTAGCCCAATAATATATGTACAATACTAAGAGTAAATTTTTCTACAGTGTCTACATCAGGCAGACACTAATCTTTTTATCGTATCTCATATGTTGTAATTGTGCGCAAAGTGGATAAATAGATGACTTTGCGTTTCGCTTCCTATTTTACATCTTACCCAAATTCCATTTGATATTACCATCCATTCAGCATATAGTCTGTTGCTATAATATTGTGTATACATTTCCATGTGAATTATTTTATATTGAATGAATGGTTTCCCATACCTTTGTCCATTTGTTGTTGAAGCGAAAATTCTCTATGAAAGCAGGCTGGCACTGAAGTTCGGGTTCGAAACATATAATTCGTTCAACCTTTGCATGAGGTAATGCAATAACAAAACAAGTTTGTGAATATCATACTATACGTCTGTGATGTTTACCAAAAAGACAAAGAGGAAAGTTTTATTAGGTTTCGATATTGAGATGTATACATATCTTCACGGACACAAATGAGAGACTAAAATATAACTGTCAATATTGTGACAGTGTATCGTTGTAAATTCGAACTGCCACAAGTTATGTATATCCTCAATTGTCCATCCTGCCACATCCGCCCCCGCGTCTTACCCACTACTTCCCCTATTAAGTCGTTGGCGGCGACATCCTTCATTGAACCAACGAATGAAAACAACAATCAATTTATCTCCCTTTGACCAGTGGAGAACTGTAATGGGTACTGGCTTACATGATTTGTAAGTAGATCACGAGAGGCTCAGAGAATTCCGGAGAAATTGAGCATCCGACAAGGTATATACGACTATGGTAAAACAAGGATTCTTTAATAAATATTGCGATTTATGCATCCATGACAATTTTTTAGTCCTGAAATAAGGCTGCCGCAGACACATGCAGGGAATATTATCCAGGTTGAGTTTTGTCAAATCTCCAACACATGATTTTAGGCATTGTTCTAATGGACCGTGATGCAAACATCCAGTCTAGAGTATAGAACCGGCAGGTCGACAGCGCGACACTTACAGTCGCTTTTCAAGTGAAATTTAATTAAAATGCCCTACAAATTTCAAATTTGGTATTCTTGGTGATACCACCGGGAATATGCGGGGATGTGTGGGGTTCATGGGGTATAGGCGTCAAAGGATCAGATATTCAATATTCAGCCGTCGTTCACGAAAGAATTTCCGCGTCAGGAATTCGAAGTTATTTTTTGTACGAAAGTTATAATCAGTTCCAAATATGCATAAAATGAAAAAAAAATGGTTTTCTGCAACTGTTATTAATTATGCAGCAAGACATCATAATCATCTTGACATAAAATCCGTATCACTATTGTATTTCCAAGTCGTTTTCTAGAGTATGATGTATTTTAGTCACGCTTTGATTGTGGCTGTTCATTTGAACACCATGGGGACGTAAGACACATGACGTTCAAACTGGTGCTCAATAAAACTGGAACTTTTTACGTAGGTTTGTGAAGTCTCCATGCAAACTGTTATATCTTAAATCATGCAATCTGTTTGGGAATTTTTTTTTGTCATTTATCAGAATATTGATGGAAAGTGTCATGTCAATGTTAGACAGAAACAAAGGACGCAAATGGCTGAGATGACCATTTTAGATACCAATATGCCCGCAATATCTGAAACTGATTTCAGTCAAAAATTCAATATCTGCAGATTTCTGAAGTTCAAATTATTCCTGTCGCGATAAAGGTCTTACAAGATGATTATTTCGCAATAGATACTAGGGTGGGATGCGGTAAGCGAGCAGGATACCGGTCCTCAAGAATTTTCAAAATGGTCGCCATCTGAGACTTAGTCTAAGGGAGTAGAGGACGTTCATTTCCCTGCTCTTATGGGGCTACTACAAGACGTAATTGATGATGGTGTGCTTATGCGCAATTACCTGGTAATATTATTATATTTGGAGCTTTGTCTGCTGGGACTATGCCGAATTTACTCTGGAGATTTGCTATATGTTCTTGCGAATTGCGGTTTCTCGGTACTTCTTTTGCTTGAGAAGTGTATTTTTGTCAATATGACGGATTGTTTCAAAGACCTTGTCATTAGCGAGGTCCAAGCTAATCAGCGAGAACGATTTGTAACTTCATTTAATTACGAGGAAAGCACTTGTTCATAACAAGGATCTGGGAACAATTGAATCGAGTTTTCTGCACGTGCCTCAATGAGAACTGAATTCGAACTGTGTTTTAATTTAAAAGACATTAGCTCTAGTTTTCTTATACTTCAGTTTTGAGTTGGGCCTCGCTCGGTGATTACTTGTTATTTAATGGCGGATTTTGATGCTCTTATATATAAATATTACGCAGTGCATCCCTCAATATAAAATACTACTTTCACAACTACTGTTGTTGGAAGTTGCAGACGTGTTTACCGGTACTTTAAGTTGCAAAGACCTATTATTTGTGTTTCTGAATTAGTTTGAAAACTATACGATACATAGTCATATAGTTGCTGGACAAGTAACCGTTTCATTTTATGGCACCTCTCTGTGGGAAATCCCTTGCGAATGCTAGCTTCTATAAAACTGTCGGATCTAGTACGGGTCTCGCTAGATCAGTCTTATGGATTTGACCATGGGAATCCCGTCTTGTTTTGTCGTTACCGTTGAAAAATATTGGCCGTTTCTCTCTTGAATGAAACTTTCTTGTGTTCATATATTTTTCTTTTATCCCTGCATAGATTTGGCCTGGATCTGATGAAATGTCGTGTGATAATGATTTTTCGTTCAGGGACGACGAAATTCTTTCTCAACAACATCTGGCTATATATAGTTATTAACCGTCTATTAGGGACCACGCAAAATTTATCATTAGGGCAAGACCGGTGCAAAAGATGGGGGAAAGGACTTTTTTCACGCTTTTTTCCTACAGGTCTGGATTTCGTCTCATTTCTTCATATGTACCAGTTGGTATGTCCTTTTCCACATCTTCCGTTTCACTTAAAATATGTATATCTCATAACATTAAATTTGCCCATGATGTAGCTATTGCACATTTTTTAGCAGAATTTCATTCTGTGTGGACTTGAGTGAAGCTAGAATATATACTGAGTAAATATGAGTTTCCAAAATTTAGTGTTGATTAGGTTAAAGGTCAACCCAAACGCTCTGAGGTCAAAAATATAAAAAAATAGTCCTTTCGATTCTGAAAATAATGATATTTTTTTCATAATTTTGTGCAGTCTGGTTGTCGAGATATTGCCGTTTGAAAGGTGAAAATCGCTCTCCTGTCAATTCCAGCTGTGACGTCACGGAGGGAAGCCGTCTTGTATTCTGTATGTTAAAGCCGTATACTACAGTCGTAAGTAGCTGCTGATTTCTGGAGATTTTCGGAGTATCGGGGCATCATTTGTTAAATATGCCGCGACGTTGTGTAGTGGGAGGTTGCAGTTTTACTACAGATGACGGTGTTAGTATTCATTTGTGGCCTAAAGACGAGAAAATCGCTGCAAATTGGACGAAATTTGTACGCAACACGAGAGTGTGGAAAGAGGGCCCGAGCCAGTACTCGTATAATTTGCTCGGCACATTTTGACAGAAATTAGACATCATTCGAGGACATCTACAGCGTAGCAGTTGAATTCGGGTACAAACCAAAACTAAAGAGGACAGCTATTCCAACTATCAAACCTAAGAACAATCAGAATGTGACGGCAAAGAAATCGGACAAGGAGAATCTATCACGGACATCGGCTGAACGAACCTAGCCTGCAAGCGAGGCCGCGGGCAGGGAGACGGCTGTACATGCCCTGCTCGCTCTCCCGTGGCATTTGTTGCTTGAGCACCTACAGGCTAGACTGGATGAGTCTCTATTTCATATATACTATTTAATAATAATAAAATGATCTTTCATAAATATATATACGTTTGATAAGTAAATAAATAAAAAAAACACCAATTGGAGTGAATGGCTGTAGATACAGAAGTGATAATAATACTTACACAATCCCTTGACATTTGAGATTGTGGGAATATCATTCGATTTCAATTTAATTGAGGTAATTTGTCGAAAATTGAGCACTTTTCGCAATGAATGTCCAAAGGTTTTTTATCAAACTATATAATTCTGAAATTAGTATTTCATGAGGATTATGGGAAAACAAACAAAATTCAAATCGGACGTATATCAGTAGAGTTATCAACAGTTTACTGTCCATACTGCCGAATCCCGGAGTATCCCTTCGAAAAGGCTGCCTCGGTCAGTAACAACAATAACAACACAGATGTGCTCGTTCTTTAAATCACAGAATCGTTCTACATTCAATACAGTTTGAAATATATGGACATTTGGTCTTATAGATGACGATAATAAGGTTTCCAGTCAAGTTGCATACCAATCTGTATTCAACAAACGACCTCTCCGAATCCTGTCGTCGAGTTCCACGTTGTCAGAGTGGTTGTCACTGTCAGAATCGGAGCCGTACGGCTCAAATTGATAGGGCTGAATTCCGCCGTTGGTCTGCAAACAACTGTTAATTTGCCCGTCATCATCCTCCTCTATGTCTATTTCATCTTCTTGGCGAAAAATATTTCCATCTAAGCAGCTGATATCGCTCGAATCGACATCTGAACCGGAGCTCTGACTGCACTCGCTTTCCATGTTATCCGCTGTTTTTTCTCAGGGAACTTCCCTGCGTGACGTCATCAACCCAGCTGTGAAAGTGTGAAAAAGCCCACTTTGCTCCCATATTACGTGTGTTTCTGATCAGATTAGAATTTTTTCAATATTTTTTTCATACAAAGTGAAGTATGAACTATGATTTTTAAGGATTTTTAGACCAAAAAAAAATCCGTTTGGGTTGACCTTTAAAGTAATGGACGATTTACGGTGCGTTTAATTGTTGTCCGTATATGGCGAGATTCTACTGGTGGGCGTTTCGTCCCCGAGGCTTGCCCTCTTTACAAATCATTGTGGTTGTGGTTTTGTGACCGGTAAACATGGTGGAGAAAGAAGCGCTGGGTCGGCGTCGGGCCTCACATATATGTTTCGTGATTAAAAACTTACATTCTTTTAGTATTCCCTCGTTTGGTCGGTTCCTGCTACCTAACGGTCACATATTTCACCATTTTTCATCAGATTACTTGATAGGGCTATTACATCATCGCTTTTAAATATATGTATCTAATACTACTCAAGCCGGTGCTAGGGGCCGTGTGATCATGACATTCAAGATGTCCAAATGAACAGCTACAATAAAAGCGTGGCTTGGACATGGATACCTTTTGAATCATGTGATGTTTTTAGAAATATGCAGTTAGTATATTGGCCTGTGGGATAATATGACTTCCACATGAACATCCGCAATAAAAGCACCGCAGCTGAGATACCTATGCTACGTCTCTTAGAATCCTCCCGTATTCTAGTTTGAATGCGAGGCGCCGAGGGAGACTTTCTTGTAGAGTCATATAGTTCCTTTTTAGTCGCCAGATGTCGTCAATTTTTCCTACCTTCTACATATCTCGCCAATCTATTATCTGTATATGATAGGATTCTGCTGGTGAACTGTTAATCCGCGGAGCTCGCCCTCTGTAAATGTCATTTGATAAATATACGTCGGGTTACTGTCTTTTGAGCAAATTTACCGCGTGACGTCGAGCATCAAAGGTTGGCTTAGTACGCCTACATCTTTCTTAATCGCCCTTGTTACGTTGCGTTTAATACGTAAATTTCTGCAACATTGGCCTACAATTTGTCAATGCCAGGGATAGGATATCATGAATATTGTATAAAGTTTTGGTCTCAGACAAAAGAACCATTTATGTGTATTCATAGTCGCTCTAAATTGAAATATGCTCGAACAAAAGATGGACCTTCATATTCAACGGTCGGGTGGGAGATATATGCTTTTGGTGCCCCAAAATTCATACTGAAACAATTCCTGCTATGATCCTAAGAATATTTCCCCACTTTCACCTCAATACTCCACCCCTACCCCTCTTACATAGGGTCGAATAGGTTCCATTTTTTTTGTAAATTAAAGAACATTTGACTGCGAGAAAGCAGATTATTGATGATAAACATGAGAACGGGCTTTTTTCCCCTACTATGACAATGAAAACAAGAACATACAAAAACACAATATTTCTACAAATAGTGTGCTGCCACCCTGTTATTTCACGATTTTTCTTATCTAAACCTAAACATATTGGTATGTGCCGCCATATGACTTCTTGTCAGTACGCCGGCATCTTTTTCCATCACTTTCATATGCTGCGTTTAATTGTTATCTGTATATGGTGAGATTCTGCTGGTGAACGTTTCGTCTAGGAGGCTTGCGCTCTGTACAAACCATTGTGATGGTAGTTTGTGACTGTGAATAACATGCACTGTCAGAACAAAACTGTCGAAACGAACAACAGAACCATTTATGTGTATTCATAGTCGCTCTAAATTGAAATATGTCCGAACAAAAGATGGACCTTCATATTCAACGGTCGGGTGGGAGATATATGCTTTTGGTGCCCAAAAATTCATACTGAAACAATTCCTGCTATGATCCTAAGAATATTTTCCCACTTTTCCCTCAATACTCCACCCCTACCACTCTTACATAGGGTCGAATAGGTTCCATTTTTTCGTAAATTAAAGAATATTTGACTGTGAGAAAGCAGATTATTAATGATAAACATGAGAACGGGCTTTTTTCCTACTAATCCAATGAAACAGGAACATACAAAAACGCAACATTTCTACAAATAGTGTGCTGCCACCCTGTTATTTCACGATTTTTCTTATCTAAGCCTAAACATATTGGCATGTGCCGTCATATGACTTCTTGTCAGTACGCCGGCATCTTTTTCCATCACTTTCATATGCTGCGTTTAATTGTTATCTGTATATGGCGATATTCCGCTGGTGGACGTTTCGTCTCCGAGGCTTGCGCTCTGTACAAACCATTGTGATCGTAGTTTGTGACTGTGGATAACATGCACTGTCAGAACAAAACTGTCGAAACGACCAAGAAACAATTGGTCGCCTGCATCAATATAAGGTATGGTATAGACGTGACCGAACAGACGTGGCTGCGAATGAAGTACTTGGCCAGCGTCGGGCCTCACAAACTTGTGTTCTCAATAACAACTTGCGTTCTACTAATATTTGAGCCTATTCTCCAATCTAATTGTCACACAGTTCATAACTTTCCATCAGATGACACATCATTCCTCTTGAATATCTAACACCTCTAAAGCCGTTGCTATGGCCGTGTGGGCCTGTCTACTTGAACAGCTACAATAAGAGCGTAGCTGAGATACAAATCATAACTGGTATAATTTTTTATTCTTGTGATGTGTTTAAATATGCGCTCACAATATTGGCATGTGGGGGCATGTGGAGTCATATGACTTCGTCTCAATACGCCGGTACCTTTTTCCAACAAGTTAACAATTGTCTAACAAGTTATTACTGAAAATTTAAGCACATTTGTACTGTCAAATATGAAAGAAGGAATAGATCACGTTCATTTTCAACAGTGAGAATGTGCTTAAACTTTTAAAAACAACTCGTCAGGCTAAAGATAAGATGGGTAATTTAAAATAAATAGGATGTCACCATACCATTTGTTGACACATTACATCATGTGTGACTGTATCCTGTATCACTAAATTAGTGGGGAAATGGTCCAAGTTTGAAGCTCATTAAACATAAAGATGTAATCATCCTCAAAATCGATGGATTTTGTGAACTCTTACCTGTGCATTTTTCAGCAGCGCAGTTTGCTAAAGCACCATAGATATTATATTTGATGATAGTGAGATAGCCATATACAATGAATGCGAGAAAGAATTGTCAGAGAAATTTGAAACTCTGCCCGCCTAGATGTGCTTTTCTGTCTCGCCATCGGATAAGTGTTGTACGCGGATATGAAAATGACGTCACCTCGTGACGTTTGACTGACGTAGCGACGTTCACGAATCTAAATGCTGAACAACTGCAGCCATTGGGATAACGTCATGGCTCGTTCCTGAGGTTCGGTAGAGTGGAAGATCATGCGCAGAAAGAATGCACCACACGTGTATACGCTTGTTGACACGACTGTCGAAAAATAAACAGCATACCATGCCATTTAATTTTGACGTTCAGTTTCTTCCATTTTCTCGTAAATGGTAGAGACAAGTTCGGTTTTGTGTGGTCAAACGTGTTTTATTTTGTATCTCTCTTAAAATATGTTACTATCTCGGAGTTTGAGAGACATCGATTCCGTCCTAGATTTGAGGCTGATTACATCTTTAATTCCCACATCAAATGCTCTTTAATGTACCAGCAGAACTGAAGCAGAACTTATATACTTCTTTTGAAGTGTTAAACAAAAATGATTGGTTATCATACCTTTTTCAAGTAGCGGCATCATAAAAGATGAATTGTGCATTTTCAGCCGTATGTCCAGGAGGGGGTGGGATGTATTGGGGTGAAAATGGTAAATATTCTTGGTATTCACCTCCAAACCATCAATAAGGTTGCATTTTTGGCTGGAAGTGAATACGGATGAATTTTTGGTGAACCACAAGCATAATCTCTATCCCAAGTGGCATCCTGTGCCGTCCAACCGTTGAATTTGAAAGCCCAACGTTTTGATCAGACCTATTTCACTTTGGGACGGTTGGTGATGCATATAAACTGGTGTGTTTTGGTAAATATCTTTTTTTTTTCCACTTTCATCCTATTGTGTGGTGTCAGGACGGATAGAGAATTCAGCCGGTTTTGGAAAAAATCCAAAAGTTTCCATGTTATAGATCCATAGGCGCATGGACGTAAACGTAATCGACTCCCTTAACATGACTGAAATTAAAGGTGAGCTGCCAAGCTTTCCAATGTTCTGCTAAAATATTAGAAATCAAGGCCTTTGTCGTTATAGTACAGATAGTACAGTACAAAAGGTCTCTGTATAGACCTTTTGGTCAATGTGGGAAGTTGATGCTGGGTCGACATCGGGCCTTTTGTGTTATATGCCGTCATTTTCATCTGACGACGATACAGCTCACCATTCCCCAGTGTACTATTTGTCACAGCCACATTGCTCACCAATTACCAATATACGAGTTGTCAAACATTTCTATCATAGCTCTCTAGATTTGTATCTAATAACGCTCATGCCGGTGCTAGGGGCCGTGTGATCATGTCATCCAAGTTGCCACATGAACAGGTACAATAAAAGCGTACCTGAGATACAACACATATCACGAATCGTTAGATTCTTGATATGTGTTTTAGAATAGGTTAACCTGAAGATTGTACTGTGAAGTCATGTGGCTCTGTCAGTATGTCGGCACCTCTTCCCACTTCCCTTATATGAGTTGTAATAGTTTTGTGGAATATTTTCTTCTTCCGAGTATACGATAAGTCAAAACTTATATCACCAAAAAACGAGAGCCACAACTTTCGGAAAGGTCATCGATTGCCTTCTTATTGTTTTCGGAACGTAATGATGTTATAGTGGTCCCCACTCAATCATCCGGCGCAGAATGACATGTAAAATGATACATTAACTTAAACTTGAACGAAGGAGACCTCTATAACGTCATAACGTTGTACAAGCAAAAAGAGACGAGCGATATAGGTTTTCAATATGGATTTATAAAGGGATAACTTTAATATTATTATTATTAGTGCAATTTAGCAAAATATATTCGCCTCAAAATCGTATTTCAGTAATATCGCATAACGCAAGATGCTTGTGAGAAACATTTTAGAAAAAAGTACGAGCTTTACAGGTCACCTTTAAATCCACCCAATGTTGTTTGTTCTGATCTTGGAAACTGATTGTAATATGCACTCGTAGTGACGCTGGGCAATGGGTCCAATACTTTGATTTTGCAAAACAGCCGGTTGAACACTTGCCGATACGCAAAATAATTTCCATCAGGAAACTTTTTCATTGCATGGTACCTCTCCGTGTAATTCTATAGCATTCTGATTATTACTTAGTTCCAAGTAATAGGTTTCTGCGAAATTGTCCTGCGTCTTTCTTTCGTACAAGGATGGCTTTTATCTTATACGTGTATTTTGCCCAAGATATAACGTTATCTACTATCGATCAGTAGCTTTGCGGTTTTTTGTGTGTCGTTTTCATTGTTTGGTTTGATAGCCCGCTCGGTTTGTCTCCCCTTAACCATGCAAGCAGAGAAAAGAATTGGCTGGCGTCCAAATTTATGAGTGGTGTGTCCGTATCCTTGATAATGTAAGCAAAAATTTTTAGATCAGTTGCAGAAGAAAATCTGTATTTGAAAGAAACAGCGTGAGAAGCTTGTTGCGATAGGACACTTCACATCTACTGTACATAAGACATAAATTCATGGCATCTTTATCTTATCAGGAACATTGTTCATGGAGTTGGTTGAATCTCCCATTACTAATACTATTATCATTACTAACATTTTCATTAGAATGGTTTAAAACATACAATCTCAGCGCATATCAAAGGCGCAATTATGACAGATACCAAGGCAACTGCAGTAACAAAAATATAAAATATAATTATTAGCCCACATATATAGAATTAGCATGCGTTATATGTTTCCTTTAATGTACTTGAGCGCTGTCCTGGTATAGTTTGAAAAAAATTGTTGGAAATCTGATGTTAATCTTGAGTTGAATTTTATATCGTTTCTTCGTTTCCATATATACCATTTAACGGTAAAAATTAACAAAAATATCCAGTCGGAGCAGGTTTTTCGGTATTCGCTGTAGCCCAATAATATATGTACAATAAATTTTTCTACAGTGTTTAAATCAGACAGACACTTTCGGACTAATCTTTTTATCTTGTCCCATATGTTGTAATTGTGCGCAAAGTGGATAAATAGATGACTTGGCGTTTCGATTCTTATTTTACATCTTACCCAAATTCCATTTGATATTACCATTCATTCAACATATAGTCTGTTGCTATAATATTGTGTATACATTTCCATGTGAATTGTTTTATTTTAAATGTATGGTTTCCCATACCTTTGTCCAGGTGTATTTGTTGTTGAAGCGAAAATTCAATATGAAAGAAGGCTGGCCACTAAATTTCGTGTTCGAAACATATAATTCGTTCAAACTTTGCATGAGGTAATGCAATAACAAAACAAGCTTGTGATCACGTCTGTGATGTTTACCCGGAAGACAAAGAGGAAAGTTTTATCAGGTTTCGATATTGAGATGTACACATATCTTCACCGCCACAAATGAGAGAACTAAATATAACTGTCAATATTGTGACAGTGTATCCTTGTAAATTCGAACTGCCACAAGTTATTTATATCTCCCAATTGTCCATCCTGCAGCATCCGCCCCCGCGCCCTACCCACTACTTCCCCTATTAAGCATGTTAAGTCGTTGGCGGTGACATCCTTCATTGAACCAACGAATGTATACAGCAATCAATTTATCTCCCTTTGACCAGTGGAGAACTGTAATGGGTACTGGCTTATATGATTTGTAAGTAGATCACGAGAGGCTCGGACAATTCCGAAGAAATTGAGCATCCGACAAGGTATACAATACTATGCGACTATGGTAAAACAAGGATTCTTTAATAAATATTGCGATTTATGCATCCATGGCAATTTTGTAGTTCTGAAATTAATCTGTCTCAGACACATGCAGGGTATATTATCCAGGTTGAGTTTTTGTCAAATCACCAACACATGATTTTATGCATTGCTCTAATGGACCGTGTGTAACCTGTAATCCAAAAATCCGATCTAGAGTGTAGAACCGGACGGTCGACAGCGCAACACCTACAGTCGCTATTCAAGTGAAAGTTAATTAAAATGCTCTACAAACTTCAAATTGGGTATTCTTGGTGATAACATGTGGAATATGCGGGGATGTGTGGGGTTCATATTGGGTATAGACGTCAGAGGATCAGATATTCAATATTCAGCCGTCGTTCACGAAAGAATTTCCGCTTCAGGAATTCGAAGTTATTTTTTGTACGAAAGTTATAATCAGTTCCAAATATGCATAAAATGAAAATAAAAATAAGAAAATAAAAAAATGCAAGATGGTTTCCTGCAAGAGAGAATCCGTCAACTGTTATTAATTACACAACAAGACATCATAATAATATTGACATAAAATCCTTATCACTATTGTATTTCCAAGTCGTTTTCTAGAGTATGATGTATTTTAGTCACGCTTTGATTCTGACTGTTCATTTGAACACCATGGGGAAGTAGGACACATGACGTTCAAACTGGTGCTCAATAAAACTGGGACTTTTTACGTGGGTTTGTGAGGTCTCCATGCAAACTGTTATATCTTAAATCATGCAATCTGTTTGGGAACAATTGTATTGGTCATTTATCAGAATATTGATGGAAAGTGCCATGTCAATGTTAGACAGAAACAAAGGAAGCAAATGGCTGAGATGACCATTTTAGATACCAATATGCCCGCTATATCTGAAACTGATTTCAGTCAAAAATTCAATATCTGCAGATTTCTGAAGTTCAAATTATTCCTGTCGCGATAAAGGTCTTACAAGATGATTATTTCACAATAGATACTAGGGTGGGATGCGGTAAGCGAGCAGGATATCGGTCCTCAAGAATTTTCAAAATGGTCGCCATCTGAGACTTAGTTTAAGGGAGTAGAGGACGTTCATTTCCCTGCTCTTATGGGGCTACAACATAGTGATTTGTCGAATTTTTCAAAAACAAGCTGAATTTCTTAACAAAAGTATCCGGACATCTCAAAATAGGATGAAAATCCACAAAAGACACAATAGCACAATTTATGTGTGTTTACTGGTGGTTCGATAGTGTGATAGGACTGACCAAAAAGTTGGCATTTTAGATTCAACGGTTGGAGGGAGCAAAGTGCTCCCTAGGTGGAAACTTTTGCCTCAGGAATGCCACAAAATTCACACTTATTCACTTTCAACACAAAAGGAAACTTATAAATAGATAATAAGTTAACCTCCAATAATCAAGAGTAGGCGTCTATATGTCCTTTCTGGACAGTAATATTCCAGTGGGACCTGCATATGGCGTATACATATCTCGCCTAGTAGCATTTGCTAGATCCTGTGTTAAATGTGACGATTTTAATCAACGTCACAAAACATTGTTGCAGAAACTTATAAAACAGGGCTATTCCACCAAGCGCCTCCACTCAAAGTTTCTCAAATTTGGCGATACATATCGCATGCTGATAGCAAAATACGAGCGTAGCGTGCAAGATCTATGACGTTACGTTTCGTAACTTGTGTCAAATTCCGCTTAACCCGGGGCTAGGGGCCGTATGAACTTATGTACTTCAAGATCCTCATGGTGCTCATATGAACAATCACAATCAAAGCGTGACTGAGATAAATTATTCTCTACATGACGACTTTACAACGATTATTATGGATTAAGAATACTGATCAGCAATACGGATTTGATATTTTTGGAACATCATGATGTCTTGTCGGCATCATTGAAAACTGTTGACCGCTTCTCTCTTGTAGGAAACTAGCCTATGTTTATGTATACTATGATTGTCTTTTTGAATTTGGTGCTAGTACTGTTATATGGAATATGGAATTTTTCACGTAGGTTTGTGGGGTTCTATGCAAACTGTAACAGAATACCGGTAATCTAGGATTTCCCAAACGGTCGCCAATTGAGACTTATTTAATCTAATAGCTACATAAGAATTTCAATTGTTACTCGAATACTTCGAGGTCAAATCTCTCATCTGAGCCTTCACTATCTGCTATTATGGTCATAGCATCGACATGTTCTATGAACCTTAAAAGTCTTAATTACAATTAAGCCGTACGTAATTCTCAAAATCTTCATGTTGGGCAATTCTCATCAAGGGTAGGCGTCTATATGCCTTCAGTGAACTATTACTTTGTATGCTCTAATGTAGATAATACAAGTATATGAATATATAATCTACACCGCCTCTCTCTCTTGGTACAATATCATAAACTGCACACCCGCGGTTTATAACAATCCATCTGCACCGTGTTGAGGGAACAGTTGCCATGTAAATATGTCATATTTAGAAATAGAACTGCATTTGCGGATAGAAATAACTATACCCCCGAATAGGTAAAACACCATGGGTGATGTGCGCTCACGTCACCTCTGCTAAAAAAAAGATTATACAATGGGAATGAGCTAACATTTTGCTCATGATAAATGGAAATTACCGACGGTGCCAAACGTATTTCCTTATAGTCTACCTAACGCAATAATAATGCAACTAGACGTTGCGGTTGTTCAATGCAAACGTCAGAGCCACACATAATTTCCTGCAATGATCCAGCTTCATCTAGTTGAATACTACACGTTAAGCGACAAAGAATCGTTGTCGCTGATGAGCTAATGAATACACATGGCGGTTAGTTTAAGTTGTAATAATGTTGGAAAGGTCAATATGATCTTCATGTCATTCGAAGTCCAGTAAAGTACGCAATTCAATAACGTTACTGAATTGAGTAGCGAAATTCTCACTTCGACTGTTTCGATACTGAATAAAATAATAGTGTTGTAACCGTTGCCGTACGATTGTCAATGTGCGATATCCAACAAAGACTTTAATGAATAAACAAAGATCTCAGACATATTGTACAGTATAGCTTCATGTGAATCACGCAAGTGAAACCTTCAGATGATATCAGACTAAGATTTGGCATTCTAATTGAACTCAGTTCGTTAACCGTGGTAACGATGGATTGCAATGATTTAAATTAAATCCAACCAACTCATGACGATTCGCGAAGATCAAAGTCTGCATTGAAACAAATTCTACCGGAATGGTATCAATGCAAGATGTTCAGGGAACTGGTAAACGGATCAACGGTTTTCGGCTAAAAATAACCGAAAATGTCCAGTATACCATCATGTGAAATCAGATATTGATGGATCGGTGAACATATTTATGTTGAAATGACCATCATTGCATTGACAAGATGTTTTAGATGAAAATGGTTCTTATCCAATAATATTCAACATAAGAATCCGGAAAATCTAAACAACGAAAATGTTCCGCGTCGGATTCATGAGGAGCAAACCCTCGATCCCTTCCCCTCCAACCAACCTAATTAGCAAATTAGCGACGGTAACGAGCCCCTGTGGTTCTATGCCAGTGGCGATGACTATAATTCCGACAAGATACCTAGAATCTTATAGCGTACACGAATTCATTTCTGTAGAAGTGAAGTATACAGGCAAAACGATTCATATTGCTTATCTGGTGTCGATGTTCGGGCGCAATGTGTTCTAGATCCACGAAGAAATAAACCAGCAAAATCAAAGTAAGCGTGGCTTGGATAGATTATTATACATTTAGAGAAACACATTTTGATAAAAAATACTGGTCAATGTTTTTGACGATACGACGATAATTTGGAGGATCAACGTGACTTGCTGGCATCTTCGAAATTTGTTGCAATCTGAAGTTTGATAAACTATACATTTCCGGTCTTTGACCGATTAATCGAGGATCTGAACTCTTTGATAGCTAAATTCAGTACGGAGCTTGTATGTTAGTCATAAATTCAGCCAGTCAACCGGGACTCTTTACTAAACATCACAATCCAATCAGCGATGAGGTTCGAGGCGCGGACAATCAGTTAACTGTCACATGATCTTCACCAGCGAAAGACTGGAAAGAAGGCAATTCCTCCCAGAGAGCCCAGCTGCCATTGGTGGACACCAGATGATGCGTATATTATACACTTATTAACTTGTGACGGAGTCAATATCATGAAACCTGGACCCGAGGTCAGACTTGGCAAAGCAGACCTGATCGAGGCCGCAGGCCGAGGTCAGGTCGCTTTGGCCAAGTCTGGCCAAGGGTCCAGGTTTCATGATATTGACTCCGTCACAAGTTTATAAGTGTTTTATTATACCGAATTTATTAAATGCAGTGAATTATCGCTATGACGCCAGACTAGCGCATGGTACTATTATTACTCCTTTTCAAAAACGCTGTTTGGCGAATGCTTTCTGTCATGCAGCTGTGTGTTATCGGAAATAGGACACACAGATACAATTTTATCAATAGTTCATGGATAAATCTTCCAATCTGACTAGAATAATACTGAGAATTTAAAGTTTCAGAAGCGTTTCACAAACCCTGGGTGTTTTGATACAATGTAGCCACTGGCTTCACACACTTCATTCATAAATCCTATTTAGGTCATGGTGAACCCATTTGATTGGGTGACATCGACAGCGTAAATTTACTCCAGTTTTGAGATGAGAATGAAATGGATTACTCGGGCAGTGCAGATAGAAATTACATATAACAAATTATTCTACCTCTTGAATATTCAGGAGACCGAAACGTATGCTTACCATCGACGAACGAGAGTATTTATCTCCATCCTTCTTTTTCAACTCGGCAAAGAGTTTGAAGAGGAATTCACCAATTAGTTCTTTCGTTATCGACGAAAGAATACCGAAATTAATATCTTTTGCTTGACAGTAGACCCGTAATATTGAGACGCCTGTATAACATTTTTTGCGTTCTTACTGTGCCTATTTTGTAACAGTTCTTGTAGATTTTCATCGCACAATCTACGAAGCGACCACCGTCAGCCATGTTGCAGACAGACGGTAGTTGTAAACAGTAACCACGTGATCACAATATTGACTCCGGACCTCACGCGCTCCGCCTGACACATAAACAGCTGGGTCAGTGATTGAAAAATATTGACTCGTGGCTGGGTAAAGTTTGACCAATGAAATATCAGAAAACCCTCATGAATATTCAAGAGGTATAATAAGGGCGGTTACCGCCCACCGTCGTATTTATATACCAGCCCAAAGGAGCCCAGGTAAATCTCTCTTGAGATTTGATTTGACTGTGTTCGCACAGATGACCGGTGATAATTCGCATACATTACCACGTGGCCCGGAATACAGGGATAACCATCATTACAGTTTCCTCCATCAATACAATCGGCACAGCTAAACCTACATTTTGTTGTATTTTTATTTTATTTTTAATATCTATTTTTTTAATTCACACACACACACACACACACACACACACACACACATTGCCAAAAATAAAAAAGGTAATACCCATAATTTTTCACATTTTTGGTATAGACAGAGTTGTTTAAAACCTACAACCTCAGCGCATTTCAAAGGCGCAATTATGACAGATACCAAGGCAACTGCAGTAACAAAAATATAAAATATAATTATTAGCCCACATATATAGAATTAGCATGCGTTACATGATTCCTTTAATGTAGTTGAGCATTGTCTTTGTAGTTTGAAAGCTTTTTGTTGGAAAGAAGAACAGCACTACAGTGTTTTCCTATTTGATATTTTATCCGATTGATGAAACTGAATTCTGATGTTATTCTTGAGCTGAATTTTATATCGTTTCTTTCTTTCCATATATACCATTTCACGGTAAAAATTAACAATAATATCCAATCGGAGCAGGTTTTTCGGTATTCGTTCTAGCCCAATAATATATGTACATTACTGAAGTCTGACCATTTTAATTAGTAATCTACTTAGGATCTTTTCAAAAATCAGTAGTTAACTCTGTATAAATTTTATTTTTTGCAGCGTGTAGAACAAACTGAACTCTACAAAATGACTTGCCATTTCTCCGTGATATCGATAATATATCACGCTTGAAATAACTTTGTAATTCTCTCCATATAAAACTGCAGTACAGTTGTTTCATGTACCGGGCCTCAATTACATAGGGAGATGTCATAATGTATTCGTGTTTACTAGAACAAAGGTCAACAATGAAGTGTACGGTCATAGAGGTGTGTCCGGTTCATCATTCGGCAATTTCACTGGGCATGGGATATAAGCGACACTCCAAAGGACCACCCGTTATTACTTAATACGGAATCAATGACCTTTGTGCCAGTGGGTATGAATACATTATCATTATGACGTCTCTCTATGTAATTGACGGCCGGTACATGAAACAACTATACTGCAGTTTTATATGCAGAGAATTACAAAGTTATTTCAAGCGTGATATATTATCGAAATCACTGAGAAATGGTCAGTCTTTTTGTAGAGTTCAGCTTATTCTGCGCTGCAAAAAAAGAAAATTTATGCAAACTTATCTACTGATTTTTAGCCAGCTCCAAAGTAGACGATTAATTAAAATGAACAGACTATAAGAGTAAATTTTTCTACAGCATCTACATCAGGCAGACACTTTCGAACTAATCTTTTTATCTTGTCTCATATGCTGTAATTGTGCGCAAAGTGGATAAATAGATGACTTTGCGTTTCGATTCCTATTTTACATCTTACCCAAATTCCATTTGATATTACCATCCATTCAACATATAGTCTGTTGCTATAATATTGTGTATACATTTTCATGTGAATTGTTTTATTTTGAATGTATGGTTTCCCATACTTTTGTTCATTTGTTGTTGAAGTGAAAATTCTCTATGAAAGAAGGCTGGCCATTGAATTTCGGGTTCGAAACATATAATTCGTTCAACCTTTGCATGAGGTAATGCAATAACAAAACAAGTTTGTGAATATCATACTATACGTCTGTGATGTTTACCCGGAAGACAAAGAGGAAAGTTTTATCAGGTTTCGATATTGAGATGTATACATATCTTCACGGACACAAATGAGAGACTAAAATATAACTGTCAATATTGTGACAGTGTATCGTTGTAAATTCGAACTGTCACAAGTTATGTATATCTCTCAATTGTCCATCCTGCCACATCCGCCCCCGCGTCCTACCCACTACTTCCCCTATTAAGTCGTTGGCGGCGACATCCTTCATTGAACCAACGAATAATCAATTTATCTCCCTTTGACCAGCGAAGAACTGTAATGGGTACAGGCTTACACGATTTGTAAGTAGATCACGAGAGGCTCAGACAATTGCGGAGAAATTGAACATCCGACAAGGTATACAATAGTATGCGACTATGATGAAACAAGGATAAATATTGCGATTTATGCATCCATGGCAATTTTTGTGGCCTGAAATTAATCTGTGGCAGACACATGCAGGAAATATTATCCAGTTTGAGTTTTTTTCAAATCACCAACACATGATTTTATGCATTGCTCTAATGGACCGTGTGTCACCTGTGATGCAAAAATCCAGTCTAGAGTGTAGAACCGGAAGGTCGACACCGCAACACTTACAGTCGCTATTCAAGTGAACGTTAATTAAAATGTCCTACGAACTTCAAATTGGGTATTCTTGGTGATAACATTGGGAATATGCGGGGATGCGTGGGGTTCATATTAGGTATAGGCGTCAGAGGATCAGATATTCAATATTCAGCCGTCGTTCACGAAAGAATTTCCGCTTCAGGAATTCGAAGTTATTTTTTGTACGAAAGTTATAATCAGTTCCAAATATACATAAAATGACAAAAAATGGTTTTCTGCAAGAGAGGATCCGTCAACTGTTATTAATTATGCAGCAAGGCATCATAATCATCTTGACATAAAATCCGTATCACTATTGTATTTCCAAGTCGTTTTCTAGAGTATGATATATTTTAGTTACGCTTTGATTGTGACCGTTCATTTGAACATCATGGGGATGTAAGGTACATGACGTTCAAACTGGTGCTCAATAAAACTGAAACTTTTGACGTGGGTTTGTGAGGTCTCCATGCAAACTGTTATATCTTAAATCATGCAATCTGTTTGGGAAAATTTCATTGGTCATTTATCAGAATATCGATGGAAAGCGCCATGTCAATGTTAGACAGAAACAAGGGGAATAAATGGCTGAGACGACCAGTTTAGATACCAATATGCCCGCAATCTGAAACTGATTTCAGTCAATAATTCAATATCTACAAATTTCTGAAGTTCAAATTATTCCTGTCGCGATAGCGATTTTTAAAGGTCCTACAAGATGATTATTTCACAATAGATACTAGGGTGGGATGCGGTAAGCGGACAGGATACCGGTCCTCATGAATTTTCAAAATGGTCGCCATCTGAGACTTAGTTTAAGGGAGTGGAGGACCTTCATTTTCCTGCTCTTATGGGGCTACAACATGGTGGTTTGTCGAATTTTTCAAAACAAGCTGAATTTCCTAACAAGAGTACCCAGACATCTCAGAATGGGATAAAAATCCGCAAAAGACATAATAGCACCATTCATGCGTTTTACTGGTGATTCGATAGTGTGATAGGACTGACCGAAAAGTTGGCATCGGTTGGTGGGAGCAAAGTGCTCCCGAGGTTGAAACTTTTGCCTCTGGAATCCCCCAAAATAGTCACTTTCAACACAAAAGGAAACTTGTAAATGATTAATAAATGAACCTCCAATAATCAAGGGTAGGCGTCTATATGCCTTCATTAAACTAATACTGCCCTAATGCAGATAATACATGTATATATGAATACATAATATACACCACCCTTCCGTCTTGCTAAATATCACAAACTATAACAGTCCATCTGTACCATATTAAGGGAACAGTTATGTAAATATGCCATATTTAGAAAATGGAACCGCCTGCTCCAAAAAAAATAACTATATCCTCGAATAGGCAAACAACACGTCATCTGTCCTGTGTATACGATGAAATCATCCGACGGTGCCAAGAGTATTTCCTATGGTCTACCTAACGCAATAATAATGCAAATAATAATGTTGTTCAATACAAACGTCAGAGCCACACATAATTTCCTTCAATGCTCCAGCTTCATCTAGTTGAATGCTACACGTTATTCGACCTTGAATCTTTGTCGCTGATGAGCTAATGAAAACACATGGCGGTTAGTTTGTAAAGGTGTTGAAAAAGTTAATATGATTTTCATGTCGCTTGAACTCGATTAGAAGTTTCAACAGACTGTAAAATTAAAACAACTCCAGAAAGTTATTCTGGATTTGGCATGTGGATATCCTGTCACAAGATGTCGTTCGAGATTGCGTTAAGGATACTGAGACCTCCTGCACACACTTTTGCACACCCTCTAGAATTTGTCTTTATCAAGTTGAAAGTATGCCTCAGAGCTATGATAATATTTGTTGAAAGTGTATTTCTTATGGATTCCAAATATATAAATTTGTTCACTGTAAACCTGTAGGTCGTGAAGATATTCGGATTTAAAAAAAAATAATTTAAAATTTAATTTAAATTTTTTTAAATGTTATTTTCAAGAAAGTATTCAACTTATCATAACTTACATCATCATTTCCTGTAGAATACAACTCCAACAGGAAATCCTTGTCTCAGTTTTATCAATTTTGGCTTAGTTCGCATTCTACTGACATTCAATGGAGCGTTTCTTTACAAAATTGAGCAACTCACAATTCTGAACTTGGAAGTTGAATTAAATGCCAATAGAATAAGAACTAGACCAAAATTGACAACACTGAGACACGATTTCCTGTTGGAGTGAACTTCTACAGGAAATGACGATGTAAGTTACGATAAGTTGAATACCTTTCAAAAATAGCCAAATCTTTTCATGAATGCATCTTTATATAATATATTTGCAGATATTGGAGACGTAAACCTACCAGCTGGTATGCTTATGTAAACGATTAGATGGAGAAGATCTGGAATCGTTTTAAATGTTCGATAATTTAATCCACGTGATCCAGCAACTATCCTGTCACAGTGTTTCAGACCGTGCCGTTGATGTCATAGATTCTAGCACACTTCACATGCCGACCTGACCTTGTTACTTGACTCGTTACATCGCGGCTGTTTTGCAATAGACTAGATATATGCAATATACCACTACATGTAATCATGTACCTCTCGTGAACATAGATTTAGAATTTTATTGATTGAAATTGCAGTTCAAGGGCCGCTTCCCATACGGATTTCGCGGCCCATCAACTCAATGTTTTATTTTAATTTCACGTTACATTTCTCATTTCATTTGTGATGTTTACAAGAGCTATATTTTAAAATATAAAGATAAATAAATGAATAAATAAGTAAATAAATAAATAGATAAATAAGAAGGAGAGTGCGGAATGAGATATAAATAGAAGAGAAGAATTGACTGTAAGAGTTCGTTGGACAGTTTTTGCTTAGGTTATTGGTAAATATATGTTCATTATGTATTGTAGTCGCGTGGGTGATTCCTTTGTCTTTGTACCCCTTCATAGACACAAAGCCGTCCAGAAAAAACTGGGAGAACCATAGGCGGGTTCTTCCAGAAATCTGTGCCTGTAACAGTGCTTGGAGTGCGTAACGGTGTACAGAATGGCAGGCTGCGTCCTATATTACTTTAAAGTCAAAGGATCATATTCTGCATCAAACAGTTGGGCGTCTCAGGCGTAGCCCGTCTGGTCTTGTGGATCGTTCAGGACGTCTTTCTGGGGTGTTGTCACTCACGGTGCTGTTTAATAATTTTCGTCGTCATCAGTGTTCTGTTTCATGTCTGGTCTTGCTCGTCTGTGGTTTTCAGTGTGCTGTGCCTGTATTACAAAGGATAGAAGAGTTTGTAGTTTCTTGTTTTCTGTTTTTTGTGTTATTCTTTGCCACAGACAGGCACTATCGTGATCTAAGTCACACATGGTCAATAGCAATAATTAATTAGGTACATAAATAAATCAGTTAATAAGTAACTAAATATTATAAATAAAAATATTATTATAATTAATGCCGATTGTGAATGTTTGATATAACCTCCAGTCTTCTGCCCCTGCTAGAAAACCGGACGGTTAACATTCGTTAATGAGGGTTGGAAATGAGGGAACACAATTTGATCGGTGCTCATTATTAGGAGCTTTTAATTTGATCAGTGAATTTGTCTATGTTGTCGCTATGGCCTTTTGATTGGTTAGTGTCCAAATTTGATCAGTCATTTCTGATCACTGACCCTTATTTCCGCCCCTGTATAATAGTTTTGACTCTAAGCGTGCTACATTTATTTAAATTTGGTCTTTGGTTTCTTGGTGTAACCATATAATATTAAATGGTAGAGTAATAGTCAGTCGATTTGATGTAAGCTAGTAAGGTGGAGTATACGTTGTTTTTTAGAGGAGGTTTAGGATTTAATATGGAAGCCAATGACAGAGGAACATTTAAGTTTTTGAGATCGTTTTCCAGTATGCGGCGATAGGGATCATGTTTTGGGGCATTTGAGTAGAAAATGTTCTATCGTTTCTTCTTCGTTGTTGCATGAGGTGCATAGTGGTGATGTGTTTTTTTGTCTAGTCTTAGTCTTGTGATGATGCGGTCGTCACGTTTACTGTCTAGCTGGAATCCACAACTCCGTCTTTTCCCTTTATCTAGAATACTATGTAGCCATCTACCTCGGTTTTCTTCGTTCCATTCCTTTTCCCATTTACTATCTATTCTGGTTTTAATGATAGAATTTAGTTCTTTGGTTCCTAGTCCAAAATGCACGTCAGGTGCAGTTTTGGTGACGCTGTCTTTGGCTGCCCTATCGGCAGCTTCATTTCCGCTTAACGTTCACGTGGGCGGGAATCCAGGATATAATGGCGTCAATGTCATTGTCTCGTATTTGTGTACATGAAATTTCTATTTCGTGTATGAGGTCAGATCTGCTGTCGGATTTGGAGTTCTCTATATATATCAGTCCGCTTAAAGAGTCGCTAAGAATAACGGTGGAAACATGTTGGTTCTGAAGAACCCATTCGAGGGCCTTGATTGTGGCGACTAATTGGAATTTTACAGAAAAATTAGGCTGGTTTCATGGATGTATTTTTTGCCCAAACAGATGCGTCCATATGATTGAATTAATAACCAGCCCAGACAATGTGTGATGGTTGTGTCTGGATCTGTCATTGTCGGCTTGCCAAGGGCAACTTATAAATAATATATCACTATCGAGTAAAGCATAAGAGAAAGAGGCCACAAATGTGGGCATATTTCACGATGTCTTAAAAAATGAGAAAAAAGCGCGTGCAATGAACATCATGAAATCAGCTATGGTCCATGAACTTGATTTCTACGTTGCTGGATATACTCTACGGTATATGGTGAGTGGAAACGATTCACGAATAAGTAAACATTCTTCATTTCATAAAGAAAAATGCATTGTTGTTGGCCAAGACATACAAAAATCCCGGATATATAACTTCATACCTACCAAATATGTAACAAGCGATTTGAGTGACTAAAATGATGATAATATAGGCTTGGTTTCTAGCTTCCAGTCAATCAGAGCACAGTTGATATCTGCCGGTACTGTAAACATTGCAGACCTGCTGCGAAATGCTCGTCGTTACCGTTGTATTTTCACAACTTTTACCTAACTTTTTTCAACCATTTATGATACTCTTTAATAGTATATAATTCCCATCGACGATAGTCAACAATATAACAATTGAACGAGAATACATCACTTCCTAATAAGTGTAAATATCATCGGGAGACGGATTCGTTCAAAATAATACTAGCGGGTTTCTGGCGGTAGGCCGTACAGTAAGAAAACTGTCACCTCTCTGATTTTCATATGACTTGTGTTTGAGGTTCATTTTGACGCCCTTGTATATCACTGAATCTATCATTCTCGGCTCTTTATTAATGGAAATTGATTCTCCAGAAATTTGGTCACTCTGTATAGAGAAATATGGCCACATTTTTTTTAATTTGTACATTTCTCCGTCATTTGCTTATTGGAATGACCTTCGATCAACGTCATTTGTCAACGATTTTGTCTATATTAGAACAGGTTGAACCAAACCTATTTCAACAGGCCAATATTTTATCAATGTTGTATGAGGATTTCAGACACAATCACCAATTTACAGCCAGTGTATTGTGTAGAAAATGATAAACTGCGGTAAGCCTATGCGAATAGTTAACTAAATACCAAAAACAGAGACACTCCGAACCTCCGTTAACTGACATCTAACGAATGAAGTAGCCGGCAACTATGGCAAACTCGTCCCCATGATCAGCGATTATTATCTCAGCATGGGTATTACAGGGTAGTTTTTCTGGGTATTCTTGTATTTACCATGTTTACCACATGCTGAGGCGTTTACTCCATCAGACGCAAACGATGCTCATCCATTAACATCAGATGAGTTACTCATATGAGCTGATTCGTCATCTCAGCTCCCGATCTAGCGTATGCCATTCCGTTCAAGCCGGTGTTAGGGGCCGTGTGATTATTTCATAGTTTTCACATGATTACCAGGAATGAAAGCCTGGCTGAGATACCAAGGCTACGTCTCAGAATCCTCCGTATTCGGGTACCGAGGGAGACTTTCGTCTGAAGTTATACGGCTGCTCTTTATTAGCTAGACGTCAATTTTCCCCTCCCTTTACATATGACAGTATTAACCATATATCTACTTTTCCCAACGTACGCGAGATAACCACCTAAATATCTGACGGAACGCTAACGCTATCCATTATTAACGGTAACGAATATCAACGTTGTTTCAACATTGGGAGCGTGGTTCTCTTGAAATCTGTAGAGATAGTAAACCCTAATCCCATTGGCTGGTGGTATGTGCTATATCTCGATGAAGGATGCAGTTGGGCTCAACTGTTCTACAGAATTAGATAAATTATCACTGACGGGTCGTGGGCAAAGAGGTTTCCATCGTTGTGGGCTATTGCACTGCATTTGTTGTGTGTCCCTGTCAATTAACGAGCCTCGTTTTGGGATGTTTTGGGTCTTATTGAAGTTATTTATTACCATTCACAATGGATGTACCGACGTTGAATATCTGCCTGGTAGCGAAATAAATAGCAAGCAGCCAAGTAACCATATGACTCTACAGAAACGCTTCCCTCGGCACCTCACATTTAGACTCGAGAATACGATGGATTCTCTGACGTAGCCTTAGCATCTCAGCCGCGCTTTTATTGCAGATATCCATGTGGAGACTATGAAGTATTCACATGGTCCCTAGCACCGGCTTAAGCGGAATTAGACACGCTAGTCCGGGCTTTTGAAAGCCTTTGAAATTATATGCAAGCAGCTACCTAGGTGATCTACTCTATCTTGTCTTCTGCATATAGCTGTCCTATTCCAACCCAAGACATAATAAAGACCGCAATTTGTCAAGCTGAAGGGAATTTCATACGGAGAAGTTGTCCTTTATAAATGT
Organism: Hanleya hanleyi; assembly: GCA_036873755.1. Taxonomy (NCBI): domain Eukaryota; kingdom Metazoa; phylum Mollusca; class Polyplacophora; order Lepidopleurida; family Hanleyidae; genus Hanleya; species Hanleya hanleyi. The sequence goes on from JAVTVY010004546.1 coordinate 38,003, forward strand.
AAAATGGAAAGGAGAAATAATAATTTAAAGATTCCCAGTTTGTGAAGAACAAGCGATACCTTGTTATTAATGTAATGGAATCCCGAACTTGTATAAAATTAAGGTTGATCCTTGAATAGATCTGCCCCGATAGCACCAACAGGTGTATTGACTCGTGCCTTTCAGCGGTTCGTTCTCCTACCCTCTTTCCTATCTATATTTCCATGCTGAAGAGATAGGAATGTCGGTAGGAGAACAAATCAATGAGAACCACGTATCATTGCACCTGTCGATGCTATTGGACCAAATCTATTGTGGAAGGATGACATACTGAAAAAATCCCGACCATGTGTCCGACAGTGGTCGCAGCTCATTATATCAGCTTCCGGCCAATCAGAGACATTTGTTTGTGTACAGCCGACCGTGTCTCCAGGAAATAGCTGAATTTCGCTCACTTGCAAAAATGTTTCGACGTAATTTCTCTTCATTTATTAACAAATATAATTACATAGACTTTTCAAGAAAACCTTCATCTTTCTTGAGAGGGATAAATATATTTTCCATTGGCTATGCAAGTGAATGAATAAGAAATCATCTCTGTTAGACCTATTCCATCCGTCAAGCCGTCCTTCCATTCATTTAACATGGGAAAAGGATTCGTTGAACTACACCTTTTAAATCAAATTATGACGTAATTTGCCAAAATCATAAATAATATTTATTTATACCATAGGGAAGGTGATATATTATAGAAAGTTTGTAGAGGTAAATGTATTTCAGGAATCCTATATTTATTCAGATATAGCTGTTTATATTCGATCCTGCTACCTCGATCCACAGTAAGATTTGGATGGGCTGGCGAACCTAGAGCTGAAATGCGCGCAAGTTCACATCGCGCCTCTGTCTCAGATCTTTGCACATGACTTAAAGTGTGTGCAAGTCCGGGATTAAATTTACAGTCCCAATGATTATAAGAGAGTAATACAAAGCTGAATATCATATTAGAAGAATATCGTACAATGGATCTATTGATAAAATGAAGTGCTTTGTTCCTTTGACATACATGTCAAACAACACGTTCAAATATAGATATCCCTCGGCAACGCATATCTCTTCATTAAAACTTAATCTTCGTGGCCAGGGCAAAGACTATATACTGACGTTTACCACTGACTGAGCTAGTAATTGGGAAGACTGATTTTAGCGAAAACATCAGCATTTGCAGCTTGTGTCTGAAAATTCAAGAATATGAAATTACATTTACAGCAGTTTGACAAAAAGTTGTTGTTCTGGTTGGTAATTACCCTTGGGTATGGCGTCAGCAGCTTCATCGGCCAGGATGAATACATACGCCTCTGTGAAGAAGGATGGAAAAGGGTTAAAGACACCTGTTACCGGCTGTATAAGACTGATGTAATCTTACAAGGAGAAGTTGTCGTCGACAGGTGCGGATCTGTCAACTCAGCTCCCGTCATTATAAATTCAACGGCCGTAGATGACATCGTTACTGCTCTGGTAGAGAAGGATGGACTGGAGGCCCCTGTTACCCTGGCTTTGTCTGGACCACCGCAGTGGCCTGGGATACAGGGTTTTTTCCATTGGTTTAACGGAACCGAGGTAAAATACGCACAATGGAATAGTCAGACTTTTTGCCTTGGGGAAAGTATAGCTATACGATATTCTCACCTTGGAAAATGGAACTTCATTCATCGCTCAGAGTACCGAACATCAGGTGGCTATATTTGTGTAAAGCCGGCATTTCTCGGAAAACTTTGTCAACCGAAGCCGGAACTTTGAGACGTCGTTGCGTAATTTGGCCATAGGATAACAACATGAAGAACTGTATTGTGCATCGGATTGTTAAGACAAATTAAGGAGAACATGTCCATATACTCGCTGCTCTCAAGCCGATGCTGGGTCTGTGACACTATAATTCGCTGGGATGTTCTGTGGCGAGTACAATGTAATAACAAACCCGATATTACTCCACCTGGTTAACCATTTGCTTAGTATAGCTGGCGTCTTTTCCGACATTCAATACTCCCTTGTCCATAAAATAATCTCCCCGTCAGTAATCGAAAGACATATTTCGTATGACAGTAGCACCAATTCCAATGCGTATGATAAAACATAAAAACACAAGGTGGTTTCTCACAACAGAGAAGCGATCATCTTTCAAGTTTTCTTTGTTCCAATTCAATTGATACCAGCACTCTGATCTATCATTTTGTATTGTGACATGCATTTCATCATTCAGGCTTTGACCTGGGCAGGAGATGTGTTCTATTACGTTCCGTTCGTATATGAATGATCCCATCATTGTGGAGAGGAGTTCTTGGCGAACGCAACCTATGAAGGTAATGAAGAAAAATGCCATCGTATTGGCGAGAAGTCAGATGAACCCACAGGCCAATACTCTGATTGCATATCTAAAAAACATCGCAAGTACTGAAAATGATCCCTGTGGCGATTTGTATCTCCGTCACGTTTTTATTGTGGGTGTTGATGTTGACATCTTAAATGACATGTCCACACTGCCCATGGCACCGTTTGATTATTATTGATACCGCTCAAAATGCTGGCAACTTTAAACTATGTAATTCAGACCCTGGAGTTTGAAAGAGAATAGTTCCTCGCGTTGTTGATAATTCTTGAATATAGCCTTTATCATCGATGATAAACACACACCTCTATGTGGAGAGGAAATGAAGCGGATTAAAGGCGTCTACTACATATTTTGTATAAGACTGATGTGATCTTGTGAAGAGAAGATGTGTTAAGTCAGTTACCGTCATCATAAATTCATACGCCGTGGATGATATCGTTACTGTTCTGGTTCAGAGGTATGGAATGATGGATTCCGTTATCCTGGCTCTATGGGACCACGGTTGCGTAGAATCTTTTCAAGTTTTGACGGGATCACCGTGTTCCAGATCACCGCGGCGTTCAAATAAATTGAAGGATAGCCGATTCTTTGCCTAGAAAGCAACATTAGTGAAAATGTTTGTCAGTGTGGAGAGGAAGTGGCTCAGTGATACAAGCTCCAGTCCGGTGTGAAAAGATGGTGGGCATCAGTCGAAGTGAATTCGAGTCATATCAGCTCACTGTGTGAAAGATCCCACGACACGTTCCACGTTTCTGTCTTGCAAGAATCTTGTAGTTTTGCTTTTTACGTACATTCAATTCAATACTCAGGTCATGCGAAGCATGTAGATTCTTGACTCATCAATTATTTCTTCCTACTGAATGTTTAATCAGATATCCATACTTGGAAACAGGTCCTGTTTATTGTCATTCGTCCACGAGGCCGGCCCCGCGTACACTGCTAATAATAAATGTATAAACAGATAGAACAATATTGATGAGCACTAATTGTCCTGAAACCTGATGACGTAGGCCCCCAACATCCAAGACAATTAAATGGCTGACAGGGATCTTTAGTCAATTCAATTAGCCTGTCACCTTCCTCATGTAACATGACATCAACTTAATTGCCAGTCCAGGACTGGCACAGTCGGAAGAGCAAGCTATAATTTGGTGTATCGGGTTAGATGTAGGACTTCACGCCTTGCGGCACATGTACTAACATCGACAATGGCAATTTAATTGATTTTGTTTTACATAAGGGATGTTAGATTCCTGGATAAGTGTTCACGTGTCATGCAGATCACGTGGTTGAGGCAAATATAACACGTCATCAGAGTTTCGGTCCATTGTGCAGTTTCCTGGATCTTGTCTTTAAAACACGACTGGCCCACTGGTTTGGAATATTGCAAGGAAGTAAAGTGAAACGGGCATCTCTTAATACCAGTAGCCAGTGATATTGTAATTACTTCAGCTTCAGATTCGACATTCAATATTAAGCCGTCGTACATAAAAGAATTTCCTCGTCATTAAACGAAAGATCTATATCGTAGGACAGTTATCACCAAATTCGAATATGTATGAAACAAAAATAATAAAAAGACAAGAGGCTTTCCTACAATACAGAAGCAGTCAACCGTTTTCAATGATGCCAGCCAGAAACGACGATGTTCTGCACATGCAATCCTAATCAGGGACCATTATTTTTTATCCAAATGAATGTTCATGTCATTTTCACGCTTTGATTGTGACTGTTCATTTGAACACCCTGGTGATGTAAAACACCATGGTGATGTAAAACACCCTGGTGATGTAAAACACCATGGTGATGTAAAACACCCTGGTGATGTAAAACACCATGGTGATGTAAAACACCCTGGTGATGTAAAACACCATGGTGATGTAAAACGCATAATCCCTTGGCCCGGGTTAAGCGGAATGGGAGACTTGCTCAATATTAACTATCCAATCACATTTTCTGATTGCCACTTCAAGTTTTGGTCCAGTTGACCAATCAAATGACAAAACTAGCACTTCCGGTCCCCCATTAGACAAGTTATTTATCACAGAATTTGAGAAACTTTGATGGAATCGTTTGTTGGTATAGCCCTGATACAATGACTGAGGGGAATACACTTCAGGTGCCCATATGTTAGATGGTGAAACGTCGAACTGTATTACCACATCGTCATAATTTCATCAAAAACTTTGAGATGGTATGCATGAAATTGTATTTGTTTACTCGCGATCTGAATGGAAGAACAGCTTGTGCTACATCACTACATCAACGATTATTGTCATATCCGAACATTCGAAATTTAATTTTACTTAAATTCACGCGCGTGATATCTTTACGTCAGATCGATCTACACTGAACAACAACATTCTCCTCTCGGTCGAGTCCGGTCAATATTTGCACTTTACCTTGATTGATATTACACGGGTAAAAATAGACTCGCTCTCTTGTTCAGCAGAGCAGAGGATTTATTTGAACGAGGTAAATTTTATGGATATTGAAGTGGAATGACCTTGTTTATCATACACCACGGGTTTGACGGAAGAGGGCGCAAGGAAGCGTACAGAGATAATGTTGAACAATACATTTCTTTGAAGTTTTGAGATACCAAACCGTAATTTCAAAATTGTTGAGGTATATATTGGTTTTTGGAGACATCAACGTCCGATGATTGGGCCACAGTGAATACAGTTTTCGGATTTCAGGATTTAAATTTAATATGTTGATATAATCGGACGAAACTGTGGCTGGAGAATTTCGAAACAGATTTTGATTATTTCGTCCAAATGTTCTCATTTCGCTAGAAGGTATATGGAAAATTGTATTCGATATTTTAAAGCGTTCTAAACGAACAGTGATAAGAGGGTATGAGAAAAATTTATACTCAATATACAATCTCTAAATCCGTGGTGTAATTAAGAAATTCTGTTTTCACAGGCGTGCTCAACATATATTTGAGGCACGGTTATTGTGCGAAAGTGTATATTTTAGGGCAAGGGCGAAACCCTGGCACTAAAATTTATAAACTTTCACAGGGTAACCGTGCCTCAAATATACATTGAGTACGCCCTTGAAAACATTATTTCTATTCTATTGCACTACTTCAATTGAGGCTAACCAAAGATTACAACGAAAGGCTGAAAAATATTGTAAACTTTGGCAAACTCTCTCCTCTTTGCTGAAAAGGAACGCGGAGTGTCAGTTGGCAACATGCGGTCTGTGAAATGGGAGGGATTCTGTCACTTGTAAAAGGCTGTGTGAAAGATACGTGCATATAAGTCTTTTTGTGTCGCATTTTTAATCAATTTCACGACTAAAATAACAGTGAAACTTGAGACATAAGTTTACGAATTTAATACGAGAAAGTATTACTTCAGAGCTAAGAAGACGATATTTAAGCCTACCATTCCTCACCCGGCCTGTAAAGTGGAATCTCCCGAATGAACACCTGTGCTTGTCAACATGACAAATCATGATAAATTATTACGTAGATTTCACACGTCACAACGTTCTGAATCGCATTAAAACGTGCTAAATAAGCGCACAGTTTACCAGTGCGTAATAGGTACAAGTCCAATAGAATGTTTCATTTTATCAGTATAGATGTTCCTATCAATTATGCATGTCGCCTCGATCCTAGGCTGTTCCAAACTATGAAATTTGGGGGAATAGGGTTTCAGACATTACGGTAAGGCTTAAAGATATGGACCCCAAAAAGCCCAACTCACACTACGAACAATTTTTTGTATTAGAACAGAACAGTTTGTTCATGTTTTTGTGCCGGGTAGGTAACAATGAAGTATAGTTTTGTCTCATTACGTTCCAGGTTAAACAGGTTCAGTTCGCCCTTGAAAAACTGACCTTCTTGTACTTTAGCCTGCACCTACACACTGATGTTTTTGATTACCACTCCTCCCACTTCACGTTAAATGTACCAAACCACACTCATGACCAAATGATTTTTGAGAACGTAAACTGCCTTCTCAGACGAGCACTTTTCAACCGTCTGAGCTGGTCACGTGGGTATCGTCGTTTGATTGTGTCCTGAAAAAGACAGGCTCGCGACTGTCACAATTTTTTCAGAAATTAATCGACACTTACTAAGTTAGCGAAACACAATAAAAGTTAGTTATGATATTATCCAGTAATAACACAACTGAGCATTTAATGCGGGATATGCACGAACATCCACCTTTGGCGGAAGTGACGTCATTTACTTCATTTTAACCGGTAACTTCACACTGCGAACATTTTCTCTTGGCCGCCAGTCGTCGCGATCAAGCAGCGAGGCTGCCAGTCATGTGATGGGAGCCACATGACATTGTTGTGTCAAAATGGCTTCGTCGCATGAGCGACTGCTGTCAGTTGATTGTTGGTAAATGTTCGGACACATGTTCACGATTACCACACAAAAGACAAAAACTGTTTTGAGGACGAAAACATGTTCCGAAAATCAAACATGTTTGATTTCACGAACTTGTCCCTCGAACAAAATGTTCGTGTTTCTGGGCACCTCACACTGCAGACAAAACATGGTCTGAACACTGTTTTTGTTCTAATACAACAAAATGTTCGTAGTGTGAGTTGGTCTTAACACAATATCTGTTATGCTCAAAGTCATGGCAAATAACTGATATTGTATATTTCACAAACAATTATGCTGATATACGTTAGTAGTATATAGGGTTGACCTTTGACCTCAGAAATTTGCATATCACGTGACAGAGGTCAAAGGTCATAGAGTGCACTTGAGTTGACCTGTATCCTTTCATCTTGTCTTTGACCTTGGATCATGTTTAGACATGTTAGGGCTGGGGTTTTTCCATCACGTGCGCATGTGTATGACGTCACTTCCGGTCTGCGTGAATGGGGCGTGACCTGCGAACATGATAGGACATGTACTGACCTGTCTGTGGGGTTTTTCCCTACAATGTCGTTCACCTTCGTGCTTTTTCGATGAGGTCCGATGGGTACGTCCGTGTCTTTTCGGTGAGGTCCGTGGGAACATGATAGGCCTTGTACTGACCTGTCTGTGGGGGTTTTCCCGCCAGAATTTCTCATGTGGAGGTCATGTGGAGGTCACGTGATGGTCAAGTGCATGGGGTATGTATTTCTCCGTGGTGATGCGGTCTGGCGGTGATGCGGTCTGCTTCCGCGGACAGAAAATAGTCCCCAGACTTCAAAAACGCTGCATGGTCCGATTGGGTCGAGTGAGGTATCAAAGTGAAGCATTCGTGAAGGGGCATCCAGTCATGGGTGGGTGTATGTAAAATTAGGATTTTTTCCCGAAAATATAAAAAGCGGAACACGGACTTTACCCCTAAAATAGGGGAAAACCCCTATCAACTCTAGCCAAAAGGGCTAATATCTGTCCCCGGGCTTATTGGGACCTGCCTATCAAGTCAGTGGGGTGCATGTAAAAATTAGAATTTTTTCTTTTGGGTGAATGGGGCCTGGGAACATGATAGGACGTGTACTGATCTGTCTGTGGAGTTTTTCCCGCAAGAATTTCGCTGACGTCTGCTTGGGATGGGGGTTGTCACGTGCCGAACACCTGGCTCCCCGAATTGCAACATTGTTGCACGTTCGCTACAATGTTGCGGCATCGTGAACACCTGGTCTGGTGCCTACGTGTCTGCGTGAGTGAGTTCACGTGCCGAACACCTGGCTCCCCGAATTGCAACAATGTTGCACGTTCGCTACAATGTTGCACGTTCGCTACAATGTTGCGGCGAACGTGAACACCTGGCCTGGCGTCTGCGTGAATGAGCTCACGTGCCGAACACCTGGCTCCCGAGATCAAGGCGTGTCCAGACTTGTTCTGGGTTGTGCAGTTCTGCCATGCACAGGACGGGTACTAGGAATGCATATTAAATCTATAGACAAAGTGTATGGAAATAGACGTTTTGGGATCTAGGTGGGCCACTAGTGGGTCGATGGAGTCGTATGAGGTATCAATGTGAAGCATTTATGAAGGCGCATCTGATGGGCTGGGTGCGCGGTTGAAATATTGTCACTCTGCGCATGCGCGGTAGACAAAGGGTATGGAAATAGACGTTTTGGGGTCTAGGTGGGCCACTAGTGGGTCGATGGAGTTGTATGAGGTATCAATGTGAAGCATTTGTGAAGGCGCATCTGATGGACTGGGTGCGGGGTTGAAATAATGTCATTCTGTGCATGCGCGGTAGACCAAGGGTATGGAAATAGACGTGTTGGGGTCTAGGTGGGCCACTAATCGTCCGTTAGAGTTGAGTAAGATATCAATGTGAAGCATTCGTGAAGGCGCATCCGACGGACTGGGTGTGGGGTTGAAATATCGTCATTCTGCGCATGCGCGGTAGACAAAGGGTATGGAAATAGCCGTTTTGGGGTCTAGGTGGGCCACCAATGGTCCGATGGAGTTGAGTGAGGTATCAATGTGAAGCATTCGTGAAGGAGCATCCGACTGGGTGGATGTGACGTAAAACTGACCTCATTCTGCGCATGCGCAGTATACCAAGTATATGGAAATACACATTTTGGCGCCGACATGGAAATTTGCATATCGTGACCTTTGACAGCCAATCAGAAGCGAGTATTTTGACCTCGTCTGACTATGTATGTACTGACTTGGTTCTGGGGTTTTTCCATCACGGTTGTGCGCAGGTGTATGACGTCACTTCCGGTCTGCGTGAATCGAGCGTGACCTAGGACTATGGGTTGCATAGCAACGCCCGCCAACGCCAAGCTTAGCACTTAAACGCTCTGGTGAAATAGCTCAGAAGTTCTGATTTTCTAGATATTCCATGGAATTGTCACTAATTCTTCGAAATGCAGTGACGCCCGTCAACGCTCGTAGTTACGCCTTAACGCTCTAACATAACGCCTTGACGCCATGATATAGACCGGAGAGAGAACAACAACAACAACAAGGATGACACTTGAGAGAACAACAACAACAACAAGTTTTTTTTCATATAGTTTATTTTCTCCAATGTTACATCATACCCACGCTGGGGGAGCCGCGTTGGGTATGTTTACAACTCAAGAAAACTCTTGTCCAATCAGAGGCCGCCATTTGGCGCTGCATCTGTTATATTCCTTCTTGTTCGTTAGATGTATTTTCGGTTGCTCTTGTCTGTCGCCATTTCAGAAAGTTCCATCTTAGCTCGGTGTGACCTAAGCGTCGTCGGGCAGGCCTGGATATTCTTCGGGTAGCATGTCCTGAAACAGTTGTTTGCGCATTCTGATCGCATTTTCCAGGGCCTTGGTGGGTGGTAGTCCCATAGCCTCTTCCAAGTGACGCTTGGTCTTCATGATGGACCTGTGCGTGCGGTCGCCTTTCATTTCAAGCGGTAGTAAGGTGTACTGTTCATAGATCGCCATGGCTGTTTTCCTGATGCGGGGGCGCATTTGGGTGTACGCCTGTTGTAAATTATCCTCTCCGACGTTCTCGATCGCTGCAGCGTAAGTATTGATAGCTGCTGTCACAATACGATCCCAGAAGGTAGGTTCTGCATCACTTTCCACGGACGTAGGCTGACTATCTGAGGTCAAGTCTCCGTATCACTAGATAGACTCTCAGCAATCTCTGTTTCGGTATCAGTCGATACACTCTCAGCAGTCTCTGCATCAGCATCCGCCTCAACGGACTCCTCGGAGTCTTCAATCCCATGTATATTTTTCTGGTGTCGCATCATATCGTAATGTCTGGTGAACGTGCGTTCGCACTCACAGCAAATATAAGCCATGTTGACGGTTGAACGTCGACTGTGCGTGTTTTTGGAAATACGCTTGCTTTTATAGACAGTAACGCCCATCAACGCTTAGCTTAACGCGTCAACGTCCTGGTGAATTAGCTCAGAAGCTCTGATTTTCATGGAATTGGCACCAATTCATCGAAATGCAGTAACGCCCGTTGTTACGCCTTAACGCCCGTCTCAACCCCTTAACACACTTTCTTAACGCTTTAACGTCGTTTAATGATGCGTTCGAACAAATGGTTCTTTTGTGCTATTGCTCTGACATACGCCGTTTTCCAGTTCATGCCCGAGGTTTTCAACATCGACGCTGTTCTTTCAATTTCCATATGGACTGGGTCCTTATCCAATAATTTCATATGGGTCACGAGGTCGACATACCGCTGACGTAAAGCCCGTCCTAGTCTGGGTGCCAATTCGACCAATACATAAGGACTGATGAGGGACACATGTTCATTCTTATATGTACAGACACCACCACCAACACACACTACCACCACACACACGCACATCAGCACCACATTCCACCACCACCACCGCCACCACCGGGCGGTGGTGGTGGTGGGAGCTCCCGTGTGGCAGAGCTCTTGGATCGGAGCTCTTGGAGCTCAAAGCGTGTGGAGCTCAGAGCTCGGAAGTGACATTTGCATATGACCTCTGTGAGGTCACTTCCGCCTCCGTTCACGTGACCGGAACTGACCTTTGACCCCTACGCGCGCTAACAATACCGGATAAAAATTGCGCGCAGGGGTCAAAGGTCAGTTCCGGTCACGTGATCGGAAGCGGAAGTGACCTCACAGAGGTCATATGCAAATGTTACTTCCGAGCTCTGAGCTCCACACGCTTTGAGCTCCAAGAGCTCCGATCCAAGAGCTCTGCCACACGCGAGCTCCCACCACCACTTCACATGCTTCACATTGATACCACATACGACTCCATCGACCCCCTAGTGGCCCACATAGACCCCAAAACGTCTATTTCCATACCCTTTGTCTACCGCGCATGCGCAGACTGACAATATTTCAACCCCGCACCCATCCCATCAGATGCGCCTTCACAAATGCTTCACATTTCATCAGTTCCGGTCACGTGATCGGAAGCGGAAGTGACCTCACAGAGATCATATGCAAATGTCACTTCCGAGCTCTGAGCTCCACACGCTTTGAGCTCCAAGAGCTCCGATCCAAGAGCTCTGCCACACTGGAGCTCCCACCACCACCACCGGGCGTTGACGCCCGTCAACGCCCGGTGGTGGCGGTGATGGCGGTGGTGGTGGTGGTGGAATGTGGTGGTGATGGTGTGTGTGTGTGTGTGTGTGTGTGGATGCGTGTGTGTGTGTGTGTGTGTGTGTGTGTGGTGGTAGTGTGTGGTGGTGGTGTTGGTGGTGGTGTCTGTACATATAAGAATGAACATGTGTCCCTCATCAGTCCTTATGTATTGGTCGAATTGGCGCCCAGACTACGACGGGCTTTACGTCAGCGATATGTCGACCTCGTGACCCATATGAAATTGTTGGATAAGGACCCAGTCCATATGGAAATTGAAAGAACAGCGTCGATGTTGAAAACCTCGGGCATGAACTGGAAAGCGGCGTATTTTAGAGCAATAGCACAAAAGAACCATTTGTTCGAACGCATCATTAAACGACGTTAAAGCGTTAAGAAAGTGTGTTAAGGCGTTGAGACGGGCGTTAAGGCGTAACGACGGGCGTTGACGGACGGCACTGCATTTCGATGAATTGGTGCCAATTCCATGAAAATCAGAGCTTCTGAGCTAATTCACCAGGGCGTTGAAGCGCTGAGCTAAGCGTTGATGGGCGTTACTCTCTATAAAAGCAAGCGTATTTCCAAAAACACGCACAGTCGACGTTCAACCGTCAACATGGCTTATATTTGCTCTGAGTGCGAACGCACGTTCACCAGACATTACAATATGATGCGACACCAGAAAAATATACATGGGATTGAAGACTCCGAGGAGTCCGTTGAGGCGGATGCTGATACAGAGACTGCTGAGAGTGTATCGACTGATACCGAAACAGAGATTGCTGAGAGTCTATCTAGTGATACGGAGGCTTGACCTCAGATAGTCAGCCTACGTCCGTGGAAAGTGATGCCGTGGAAAGTGATGCAGAACCTACCTTCTGGGATGGTATTGTGACAGCAGCTATCAATACTTACGCTGCAGCGATCGAGGACGCCGGAGAGGATAATTTACAACAGGCGTACACCCAAATGCGCCCCCCGCATCAGGAAAACAGTCCTGGCGATCTATGAACAGTATACCTTACTACCGCTTGAAATGAAAGGCGACCGCACGCACAGGTCCATCATGAAGACCAAGCGTCACTTGGAAGAGGCTATGGGACTACCACCCACCGAGGCCCTGGAAAATGCGATCAGAATGCGCAAACAACTGTTTCAGGACATGCTGCCCGAAGAATATCCAGGCCTGCCCGACGACGCTTAGGTCACACCGAGCAAAGATGGAACTTTCTAAAATGGCGACAGACAAGAGCAACCGAAAATACATCTAACGGACAACAAGGAATATAACAGATGCAGCGCCAAATGGCGGCCTCTGATTGGACAAGAGTTTTCTTGAGTTGTAAACATATCCAACGCGGCTCCCCCAGCGTGGGTATCATGTAACATTGGGGAAAATAAACTATATGAAAAAAAAACTTCTTGTTGTTGTTGTTCTCTCATGTGTCATCCTTGTTGTTGTTGTTCTCTCTGCGGTCTATATCATGGCGTCAAGGCGTTGTGTTAGAGCGTCAAGGCGTAACTACGAGCGTTGACGGGCGTCACTGCATTTCGAAGAATTAGTGACAATTCCATGGAATATCTAGAAAATCAGAACTTCTGAGCTATTTCACCAGGGCATTGAAGCGTTAAGCTTGGCGTTGGCGGGCGTTGCTATGCATCCCATAGTCCCGTGTCACGCCCGATTCACGCAGACCGGAAGTGACGTCATACACCTGCGCACAACCGTGATGGAAAACCCCAGAACCAAGTCAGTACATACATAGTCAGACGAGGTCAAAATACTCGCTTCTGATTGGCTGTCAAAGGTCACGATATGCAAATTTCCATGTCGGCGCCAAAATGTGTATTTCCATATACTTGGTATACTGCGCATGCGCAGAATGAGGTCAGTTTTACGTCACATCCACCCAGTCGGATGCTCCTTCACGAATGCTTCACATTGATACCTCACTCAACTCCATCGGAACATTAGTGGCCCACCTAGACCCCAAAACGGCTATTTCCATACCCTTTGTCTACCGCGCATGCGCAGAATGACTATATTTCAACCCCACACACAGTCCGTCGGATGCGCCTTCACGAATGCTTCACATTGATACCTTACTCAACTCCATCGGACCATTAGTGGCCCACCTAGACCCCAAAACGTCTATTTCCATACCCTTGTCTACCGCGCATGCGCAGAATTACAATATTTCAACCCCGCACCCAGCCCATCAGATGCGCCTTCACAAATGCTTCACATTGATACCTCATACGATTCCATCGACCCACTAGTGGCCCACATAAACCCCAAAACGTCTATTTCCATACCCTTTGTCTACCGCGCATGCGCAGAGTGACAATATTTCAATCCCGCACCAATCCCATCAGATGCGCCTTCACAAATGCTTCACATTGATACCTCATACGACTCCATCGACCCACTAGTGGCCCACCTAGACCCCAAAACGTCTATTTCCATACACTTTGTCTATAGATTTAATATGCATTCCTAGTACCCGTCCTGTGCATGGCAGAACTGCACAACCCAGAACAAGTCTGGACATGCCTTGATCTCGGGGAGCCAGGTGTTCGGCACGTGAGCTCATTCACGCAGACGCCAGACCAGGTGTTCACGTTCGCCGCAACATTGTAGCGAACGTGCAACATTGTTGCAATTCGGGGAGCCAGGTGTTCGGCACGTGACAACCCCCAGCCCAAGCAGACGTCAGCGAAATTCTGGCGGGAAAAACTCCACAGACAGATCAGTACATGTCCTATCATGTTCCCAGGCCCCATTCACCCAAAGGAAAAAATCCTAATTTTACATGCACCCCACTGACTTGATAGGCAGGTCCCAATAAGCCCGGGGAAAGATATTAGCCCTTTTGGCTAGAGTTGATAGGGGTTTTCCCCTATTTTAGGGGTAAAGTCCGTTTTCCGCTTTTTATATTTTCGGGAAAAAATCCTAATTTTACATACACCCACCCATGACTGGATGCCCGTTCACGAATGCTTCACTTTGATACCTCACTCGACCCAATCGGACCATGCAGCGTTTTTGAAGTCTGGGGACTATTTTCTGTCCGCGGAAGCAGACCGCATCACCGCCAGACCGCATCACCACGGAGGAATACATACCCCATGCACTTGACCATCACGTGACCTCCACATGACCTCCACATGAGAAATTCTGGCGGGAAAAACCCAACAGACAGGTCAGTAAATGGCCTATCATGTTCCCACGGACCTCACCGAAAAGACACGGACGTACCATCGGACCTCACCGAAAGAACACGAAGGTGAACGACATTGTAGGGAAAAACCCCACAGACAGGTCAGTACATGTCCTATCATGTTCACAGGTCACACCCCATTCACGCAGACCGGAAGTGACGTCATACACATGCGCACGTGATGGAAAACCCCAGCCCTAACATGTCTAAACATGATCCAAGGTCAAAGACAAGATGAAAGGATATAGGTCAACTCAAGTGCACTCAATGACCTTTGACCTCTGTCACGTGATATGCAAATTTCTGAGGTCAACGGTCAACCCGCGGGTTAATCAACCCTATATACTACTTACGTTCCTCCCTGGTCAACACAGCGCTCAATTGCTTAGTATATGATAATCGGACATTTTAAAGATAACCAAAGGTAATGCACAAGCTACTATTCCATATAAACATCTTAGGTGTACGTCATACGTTTCTACATGTACATCTCGCTTCAAATCTGACTCCTCATTTGTGCACAGCACCACGAAAAATTTACCCCAATCAACCCGATTACAGCAAATGTAGTGATAATAATATAGAGATCAATATCACACCCACTACAGCCATATATATAGGTCTACGTGCATGAATATATATTCGCAAAGTCGGTATGTTCACAGTCACTAAAATCGTTGAAGGAAAGCGTCTAAAATTATAAACACGGTGATCTAGATTATATATTATCATATTGGGCGACCGGATTTACCTGCATTATTCTATTATTGAGGCCCACTACACCAAACAGTGTCACATGGCTTTGAATCCAAAGCCCCTTTTCAATGTTTCTCAAAAAGATTAATCAAACTGCATTATTCTTCACACTTATGTCACCTTAATGATATCCGATTACACATATATTCTGACAGACTTATATAAGGGCACCTTATCCTGTGCAAGACGCAATTGTCCTGAATATATATTTGCTTTAATACGTTCATGCCATTCCATTTAAAACTCAAACTTTTCTTGCAGCATGCAATTATTTATTCACATTAACTTTTGGAACAAATTTAACATCTATATCATCTGGAGTTGTGTGTCAATCACGTATATCAACAATTCATAAACATATATGTTTGAAATAGCACTGTGTTTTCGGGGCAAAGCTCGGTACAAATAATCCCATAATCCAATTTCCCGGAAACGGTTGATAGCTGTCTCTTTATTGTGAGATTTACATATATCTATCTGTCTGTCTGATCTAAATACGTATACATAATAATAACGACAATTTATTGGAAAACCACCCCTTTACATCGGGGACATGTTTTAATTTGGAGCAAAAAAATTTCACGAAATCAAATTTATAGAAATAATTAAAGAGATGCGATCACATATACAGATTAAATGGATTAAAAATGTTAACTACAAGGAATGTCATGATAGAGCGATCCAAAGTGCCAACATCGACATCAGGTTATTTGAGTATATATATTGTATATTGTAATGTTCAGCATATTTTCTATAAACCTGGTTATCGGTCTGACCACTCAAAGATCAAGCTAGAATGTGACTTTGAGAGAGACAGAGGACTGTGGAAGTTCGTTAATTCTCTATTGTAGGACAAAGAGTTTATCCAAAAACGGAGATAAACGCTATTTTAAAAGTTATTAAACAATATGAAAACGACCTAATTGAACAAACCACATTAGATGACATTGACTACGAGTCCTTAGACCTCGTCATTGATGAACAATTGTTTTTTTAAGAGGTAATGGTTAGATCACTTAGAAATAAGACGGGAAACGAAACAATTTTCTTCGAGAAGGAAGAGGGAGGGATCGAAATTGGAAAATTATTCGAACACAGACGTAAAATCCTTAGAAAACAGATTACATGCCATTGCAGATGGAACTTGAAAACATTAGAAGTGAGAGATTGGAAGAGGTAATGGTTAGATCACGTGCTAGATGGATTTTGGACGGGAAAAATTTAATAAACAAAGCTTTCTCTAGAATTGAAACCTAGTATCGGTACGGGACAAAAGGAAATTTTAGAAGATTTAAAGATGCTCTAAAATAAAGTCGACCAGGCACAAGTGACAAGATTTTGATTTTGAGATTCTGGATTTCAAAACAACAAAAGTATTGTCTGATTTTCGCCCAATAAAATTCTTTCAGCTTTGAAAAGAACAAAAAATAGCAATGCTGATGGCTTCACTTCCGAATTCGTTAAGTTTCTCTGGAGGCACATTGGCTTCTTTCTGGTATAAATTATGGATTTGATAAACAAGAGTTGTCTAATACTCAAAGACAGGGATTAATAACCTGCCTCTCTAAGGACGACAAACCCAGACCTTTTCTGGAGAATTGGAGGCCGGTTACACTTGTTAACGCACAATATAAGCTTGTATTAAGACCAAAGTGAGTTCACAAAAGCCGGTCAAAGCTCAATAATTTAGGTTTTACGAATAACACCCAAATTCCGGGCTGTTTACTATAAATCGACTTCGAAAAGGCGTTTGATGCCATATCTTGCAAGTTTCTGAAACAAACACTAAAGCTTTTCAATTTTGGGCCTTCCATCTGTCACTGGGTAGATACCTTTTACAATATATTTTATTCTGTACAGCTATCCGGATTCCATTTAAAAAAACTTTCACATAGAACGTGGATACAGGCAGGGATATGCCCTCTCCTCTTATTGTTCATTCTGTGCGCCGAAATACTAGCTTTACTTGTTCGCGAGAACGAACATATCAAAGGAACAACAATTGGAAATGTAGAGTACAAAATTTCTCAATTTGCCGGTGATACAACTTTTTTCTTGTATGGATCCGATGCCTCTCTTAGAGCCTGTATAAAAACGCTTGAATGGTACGGTAGACTGTCGGGCCTAAAGGTTAATAGGGATGAAACCGAAATTTTCTGTGTTGGGCGTAGGAAAAACGCCTGATAAATCTTTTCTAGATATGGTGAAGATTAATTATACTGAAAGAAATAGAGAAATCCGAAATTTATTAGGAAGTTGGTCAGAAAGATCACTAACAAGTGTAGGTACAGTAAGTATAGTAAAAACATTAGCGATTCCAAAACTGAATCATTTGTTTTTTACTCTACCAGACCCTCTCCAGAAAACACTTAAGGAGCTATCCCCTTAGAGACAGTTTTTGCACCCCCATGACAATTTGTCGTCTGTATCAATAAATATACAAGATAACCATAATAAACTATATATTTTATGAAAGCATACATCGTAGGCATTCCAACTATATGATTTGTATAACTGATGCTGCTACTGTGTAGAAAATATTCCAATTTAAAAAAATTAAAATGAAAACAATAGCGTCCATTTTTCAATTGAAATTTCATGAAAACTGTTGGTCTTGTTTCAACTTTGATATTATACATTAGTAGAAGACAATTCGAACTAGTAAACTTTATCTCACTTTTTTTATTATTGCCTGGTTTTGTTTTTATAGCTATTTTACTAAAATAAATTGAAAAAATGTACTTTTTAACGGTCGTTTGTCTTAAAAGTTGAATAATTAAAAAACTTATCCGAACTTACAAAAAGTGAGATAAAATTTACTAGATCACCTTATAAGTAACAAGCATGCCAAATTTCAAAAGTGTAGCATGGATACTTTTCGAGAAATAAACGTTTAAATCTCGGATTTTGTACAAAAATGAAAGGCTAGAAATCGGGCAAAATGTGTCCAGCTATACATCTTATGAATTAATCCCTATTTTTATCTTGAATTCTATTGTCAAATACATTTTTAATCTGTCTAATGGGACCTACTCGAATTCCTGTTTATTCTGGATAACTATTACACTAAGTTTTTTTCATCAAGTCGGTTTAAAGTCCAATTTAAACTTGCTAAACCTGCTAAAACTTGTTCACACCTGTGTAGATTACTTCACGGCGGGTGTCTGAGTGAAGTGTCACTGTCATAATTAGAAACAAAAATAAGGATGTTTGCATGGTTTTGATCAGAAGGGGGTACATTAATGTAAATAAGTAGGACTAATAGATAATTAGCTTACCATAATACTGCGGAAATGAGTTTTGGAAAGGGAAATTTAACAGACAAAAATAATAGTAGCCAAGCCCAAGCTAAGGCAATCTGTTTAATTGTTCCAGTGCCTCGGAAACTAAATTTTTAATCCTAATATTGAAGCACTTCTATTTATAATTTTTATTTCATTTTTTCACCAAATGTTAGAGGAACTAGTGAATATTTGAATGAAGAAATAAAAAAAAGACCAATTTTGACCCTCTAAGGGGATAGCTATCCTTAAAACCATTATACAAGAATATGATAAGGGGGCAGTGTAAATGGTTGTTCTGAATGAATTTGTAAAATCTGTTAAAATCTCCTATTTTCGTAGAATGGTATTCAACGCTCCTCTCTCAGTAAACATATTCTGTATTATAATTTAAATATTCGATACTGCTTGGAAAATGTGGACCCCAGCAAATAGCAAAGTTAAGTAAATTAATTGGTATCGTTTCTTTGTTTTTTTTTTTAAAGATGTCTTTCTGGCTTGGTGTGAGGTTATGAAGAAACGTATAATAAGCAACATTGATCAAGCAATGCCGCAGTCGATATGGTTCAATGATGACCAAAATGTTGGCTATAAACCAGTTTTCTACAAAAACTGGTATCAAAGAAGTATACGTTTCGTAAATGACCTTTTCGACCAGAATGGTAAGTTCTATACACTGAAAGAGTTAGAACAGATATATGAAATAGATATAAATTTCTTGCATTATTCTGGGATAAAGAATACGGTAAAACTGTTTTAGAACCTATGGACCTTTCTTTATCGAAGTTTTGACGAAATATGACAAGGGGAATACTGCATGGTTACATCGAAATATGGGGAACCAACCAGCGAAAAGAAATGCGAGTCTGTTTTATATATCGACAACCAAAAATGAAAAAAACCCACACATTGCTATTCAAATGTACAAAGGACTTAAGTCTGAGATGTTTTCAGTATCGGTTGACCAACAGAATTTTAGCTATCAATTCCTTCTGCATAAAATACAAATCAAAGATTCTGCGGAAAAGAAAGGGAAATGCTTACTCATCTGTGTTTTACTTGTCCCCTGGTGAAAGATAACGTATTTTTAGCCCACCATCACCAGATGGTGGGCTGGGCTGTTCAAATCACTTTTCGTCCGTGGTCCGTCGTCAGTCGTCCGTCCGTCAGTCAGTCCGTTAGTCCGTCCGTAAACAATTCTTGTTATCGCGATTTCTCCGGAACTACTGCATGGATCTTTCTCAAATTAGGTACACAGGTTCCCCTTGGGGTATAGTTGTGCAAGATAGCTTTTCTGGTCCGATTCGAAAATCCAATATGGCCACAAGGCGACCATCTTGGATTTCTCCATGAAACTTTGTTATCTCGCGATTTCTCAGGAACTACTGCATGGATCATTCTCAAATTTGGTACACAGGTTCCCCTTGAGGTCTAGTTGTGCAAGATATCTTTTCTGGTCCGATTCGAAAATCCAATATGGCCACCAGGCAGCCATCTTGGATTTCCCCTTGAAACTTTATCGTGATTTCTCGGGAAAAACTGTGTGGATCTTTCTCAAATTTGGTACACAGGTTCCCCTTAGGGTCCAGTTGTGCAAGATACCTTTTCCGGACCGATTTGAAAATCCAATATGGCTACCAAGTGGCCATCTTAGATTTCCCCATGAAACTTTGTTATCGTGATTTCTTAGGAAGTGCTTCATGGATCTTTCTCAAATGTGGTACACAGGTTCCCCTTGGGATCTAGTTGTGCAAGATACCTTTTTCGGTCCGATTCGAAAGTCCAATATGGCCACCAGGCGACCATCTTGAATTTCCCATGAATCTTTGTTATCGTGATTTCTCAGGAAGTACTGCATGGATCTTTCTCAAATTTAGCATACATATCCCACATGGGGTCTAGTTGTGCAAGATACCTTTTTTGGTCCGATTCGAAAATCCAAGTTGTACGCTTCAAATAAATATGATATTCCCGAGTTGTGACGTTGCATCACAAGAGTCGGCGGATCAAATGGTGGGGCATATTCTATATATTTACTATATATCCATACCTTCACTTTCTATATCAAGGAGTTCAAATGATTCCGAATCAAAATGTGTTTCTTCAAATTTTAAATCAGTTTACTTTACTCCATGCCGTTGCAAGTGAACTGCCCTACTGTTTCGTCTGCTGACAGGCCGGCTACACAAAGAGATGTCGCTCTTGTGACACAACGTCACAACTCGACAACTGTAGACTACTGCGTGTTTTGATCCGAGGGAGATTCAGACACTTTCAAAGTGTTAACATAACTGCACGGACCGGATCCCTTCACTAGTATTAAGTTTGTACCATCTTACTATTTTCGAGCATGGTATCTTACAAGAGATATCTCAAACTAGCCCAGTAAACAGAACAGAATTAGCATTCGTTCCTAATTATAAAATCTCAAGTATGTTTCATAGCTCATGACAAAGTGTTAAAGAGATTTGTCTTCGCTTCCAGTACCCAATGATGACACGTGCAAAAACAAAATACTACAAAACGAAGAAGAAAGATCCCCTGGACATTCACTTTCAGACTAACTTTGCTCATTTCAGTTGCACTATAACAACCGACATCAAGTACAGTTTCTAGAAATCTTGAAACTCCTGAAACTTAGAAAGATAATATCTTGGTGTTTTCCAGTGTCCCTTTTTCGATCTTTTTCGCTCAAATTCGAAAATCTGCAAACAAAATTACAAATCAATCGTTTGTTCTTAGTAGCAATGGACAAAAAGATCCTCTTGCCATTAGCTTAGAATTATCGGACAATGGTGGGCGCGAAGATCCTTCAGGATATCTCGTATATAACGACAACGTATATAACACAATTTTGCTGCTATCCAAAAATATGTGTATTAGTGTAAACTTAAGAAAATGATGCCATTATCAATACCTTGAAAACACTTTCAACAAAATATTACGAAAATGAAAACGTTAGCTACCTTATTGAGTGTAAATACGATGCCTTTCGTGACAGGTGGTCTAGATGGGTTTTACTGCCACAGTGAAACTCTTCACTATCTATATTATCTACACTGTTATATTCTCGCGAATACTCAAAATTAATTTGCTCCTCTTTGACGGGTTTAGAAACTATTCTTACCAAATTTACCTCCCTTTATCGAGAATCTTTATAAAAAAAACTTTAATAAAGTTTACCATATGAAGAATTTTGAATTTTAAAGAGTTGCATGTGTCGTACAATGTCAAATGGTGTAAAATGATATTCTCATACATAGGCAACATTTGTATATTCCAATGAACTGTTTCTCTACCTGAATAAAACATATTTATAAAACAATTCTTTGCTTAACTTTTCCCCAATTATATTACTGGTTAAAATTAGCCACATAAATTAGGAACGTTTCACCATGTTGATTTCCCGCATTAAGATAAGCGGCAAAAATGTATGTTATACCCAGGGGGCCAGAGGGCTAAAACTCAAAAGTCCTGCTGTAAAAGGTTGTTGGGTTTAAATATATTCTGTAGATACCCAGTAACACTTTGCACATGGACAACCCCGCCAACTTGCTACTGGAAGCTTGTTATGGGCTACAATAGAACTCTCCCTGATAAAACCCTGGTTCTACAGAAGATAGGGGAAGGGTTATGCAAATAACAATAAGTTCCTTGTTGTGTACTTGGATGTTTATTATGAGGCATAAATACAATTACCATTGATCAGTGAATATATTGAATTTAAAATATTCGATTTAATGTTAATAGGGTGACGTCACTTAGGGGTCATTTCCAAATGTCGGCTGAAAATAAAAATTCCCCACTTTTTCAATTTTCAAAGTTTTTTATAGGTTAAATTACCGAGCCAAAGTGTATTTACTGTATGAGATGTCCAGCGATGGCATAGTGATATATTATCGAAAATTTGAGTGCTCTAGTTTGAAGATTTCAGGAAGAAATGTAGGTTATATCGATGTCAGGGTATTTCTTGAAATGTAGATTTTCGAGGTACTGGGTATCAAAATCATCATATAATCATAACAGTTACTCCTAAGGCCTAAACATATTGCGAAAATACTAGTGTGCTAGCTATTTAGGAATACTTTTTTATCCGGGACCATCTCAAATGTACGATTGTTAGTCTCTTTTAATATGAAATATTTATTTATAGCTAAAATCGTCATTAACGAGGCTGGTATAATCCCAATTAGGGGACAGGTTAATCTAAAGCTGTGTACGATACATGTTCCTTGTATTCTTAACCAATTGTTTCCAGGAGATTATTTCAGGTGAAACCGCTATTAGTGAGTATGTGTTCAATAGAAAAAAGGTAAAAGGAAAGCATTAGAAATATAGACCACGAGCCAATAATCGAAAGTCCCTGTTTTTCATGGAGCTCATTGCATGTCTTTCGACATCTATTTGTTTGCCAGTGGAATATTATTGATGGAATAGAGGTTGAGGCTAGGTCAAATGTATGTGGTATTGGCGATTTTTGTCATTTCAACAGAAAAAACAAGCCTTGAACCTATTTGCATAATTTCCGGTCAAAATATGACCGTTAAATTCAAAATGGCGCTCATATGGGGCCAACCTAAAAGATCGCGCTTTTTCAGTTTGCTTGTATAATTCGAAGCATTATTCTCAGCTTATTGGGGGTTTTTTTCAAAATCGATGGATCTTTATTAATCATAGACCAACATATTACATGCAGGTCAACTTTGAATCTATTTGCATTTCCCTAAGATTAAGATATGATGGTCAAATTCAAAATGGCGGTCGTGTGGAGTCATCTGAAAATCAGGCTTTTTCATGTTACACCTATACTTCAATGAATTATTCTTAGCTCATAGTTCAAATTTGTCAAAATCGATGAACCTTTTACAATAGCCCAATACCTTGCATCAGTTTTGAATCTATTTGCATTTCCCTAAGATTAAGATATGATGGTCAAATTCAAAATGACGGTCATGTGGAGTCATCTGAAAATTAGGCTTTTTCATGTTACTCGTATACTTTGATGAATTATTCTTAGCTCATTGTTCGAATTTATCAAAACCGATGGATCTCTTATCATAGCCCAATACTATCAGTTTCGACTGTCGCTATATAGCTGAAATATTGCTGAACACGACATTAAACCGTAATTCTCTCTCTCTCTATCTGCATTTTCCTAAGATTAAGATACGATGGTCAAATTCAAAATGGCGCTCAAGTGGTCATCTTAAAATCAGCCTTTTTCATGTTACTCCTATGATTCAGTGAATTATTCTTAGCTCATTGTTCGAATTTATCAAAACCGATGGACCCCTTATCATAGCCCAATACTTTGCGTTAGTTTTGAATCTATTTGCATTTCTTTAACATTAAGATATGATGGTCAAATTCAAAATGACGGTCATGTGCATCTGTAAATCCCGCTTTTTTTAAAATTGCTCGCATAATGTGAAGCATTCGTCTTAGCTTTTTGTGTGGACTTTTACAATTGAGGGGTCTCACATCATAGCCTGTCACCTTACAGCCATTTTCTACATAGCAAGCCATTTCTGATCCGATATTCCATGATGTACCGATAGAGATGTAATTATTTTACGTTTCCTGATATTGTCCAAACGCAATGACTGGAGAGTAACAGGGGGATTATCAGCATTTAAAACCTGACCATCATATAACTGCCAAAAAAGCATTATCGCTATGAAGAATTATAAACGATAATTCAGTTTAGTTACATTTGTTT
Organism: Hanleya hanleyi; assembly: GCA_036873755.1. Taxonomy (NCBI): domain Eukaryota; kingdom Metazoa; phylum Mollusca; class Polyplacophora; order Lepidopleurida; family Hanleyidae; genus Hanleya; species Hanleya hanleyi. The sequence goes on from JAVTVY010004546.1 coordinate 62,343, forward strand.
CTGGCATCGAGTGATTGAACGTGCTTCAATCCAGAAGCGGACTTGCCATGAAGAATATGCTTATGAAACACTTATCTGGCGATTGTCCAAATTTTACAAATAGAAACACGAGAGCAGAAGAATTACACATCAAATCCATCAGAGAATATAAATGATTGCGCTCGTGGAACGCTCAGACGAGAAGACTTTCGTGAGAAATGGCCACACATCACAACGTAAAACCAATAAAGGCAGGCGCAGCAACGGTAGAATCATTTCAAGCCACTTGCCGTGAAGCTTACACGTATCAGAATTATGTCTGCAAAGCACATTTATTGTAATTACGGGATCCCGATTTCCACTGTTTGCCGGACAAAATAGAGTATGGGTGGAAATGGACTACAGATGAGGACACTTTGTCTTGTCCGGTCAAGCGATCAGTGGACAGTCACAAGAATCGGCCCTTGGTCGCATAATATCAAGTCGTTCATACCAGCATCAGAAAACAGATTACAGCTCACCGTTATACTGGATGTGTGGGGCATTGGTTAGGAAGCCTTTCCAACTATCGTTTGAGATTTAGCCGTGGTTTATATCAATCTCGTATGTGGGAAGAAGTTTTCTTTTTCAGGGGGGGGCTGAAACTTATCACACTATACCCTTGGGTCAAGCTCTACCATAAAATGAAAAAAAAAAAAGATAGCCGCTTTGATGACGTCACAGTGATGTCACCTTGAAAACACATTGTATAGTCGATTTTTCGGTCAGATTTTTCGATTTTTTTTTGTTTTTTCTTTGCAAAAACTGTATATTTACTAAATTAGTAAATAATAGTCTGGTGTGGAATAAAATAAATTTTGCCCAATTTTCCTCGAAGAAAAGCAGGAATTTTGAAGAAAATTAACGAAAACATCACTTCTCTGGTACCCACATGGCCGCCATCTGGAATTTATCCATGATCCTCTGCTCAGGTGGGTATGCGAATAGACCAAAAATGACCCCAATATGATAAAGTAAAAAGTCACGGAGGGTCAGCTTTCATTTTTGTGTCGTTCCGGAGACATGGGAGAAAGGTTGGTAGGGAGGGCCATAGTAGGGAGGGCCAGGTAGGGTTAAAGAAAACTGGATTGCTAGAGCACTCAGTTCTATTGTTTTACTTCTGTTTATAATCGTTTCACAATCAAATACAAATATCACGATCCAGTCGTCTCAGGGGTCATGGAAAAATGAACTCGATATTGCAGCTTTGTATTCGGAGTCGTGGATAATCTTGATATAACTACTTGATTATTTTATGAATTTTATGTACCATTATATTTAAAACACTTCAATTGTAGTTTCCAATGTTTGGAATTAGGCGATGTAAACCAACAGACATCAACTTTGATCCATTTATGAATCTCACGAATCCCTCTCGCTTCAGAGCAAAATGCTCGCCTCACGATGGACGACACATAGATCCCACAGGAGCAAGGAGGGGTAAATGATTCATAAATATCACGAGATATTTTATTTTAATAAAAACGTATTTCATTTAAAAATCACGACTCAGGTGAAACGATTGATGCAAACGCTTCCATAGCCTGTCGTATCTGTCTGACATGAGCTCACTCGCGAACTAATGGCTCAATGTCAGAATGGTCAAGTGCAGTTTGATATATTGAGTTCAGGATGTTTTGTAATACGGCTCGATGATGCCTCGCCTCAGCGCGCCGGAGTGTCCGTATTGTTCCATATCCCCTCAAAGGTTGCTTAGTTTTCTGACCTTTGTAGTAGAATCTGTAATATGCACGCTGCAAACAATTACGTATAATTGCCATCTGTGTTTATTTGCTTCCTCTTGTGTTAACTGGGTAATTGCGAAATGTCGAGTTTTCGGAGAAATCACAGGATCATATTTGAGTAAACAGAACTGATAAATTGATGAACAGAAATCATCTATTTAATTGATTTGTAGCTCTGAATTCCATTGGAGGAAATGCAGTATGAGAATCTGCAAGACAACCTTTTATGAAGATTATATCGAACGGTAATATCTACGAGTGCGGTACAACTCCAAAACGGGGAACGTTCCCAAATTGGGAAATATATTTCCTGAACGGGAAAACTTTCCAAAACAGGGGACATTCCCAAATTGGGAAACATATCCTGAACAGGAAATCTTTGGCAAATATGGTTTTTCATTCATAAATTGCAAACAACACAAATATTATACTCAAATGTCCTCTAAATAAGCAAGTTTAGTGCTGTTTCATTGTACAGAATAATTAGTTTTTCTTATTATGGTTTCAACTGATCATTAGCCCACAGTAGAACTGACCAATATTTCCATTTCAGGAAACCATCATATTCAGACTGGAATATCTCGAGCTAACAATGGCTAATGACACTGATCATGTGATGGTAGGGTCAAAATGAACTATCTTTGTGTGGATGGTCAATGTGCAGAGAAGTGCAGTGACTAAGAAAATTAGGATCCAAATTTCATAATAGCATTATTGAACAACTGAAACCATAATGAAAAAAATTAACTATTCTGTATAATGAAACAATACTAAACTTGCTTATTTAGATGACGTTTGAGAATAATATTTGTGTTGTTTGCAATTTATGAAGGAACAACCATATTTGCCAAAGTTTTCCTCTTCAGAAAATATGGTTCCCAATGGTTCCCGTTTTGGAGTTGTACCGTGCTGTCTACTAGACAATGGTTACAGTGTATTAGCCATATCATTAGAGATTTTATTGTATAACATACTCGTCTGATAAAGTTGGGGAAACATTTGAAGTACGGGATGGGACAGAGGTAAGATGTTGGCGAGCAATATAGAAAATATACGTCACTACAGCTGACAATGTTGTTTTAATATAAAAATGGATCGACATGCTGAACAGATGAGATGGCCACAGCTGAAAATGAAGATTAATTATTAGTCGAGCGATGCATGCTGCTGCTGTCACCATTACATGCGGTGACACTTCACCAGGTCACATAATCATCGGGAGAGTCAAGTGTCAGCCACTGTGAAGGAATAACATGACCGTGTGCCAAATTCGCGCAATCTCGCTCGTCATTGGTTAATATCTGTAAAACTGTACTCATGGAAAACACTTCAGATATTTCTAGCATATCTTGCATATCGCATATCTTACATTTCCTCTTGGATATCGCTCCAATTTATTACCTGTATATGGTAGGTTTCTGCTAGTGGACTGTTAGTCCCCGAGGCCCACCCTCTGTACATGTCTCTCGACAAATATATGTAGGTTTATCGTTTTGGTGGGAAATTTATGCCGTACGACGTCGAACATTACAGGTTAGTTTTTCTGGGCATTCTTGCATTTACTAGGTTTACCCCATACTCACTGCGGCTTTTACTCCATCGGACGTCCACAATGCTCATCCATTAACATCAGATGAGTTGTTTAAGCAGATCTGTCATCACAACTCCCGAGATCTAATCTAATTTATGCGTATCTAATTAAGCCGGTGCTAGGGGCCGTGTGGATACTTCATAGTCTCCACATGAGCAGTCTCCACATGAACACTCGCAATAAAGGAATGTTAGGTGCCGAGGATTGCTTTCCTGTAGAGTCATATGGTTACTTTTTAGTCGCCAAACGTCGTCAAGTTTCCCCACCTCTTGCAATCGCTGCAATAGTGAATATTTGAACAGTTCAGATAAATCTAGTAACGACTTTCTTTGCAATGGAAATATTTTTGGGGGGATGGCATTTCGTTCGCAAATGTATGGGATATTCTCCCATATTTGCTGGTCAAAGCTATGGTTCCGTTTATGTGCAAGCGATGGCAAATAGCTTGTGTTCAATTTTAGACTTTCTTCTAGGCACAGCACTATAGTTGAAGCTAAATGTTTATGTATATGGGTACATCCTGTCTGATTACACTGTTTCCTACACAGCAAAAAAATTTGTTTTGGAATGGAAAAGGAAAGGGAAGTGGGAAGAGGTGCCGACATACTGACAGAGTCACATGACTTCACAGTATAGTCTTCTGGTTAAACTATTCTAAAGCACATACCAAGAATCTAACGATTCGTGATATGTGTTGTATCTCAGGTACGCTTTTATTGTACCTGTTCATGTGGCAACTTTTTTTACGTTGTGCACGGCCTGGAACTACAGTCTTTTGAGCATTACTGAGTATTCGTATTGACTTTCACAATTTAACTTTCTTTATATTCAACATGATTTCAACATACACCCAAACCATTGTTCAACACATTGTATAAAATAACAATAGCGCGTTGTATTTTTTTATCGCTCAAAAACGTAATTTCAGAATGGCAACCAGGTTGGACCATCTTTAAGTAAATGTGGCCAGAAGGCAATATCGGAGATCTTGTGAGAAGATTTCAATGGAGATTTATAGAAACAACAATGCATCATGAGATGTCTTCCCTCGTTTTGAAGCATTTGATTGGTCAATTCAAATTTTCAAACAGGAAATACGGGATATCCATTGGCCATTGGACAATGTGGAAGAAAATCAGCTAATCATAAAGTTCGGAAGAGCCTAGCCATCCCGTCATTCATAATTCAGCCGTCGTCCAGTAAAGAATATCCGCGTCCATAATCCAAAGACCTATTTCATATTCCATATACCAGTGTCAGCACTAAATTCAAAAAGACAATCATAGTATACATAAACATAAGCTAGTTTCCTGCAAGAGAGAAGCGGTCAACAGTTTTCAATGATGCCGACAAGACATCATGATGTTCCAAAAATATAAAATCCGTATTACTGATCAGTATTCTTAATCCATAATAATCGTTGTAAAGTCGTCATCTAGAGAGTGATGTATCTCAGTCACGCTTTGATTGTGTGTGTTCATATGATCACCATGAGGATCTTAAAGTACATGGGTTCAAATGGCCCCTAGCCCCGGGTTAAGCGGAATTAGACAAGTTACGAAACGTAACGCCATAGATCTTTCACGCTACGCTCGTATTTTGCTATCAGCATGCGATATGTATCGCCAAATTTGAGAAACTTTGAGTGGAGGCGCTTGGTGGAATGGCACTGCTTCTGCAACAATGTTTTGTGACGTTGATTAAAATCGTCACATTTAACACAGGATCTAGCAAATGCTACTAGGCGAGATATGTATACGCCATATGCTGGTTCCACTGGAATATTACTGTCCAGAAAGGGATGGTTTACGATGTCAAAATTGCAATCATCTCTTTTGTCATAAAGTCGACGAGAGAGAATGCCCGGTTCATTTTTATAGAGATCTAGATCTAAATATGATGTTCCTGTAGGGCTATCTGTAGTTTCCTTCAAATCCAGTGAACGTGGATATATATCCTTCACTGTGTCATTTATATAGCGATTATCCACAGTGAGAAGATCGTCTATATAGCGTTTGGTGAATGAGAAAGAACGGGCTTTGAATGGATCGGTTTTTGAAAGCGCCTGCATATAGTCATATTCATAAGACTTCATAAGTGCAATTCATAAGTGCACAATTACTACCCATTGGAAACTCACCAGGATGAAGACCAGTCTTTTATTAATGGGCTTTCTGAACAGCATTCGTGACTTGACCTCTCTGAATATGTCCACACTTGCGAAAATTAAGCGCTGGGCAATGTGTTGTATATTTCGTCCCCTCTGATTCTTTTGAAATCACGTGTTCGTACTCGTGTTTTTGTTAATAAAAAGACGCCTCAGTGGCGTTTCCGTGCGAAACTTCAAAAACTTTGTCCTGTTATTTTTTTATTTTTTTTAATGTGGAGTACCACTCTCCAGCGTCGTCCATTTATTTGCTATTATTTTAAACGGATAATTCGAGTATTAGAGCTGTAAAGAGCAAATGTTCATGCAGGGCTTTATGGAAGACCCAGTTGCACCGCTTATCCAATATTAGTATATGTCCCGGCCCAATACTGGTTCATGTCGTATGTGTCTATTGGAGCGAGCTATTATTTGAAAATAATGGATGATATAAATATTATTATATTTTCATCCTCATCAAAATTATAAAAATTATGAGGATTTATCCCAACTGTATTACGTATACCGCGCATCAAAATTGATGTTGTAGGCTAAAACCCGCAATTTCCTGAATCGCCCTTCCACTCTCTTATCTTCGGCAACGTTGCCAACATTGGACAAGTCTTGAACCTATCATGGCATCCAACGTCAGTTTCGCCAAAATTATATCCAATGTTGGGCCAACATTGCATTGATCAAGACATCCAAACTATATTTAGCCAAATTAGTTTGTCATATATCGTTTGACCAACATTGAGCCTTGGAACGGCTCGATGCAACGTCAATTGAGCCAACATTGCCATTTCTAATGGTGGGCCAACAGTTATCCTACCATGTGTTCTAAAATATGTTTGGCGATTAATATACAGCCAAATTTGGGATTTTATCTGAAAAACCCGGAGAAAAATCATATCATATATGATATCAATTATGTTATATCCTAACAAAATAAGCCAGAAAGTCAATCAAGTCTGCGTTGGTGGGTATGGTTATTGAAAGAATTTTTGTGTACCGTATTTGTCCGTTCGAGGTATGCATTAGAAATCGGGAAATCACCAGCTGTGACTAATCTAGTCATTGAGCTCTGTAATAGATGATAGTACTTTAACCGCAGTTCTTTATATCCACTTCAGTCTGCGTCGGATTTGTCTCGTCAAATCAAGTGGAAATCTATTAATATACCGTAAAAGTTGTCTAGCTGATCCATGACGGCCACGATAATACATAGGCACAGTTATTGGGACATTAATCCTCGCACTTTACTCTCTGATTAACTATAGATGCCCCACTTCCGGGCCAGTTGGTCTTTCTGGGGGACACGTGGCGTACGACAGTCGGGGTCGTATCAATATATATCTACCATTCTTTGTAACCAAACCTCGAACTCTGACATCGATGCAGGTTTCTGGTCTCGAGGTTGTTCTGATGGAGATGGTGACAGTGAAGGGGGATGGGGAGAGTGGCGGCGGGGAAAATAATAAGCGTTTGATCACTCATCCGGCGATGTCCACATACAATACTACAATATATGACATTTAGATGAGTATATCGGGCGCGATTGTCATACCAGCGAACAGAAAGCTGCATTCTATTTGTGCCGAGTACAATATTTACTCTTGTAAAACATGCAATTTTAGTAACAATAGAGATGCGAATATCAATGTTATTCGCGGTTAGATTACAGCCAGATAAAGTATGTGTACATAGCTGGTTGCTTTGGAGTTTCAATTCCATTAGAAATGCACTGAATTATTGTTATGAAAGCAAAAAAATCGACATTTATATATATATATTTGATAAATGATTAAAAAGTTACTCACTGTATATGCGATAAAGCTTCAAAGTCAGCTATTTAGTATGAATGGGAAACAATAAATTCAGCAGGGAGACTTACATAATGTATATGTATAAATCTAGTTTTAATGATAATATTCAGAATTATTATACAGCTATGTCCCCTGATCCAATCAATTCATTTCAATCGCACCACGTGACCGTACAATACCCAAAGTCATATTGGATCCCAAAATGCCGTATTGAATTCATATTGTACGATTTCTAAGGGAGGTAACTCTTTTTGTTATGGCGCCAAAATGAAGCTACAACAAATTGAAAAACCTATTGTCTCGTTCGATCATCTAGGAAATATCTTAAATATCATAATTTATCTAAAGTCAAAGTTACATTACCCAGTCAGTAAAATTTGTCTCAAATGAAGTTCGTAAAGTAGAGACTGATAATAGATTAACATGATATTTGCAGAATTACAGATTTGGAGTCTAAATTGCATTCTAGGAATTTACGGGTCCTGTAGTTGAATTTATTGTTATAGTTGAATATATTGTTTAATCTAACAGAACTATATGGTACAAAATCAATAACAAATAATTTAGTTTAATATTTCGATGACCTGTATAATAAATAGGTCATTATACAGTGCTTTGTACAATATGGATTGGTGTTGTACTCGTCCATGTTGTTATGAAAACCCGTATTGGACTCGACGCCTTCGGCGTCTCGTCCAATACGGGTTTTCATCACAACATGGACTTGTACAATACCAATCCATATTGTACAAAGCACTGTATAATAACCTAATAATACTTTCGTCCAACTGTAAAATTGATGTTTTCAGCATCCTTGTGATATAAAAATTTAGCTAGCTCTTTGTATATTTGAATATATATCCTGTAAATATGTCAGTTAGAACGGCAGGTGATTATACACTTGCACATGGGGTATCGTCGTTTAAGGATCAGTAAGATTTTGAACTCAGTTCTATTAATATGCAGCATATTGAATACGATGCCTTTCGTGACCGGTGATCTAGATGAGTTTTACTGCCACAGTGAAACTCTTCACTATCTATATTACCTACTATGTTATGTTCTCGCGAATACTCAAAATTAATTTGCTTCTCCTTGTCTGTTTATATAAAAACGCGGACTATTCTCACCAAATTTGCCTCCAGTTATCGAGAATTTTTATAAAAATAATTTTTAGTAAACTTTACCATATGAAGAATTTTGAATTTTAAAGTGTTGTATGCATGCTTCGTATAATGTAAAATAGTGTAAAATAATAATCTCATACATAACACAACTTGTACATAATCCAATGATTCTCTACATGAATAAAAATATACATAAAAACAATTCTCTGCTTAAGTTTTCTCCAATTTTATTACTGGTTAAAATTAGTCACATAAATTCGGAACGCTTCACCATGTTGATTTCCCGCATTAAGACAAGCGGCAAAAATGTATGCTAACAGGCAGACGAAATCCTTAAATCCACAGTGTAGGTCATGCAACTTCAACCAAGATTTTCTTTCAGTTAGCTGAAAATGTAGCTGTTATGACGGTCCATTATTCATTTTTAATGAATGCTCTGTGTGTTTTGAAATAAATAAATGCCTTTCGATTGTCAGTGCGGAAATTCTCTATCGAAGACAGGTGAAAACCGAATGTCGAATTTCACACTTCTACATAGCAAGCCATTTCTGATCCGATATTCGATGATGTACCGACAGAGATGTAATTATTCTACTTTTCCTGATATTGTCCAAACGCAATGACTGGATAGTAACAAGGAGTTTATCAGCATTTGAAACCTGACCCTCATACAATTACCAAAAAAGCATTATCGCTATGAAGAATTATAAACGATAATTTAGTTTAGTTACATTTGTTTCTGGCATTGAGTGATTGAACGTGCTTCAATCAAGAAACGGACATGCTGTGAAGAATATGCTTATGAAACACTTATCTGGCGATTGTCCAGATTTTACAAATAGAAACACGAGAGCTGAAGAGTTACACATCAATTCCATCAGAGAATATAAATGATTGCGCCCGTGAAACGCTCAGACGAGAAGACTTTCGTGAGAAATGGCCACACATCACAACGTAAAACCAATAAAGGCAAGCGCAGCAACGGTAGAATCATTTCAAGTCACTTGCCGTGAAGCTTACACGTGTCAGAATTATGTCTGCAAAGCACATTTATTGTAATTACGGGATCTCTATTTCCACTGTTTGCCGGGCAAAGTAGAGTATGGGTGGAAATGGACTACAGATGAAAAAAACTATATCTCGATCAAATCGTCGATCAAAACGATTTTGCAACTTCGTTTTCGGAGTCGTGCACATGGATAATCTTGATATAAATACTCGATAATTTTATGAATTTTATGTACCATTATATTTAAAACACTTCAATTGTAGTTTCCAATGTGTGGAATTGGGTGGTGTAAACCAACAGACATCAACTTTGATCCATGTATGAATCTCACGAATCTCTTTCGCTTCAGAGAAAAATGATCGTCCCGCGATGGGCGACAAATAGACCCTATCGCTATATAGCTGAAATATTGTTGAACGCGATATTAAACCTTAATTCTCTCTCTCTCTCTCCTTCACAGGAGCATGGACGGGTAAATGATTCAGAAATGTTTTATTTTAATAAAAACGTATTTCTTTTAAAAATCACGACTCAAGTGAAACGATTGATGAAAACGCTTCCATAGGCTGTCGTATCTATCCCACATGAGCTCACTCGCGAACTAATGGCTCAATGTCAGAATGGTCAAGTGCAGTTTGATAGATTGAGTTCAGGATGTTTTGTAATACGGCTCGATGATGCCTCGCCTCAGCGCGCCGGAGTGTCCGTATTGTTCCATATCCCCTTAAAGGTTGCTTAGTTTTCTGACCTTTGTAGTAGAATCTGTAATATGCACGCTGCAAACAATTACGTATAATTGCCATCTGTGTTTATTTGCTTCCTCCTGTGTTAACTGGGTAATTGCGAAATGTCGAGTTTTCGGAGAAATCACAGGATCATATCTGAGCAAACAGAATTGATAGATTGATGAACAGAAATCATCTATTTAATTGTTTTGTAGCTCTAAATTCCATTGGAGGACCTGCAGTATGAGAATCTGCAAGACAACATTTTATGAGGATTATGTTGGACGGCAATATCAGATAGTCTACTAGAAAATGATTATGAGAGTTATTAGCCACAGCATTAGAGATTATATTGTATAACATACACATCTGATAAAGTTGGGGAAATATTTGAAATACGGGATGAGACAGAGGTAAGATGCTATAATAGAAAGTATACGTCACTATAGCTGACAATCTTGTTTTAATATAAAAGTGGATCGACATGCTGAAAAAATGAGATGGCCACAGCTGAAAATGAAGAATAATTATTGTTCAACTGACCGATGCATGCTGCTGCTGTCACCACCACATGCAGTGACATTTCACCAGGTCACATAATCATCGGGAGAGTCAAGTATCAGCCACTTTGAAGGAATAACATGAATATTATCTCATAGTTGACCGTGTGCCAAATTCGCGCAATCTCGCTCGTCATTGGTTAATATCTGTAAAACTGTACTCATGAAAAACATATCTTGCATAACGCATATCTTACATTTCCTCCTGCATATCGTTCCAATTTATTACTTGTATATGGCAGGATTTTGCTGGTGGACTGTTAGTCCTCGAGGTCCGCCCTCTATACATGTCTCTCGACAAATATGTGTAGGTTTATTGTTTTGGTGGGAAATTTAAGCCGTACGACGTCGGACATTACAGGTTAGTTTTTCTGGGTATTCTTGCATTTACCAGGTTTGCCCTATGTTGAGGCGTTTACTCCATCGGATGTCCAAAATGCTCGTCCATTAATATCAGATGAGTTGTTTGAGCTGATCTGTCATCACAGCTCCCGAGGTATAGCGTAACTAATTCCGCTTACGCCGGTGCTAGGGGCCGTGTGGATACTTCATAGTCTCCACATGAACATCTGCAATAAAAGCGCGACTGAGATACTAAGGGAGCGTTCCCAATTATGGTTTTTGCTTCGTTCGTTTAAATTACCGAAAAAAAACCAAGTCGTTCTACACCCATCGTTTTGATTTTCGTGGAAAACCATTGAAAAAACCATTCAACGCATTGGTTCGTTCGCCAGTGAACGAAGTCGTTCGTTTTACAGAAAACCATTGCGTTTTTTTCCTTCTTTGTTTGCCATCGGTCGATCGTTCGCTGGAAAACGATGGCGCAATAATACAATCACGTGATGTTCGCATTATCCAGCCTGATAACACAATCTCCGTGGGCACGGAGAAAAGAATCCGTTAATTCAAAGCAGAATTCTCTGACGTTTGGATAGGCAGTAAATTAATTTTACGTGTAACTAGATGTTGAAGTTCAGCTACATAATTAGACGACAGAAGTAATTAATGCACGTTTTTCCCCGACTTGAGTAGACACCCTCGCGTCAAACCCTGCATGGTTATTCGGTTCGTTCTGAAGGCTATCTCCTTGCCAATCCTCGACCGCATTATTCATTGTTATCTGAATTTGTATTATATCTAGTCTATTATATTGATGGCTATATGTACGTGTAGTAAACAAACGCCAGCCCCGAATTCCACAAGCACCGCGATATCATTTATTGAATATCAATCTTTCCATGGTAATTCATAAGCTCCGTAATTCCTTCAACGCCCCATCCCAAAAAGAAATCTTCATTTTTTTCATTTTTAAAATTTATTTCTTTCTCGATTAACAATTTGTAAATATAAGTTTTAGCAAGAACAATGATTTTTTTTGACATATGACAAATAATTAAAAGCAGCATTGTGTTAGCTTTCAAATGTCCGAATCTTTATTGATGTGTGTCCAACGTATCAATTCGCAATGTTCATATCTTTGATTTCTTCAACATTTCTTTCAAATTCTTTCCCCTTCTGTATGCAATTACTGGATTTTCCCAGACTTTTGTTGTGCGTGACTCGGAAGATTTGATAAAATGCCAATATTTCAACAGGATTTTCCTTATATATTTGATCGCTGGATGGTAGGTGGTGATGAAACGGGTGGGTCTTTTCTTTATGTTTTTACTTTCTTTTTTTCTTCCCGTTAGGATCTCTGTTCTATTTGGGAACAATCCTTCGTCAGTTTGAATTATTTCCGTACTGTTATAGCCGCGCTTTGTCAGCTTTTCTCTGAAATCAGTCAGTTTATGACGGAAGTCTGCGTGGTTATTGCAATTACGTGCATATCTTATAGTTTACCTTTCCATAAACGATTTGAAACTGGACAGCGGATGTGCTGAATTTCGATGTAAATACTGAAATGTTTCAGTAGGATTTGTAAAACACTTCACATCCAAAATGTGATATTTTGTGTATCTTGGTCCTTTGATATTAATAATGGTATCACTGCTGCTCATGAAAAGCGAGCTCTTTGTTTTAATTTGTGGAATTTATCGCAGTATCTACTGCTTTTGAATAAACACACCAGCCGAACCGGTCCTCCGGGAGAGTCAGTGCATGGAAGGGGCTACGCGATCCAGACGGGCGAATTGGCCGTGTGCCGCTCCCCGTAGGGCCTGGCGGGAAGCTGATTGCCACACCATTTTACGCTTTCAGCAGCTTTTTTTTTCACGAGAAAATGCCACAAATTACCAATTATGTCTTCTGAAGGCCGTAAGCTATGATATATAGTTATCGGTCTGTATGTTTTTAGTATCGGTCTGTCCTTTATAACTATCGGTCTGCGTTGGTCTGTACCAGTCTGTATTTAGTGCGACCCCTTTCCCGTTTATAAGTTTTTCGATGTAAAAAAGATTTCGCTCACGTTCATACCTTCATATCCACAACAACAACAACAACAACAACAAGTTATCATCGGTGAAGTACCTTTTCCGTCATATTCAAGATACTTTTCCGTGGAATAGTAGAATCACCCCTATTTCCGGACCTGCACACAGGGGCTTGTATAGCTAGTCGGTTATTAATTATGATATTAATATTTATATATCCTCTCCTCCTACTCTATATACAGAGTAGGAGGAGAGTATATATAAATATTAATATCATAATTAATAACCGACCAGCTACAAGCCCCTGTGGACCTGCAGTAAGCGGAGATTTATTTAGGCCTAAACAACCGGCCGGGTATAAATAAATACGGTACTCACTTTGAACTGTCTGGCCCCGCGGTCTACGGCACTTTATTTCTTCGTTCTGGTCCAACCACTTCCGTCTGCTCCGTCTCAGAATTGTCCAGTAGTTACAATAGGTAGCGTCTTGAACAGCTTCACTGTTGTTGTTTGTTGTTGTTGTTGTTTACGGATGATATTGTTGAGTACGTCTTTACGGCTGGAAATCGATATTGAAAATGGCGGTGTGGTGTTCTAGACACTCTCACGAGATTGGAGTAAATCTCGTACACGTCATTCCACACGTGTTTATTTCAAGAATAACACTAAATTGTGTTGACATGGAAATTTAGGCATTCTTCACAAAAGCGCTGCGTATGTTTTTAAATGAATTTAAATAAACATAATATCAATCATTCAACATTACAAGAAATTTTTGGTGTCTTATTCCTGAAAAAATGTGAGATGTGAATCTTGGCTGGGCGTCGAAAGCAAATTGAATAGTGGTACGGCCTCACGAGGCAAGTGGGGGGGGACTACTATCATAGCACTTCAGGGGAGTGTCGAGGGGACGCCTGGGTCCCGGAAGCTCCTGGGGTCTAGATCCCCGGGGAAGCGTTCAGAGCGATTTCCGGTGAATAAAATCACTCTACAATGAAGAGTCAATCTAATTAAAATTAAATCCTATCTGCTCCCCATTTGGATACTGTCGCTTATAGCGACATGTACGATAGGGGAGCATTGATAGGATATTAATTTATTAAGAATGAATGAAGACTATATTTAGTTATTTTCTAATCCTTTTACCATGAAAACGCAATCGATAGGGGCTTTCTGCGATTCTGGATTAGAAAATAATAGAGTAAAGTTAAAGCTAGACATATTCGTGGCCGATATAATTATTATGGGCAGTGGTGTTAATAAATTCATTGTACAAGTAGCGCAATCTAAATTCATAATTCAAATGTAGAGATACCGCTACCTATACTTCTGCGATAATATTATCAGATGGCGCTCGTAGTTTTTCACAACGGGTAGTAAATGCAAACATTGACTTATTTCGTGGACAAGGACGCAAAAAGAAGCAGAAGAAAAAGAAAAAAACCCAACACTGAATAGTTCATGATAGATTATATTTATACGATGCCGGGTATATACCGGTAGGCCTGTTATCGACGGCTTAACAGCCTACACGTTTGAGCTAGGCTACCATCATTCGAGCAGTGTGTGGGCGTGTCTTAGTGTGACGTCACTCAGGCGGAACTACTTTTAATCGTTTTTTCTGCAGCAAGTCACAGCCTTGGAAACTCTATAGAAAACCATCGAACGAACGCAATGGTTTTTTCGTCGTTCGTTTTTTCAATGGTTTTTTTGAAAAAACGAACGAACGATACACCCATCGTTCGTGGCATGGTTTAAACGAAATGGTTTAAACCATGAAAACACGAACGTTAAATGGGAACGCTCCCTAAGGCTACGTCCGAGAATCCACCGTATTCTCGGGTATGAATGTTAGGTGCCGAGGGATGCTTTTCTGTAGAGTCATATGGTTGCGTCGTCAATTTTTCCCACCTCGTGCATATCGCTCCAATAGTTAATATTTGAACAGTTCCGATAACGATTTTCTTTGCAATGGAAATATTTTTCGCACATGTAATAAAGATGGCCGCCGCCATAAAGATTTGGTATTTTCCCATAGTTGCTGGTCAAAGCTATGGTTCCATTTATGTGCAAGCGATGGAAAATAGCCCGTGATCAATTTTAGACTTTCTTCTAGGCACAACATGTGCATGGTTATGTATATGGGTACATCCTGTCTGACTACACTTTCTTACACGGCAACAAAATGTAGTTTTGAAATGGAAAAGGAGTGAAATACGACAAAATATAGCTGTAAGCTCAGATTTACGTTGTGCCCGGCTTGGAACTATAGCGCTTTGAGCATTACTGAGTATTCGTATTAACTTTCATAAGTTGTTATACTCAAGAGAAACTTTCTTTATATTCCAAATGATTTCAACATACACCCAAACCATTGTTCAGTACATTGTGTAAAATAAGAATAACGCGTATTTTTTATCGCTCAAAAGGGTAATTTCAGAATGGCACCAGGTTGCACCATCTTTAAGGTAGAAGGCAATATCGGACATCTTGTGAGAAGATTCCAATGGAGATTTATAGAAACAATAATGTATCATGGGATGTCTTCCCGTTTTGAAGCATTTGATTGGTCAATTCAAATTTTCAAAAAGTTGGTCATTACACAATTTGGAAGACAATCCTGTCAATCGTTGAGAAGAGCATAATGATGATTATGTGGTAACTCTTCGTCATACTGTGGTTCATATAGTCAGAAATGAGCTAACATCAATATTTATCGTCTATTTCCAAATTACATGCGTCTGATCCGTCATTCATAATCCAGCCGTCGTCCATTAAAGAATATCCGCGTCCATAATCCAAAGACCTATTCCTTATTCCATATAACAGCATTAGCACCAAATTAATAAAGACAATCATAGTGTACATAAACATAGGCTAGTTTCCTGCAAGAGAGAAGCGGTCAACAGTTTTCAATAATGCCAGCAAGACATCATGATGTTCAAATCCGTATCGCTGATCCGTATTCTCAATCCATATGATATTCGTTGTAAAGATTGTCATCTAGAGAATGATGTATCTCAGTCACGCTTTGATTGTGTCTGTTCATATGAGCACCATGAGGATCTTAAAGTACATGGGTTCAGACGGCCCCCAGCCCCGGGTCAAGCGGAATTAGACAAGTTACGAAAGGTAACGCCATAGATCTTGCACGCTACGCTCGTATTTTGCTATCAGCATGCGATATGTATCGCCAAATTTGAGAACTTTAAATGGAGGCACTTGGTGGAATAGCCCTGTTTTATAAGTTTCTACAACAATGTTTTGTGACGTTGATTAAAATCGTCACATTTAACACAGGATCTAGCAAATAATTCTAGGCGAGATATGTATACGCCATATGCACTGTCCCACTGGAATATTACTGTCCAGAAAGGGATAGTTTATGATGTCGAAATGGTAATCATCTCTTTTGTCATAAAGTCGACGAGAGAGAATGCCCGCTTCATTTTTATAGAGATCTAAATATGATGTGCCTGTAGGGCTATCTGTAGTCTCCTTCAAATCCAGTGAAGGTGGATATATATCTTTCACTGTGTCATTTATATAGCGATTATCCACAGCGAGAAGATCGTCTATATAGCGTTTGGTGAATGAGAAGGAACGGGCTTTGAATGGATCGGGTTTTGAAAGCGCCTGCATATCGTCATATTCATAAGAGAACAGATACAGGTCAGCCAACAGAGGTGCACAATTAGTACCCATTAGAAACTCACCAGGATGAAGACCAGCCTTTTATTAATAGGCTTTCTGAATAGCATTCGTGACTTGACGACCTCTCCGAATATGTTCACACTTGAGAAAATTAAGCGCCGGGCAATGTGTTGTATATTTCGTCCCCTCTGTTTCTTTTGAATTCACGTGTTCGTATTCGCGTTTTTGCTAATTAAATGACGCTCCAATAGCGTTTCCGTCCGAAACTTCAAAACACTTTGTCCTGTTACTGTTTTTGAAATGTGGAGTATCACTACCCAGCGTCGTCCATTTATTTGCTTTTATTTTAAACGGATAATTCGAGTATTAGAGCTTTAAGGAGCAAATGTTCATGCAGGGATTTATGGAAGCCGCAGTTGGACCGCTTATCCAATATTAGTATATGTCTCGACCCAATATTGGTTCGTGTTATATGTGTCTATTGGAGCGAGCTATTATTTGAAAAGATGTGGGGTGTGGGTGATATAAATTTTATTATATTTTTATCCTCATCAAAATTATAAAGATTTATCTCAACTGTATTACGTATACCGCGCGTCAAAATTGAAGTTGTAGGCTACACGCCGCAATTACCTGAATCTGCATTCCTCTGTCTGATCCTCGGCAACATTGCCAACATCGGACAAGTCTTGAACCTATCATGACACCCAACGTCAGTTTCGCCAAAATTATATCCAATGTTGGACCAAACTATATTTTGTCAGATTATTTTGTCATATATCGTTTGACCAAAATTGAGCCTTGGAATCGTGTAATGCAACGTCAATTGAGCCAACACTGCCATTCCAAATGGTGGGCCAACATTTATCCCAAGATGTCTTCTAAAATATGTTTGACGATTAACATACAGCCAACTTTGGGATTTTATCTGAAAAACCCGGAGAAAAATCATATCATATGATATCAATTATGTTATATCCTAACAAAATAAGCCAGAAAATCAATCAAGTCTGCGTAGGTGGGACCATATGGTTATTGGGATAATTTTTGTGTACCGTATTTGGCCGTTCGAGGTATGCATTAGAAATCGGGAAATCACCAGCTGTGACTAATCTAGTCATTGAGCTCTGTAATAGATGATAGTACTTTAACCGCAGTTCTTTATATCCACTTCAGTCTGCGTCGGATTTGTCTCGTCAAATCAAGTGGAAATCTATTAATATTCGGTAAATGATAATACATAGGCACAGTTATTGGGACATTAATCCTCGCACTTTACTCTCTGATTAACTAGATGCCCCACTTCCGGGCCAGTGAGTCTTTCTGGGTGACACGTGGCGTGCGACAGTCTGGATCGTATCAATATATATCTACCATTCCTTGTAACCAAACCTCGAAATCTGACATCGGTGCAGGTTTCTGGTCTCGAGGTTGTTCTGATGGAGATGGTGACAGTGAAGGGGGATGGGGAGAGTGGCGGCGGGGAAATAATAGGCGTTTGATCACTCATCCGGCGATGCCCACATACAATACTACAATATATGACATTTAGATGAGTATATCTGCCGCGATTGTCATACCAGCGAACAGAAAGTTGCATTCTGTTTGTACCGAGTGCAATATTTACTCTTGTAAAACATGCAATTTTAATAACAATAGAGACGCGAATGTCAATGTTATTCACGGATAGATTACAGGCAGATAAATTATGTGTACATGGCTGGTTGCTTTGGAGTTTCAATTCCATTAGAAATGCACCTAATTATTATTATGAAAGCAAAAAAAAATATCGACATTTACATATATATTTGATAAATGATTACAAAGTTACACGGTGTATATGCGATAAAGCTTCAAAGTCAGATATTCAGTATGAATTCGAATTCATCAGGGAGACTTACATAATGTATATGTATAAATCTAGCTTTAATGATAATATTCAGAAATAATTTCGTCCAACTGTAAAATTTATGTTTTCAACATCCTCGTGATATAAAAATTTTGCCAGCTCTTTGTATATTTTCCTACGAAGTAGGCTACAGATCGCAAATTGTCCGGTAATGAGTGAGTGAGTCAGTCCATCCGAATCCTTTCGTCGGCAAAATAAGGAGAACCGTTGACATTAGAACCTTGATTTTTGGCATGAACGTGCATTAGGGCATTGTTACCAGCAAGTTCTGAGTTGACCGAATTCTGATTAAAATTTGATTTATAATTATTTTTTTAATTATTTATTGATGGCTCAGCGAGTACACTGTCATGCCCATCGGGAACCCTTGGCTGTATGCTTCACTGTATATATAACACAGTGGTGGGATATGCCATCCGTAATTGTTTTTAAGAAATAGGAAATGCTAATTTTCCATCATTTGTTATTAGCATTCATATCTACACCGCTATGCCAGCCTCAATACACACAATTCAGTATATTGTTATAGATATATGTAAACTGTGGCCTTTAACGTGTATCCTATTTCACATCCAAACATTTCATCACTGACCACATCAGGCTTCAAATTCAGGTCAAATTACCCACTGATGGTGAAATATCCTACATCAACCAATTAAGTCAGCCTGGTGCAATAACCCAGCAGAAGAAAGAAAGATGTGGTATCATCCTTCAGATTAGTCTGTGTGAGCGACAATGATAAAAGTTTACTGAGGGTGAAACAAAGCCATGACGGCATGTTTAAAGGGTCTTCTTTTGTGTTGTCTCATATGTCTAGATAACAACGTGATGTAGAGACGCTATTTATTCGTCTTTGTACCGGTTATGCTCAGGAGAATGACATAGAATCATTATTATCTTGTGCAGAGAAGGTGTTGGTCTTGAGTTGAATTACCGTAAACTACATAAATGCTCCCTTTCTACTATAAAAAATTGTTGTATTGTTGGGAAAATAATGTGATTCAAAAAGTTGTTTTGATCCTGGACAAGGGCACTGAAAACCATTAAAGAGATGTAAATGTATTTTCACACGTAAAGCTTGAAATCTACTGAACCTTTATTATTCAATCTGTTTCCTTTAGTTAAAAAATTGTAAAATTAAATCGGCGATCGTTATTTAATTTTGGAATGAAGGCGCATTAGAAGACTGTTACCAACAAGTTCTGAGCTAACCTACTTTTGATGAAAATTCCTGGTAATTTTTGATGAAAATCACTGGCGATTCTGACTTGGGCGATGCCCATCTTAATATAGGCAGGATTTCAACTGGGGGTGGGAATTTCCAAGAGTTCAGTTCGCGTTCGAGTCCTAATGCCTACTCTACTTCGTAGGTCTTGTGACGTTAGTCACACTGCTCATGTGTATATATATCCTGCAAATATGTCAGTTAGAACGGCAGGTACCCACATAAGGTATCGTCGTTTAAGGATCTGTAAGATTTTGATGTGAACTGTGAACTCTGTTCTATATAGTATACAGCATTCGATGCCGTGTGGCCACTTAATATTCTTCACATGACCATCTGCAGAAAATGCCTAATTAATAAGCACGGAAATCAACGATTCTGTAATATCCCCCTCGGGCCATGCTAGACAACATGTATGACAAGTTTGTAAAGAATCGAGTCATTATATGCAAAGAAAATCCCTTAAACAGGAGTTAAGCCATTTCTAGCTAATTGGCTAATACACCAAATGAATAAGTTACTTGCCGACGGGCGGTGGTTCTCTCCGGTACACTGGCTTCCTCAATCATTCGAACTGGCTGTCACTATATCAGTGAGATAACCTCGAGTGTGACT
The DNA here is from genome assembly GCA_036873755.1 of Hanleya hanleyi. Classification (NCBI taxonomy): domain Eukaryota; kingdom Metazoa; phylum Mollusca; class Polyplacophora; order Lepidopleurida; family Hanleyidae; genus Hanleya; species Hanleya hanleyi. Next base: position 82,865 of record JAVTVY010004546.1, read on the forward strand.
TTAGAACCAGTTCCCCTGCCCCCACCCACAAATTAATATTCGCGGAATGAAACGATTCTGTAATATTCCCTTGAGCCATGCTGTGAAACACATATGCCAAATTTGGGAGAAATACGGATATTATCTAAAAAAAAACAGGCCTTTACGCGACGTATTCCTACGAAGTAGGCTACAGATCGCAAATTGTCCGGTAATGAGTCAGTGAGTCCATACGAATCCTTTCGTCGGCAAAATAAAGAGAACCATTGACATTAGAACCTTTATTTTTGGCATGAACGTGCATTAGGGCATTGTTACCAGCAGGTTCTGAGCTGACCGAATTCTGATGAAAATCTGATTTATAATTATTTTTTTTTATTATTTATTGATGGCTCAGCGAGTGCACCGTCATGCCCATCGGGAACCCTTGGCTGTATGTTTCACTGTGACTTTTGAAGGTTCCCTGATACGCCATATCACGACACACCGGTTCTTGTAAAATCAGCGAAGTTAAGCGATTTTGAGCCTGGTCAAGACTTTGTGTAAACAGGGCCCATTTAACCAATGGATAAATGAGTGAATTTAGTCTAATAGATGAAGGTCCCAAGATGAAAGCGTAAGCTGATGCGATAAGCATAGTAATGAAACGTACATTTACCTTCTGTCATAGGTCTGTTAAATTTACCACTGTGCTATCCGACATCCGCGCATTAAAGACGTCCGGGCTATAGCACTATCACTATTGCCAGAAGTTCATGATGGACTTCTGCTATTGCACAAGCACCATAACACACGATCGTGACATAGGCTGTACGGAATAACCAGTGACCTATTTACCGCACTGTATTTCTCGGAAATACCAAATGTCCTCGAAATAGCACAAGCTTTTTTATTTTTGAAGGCGAAACTAAACGATCGAATTACAATCTCAGACCGAGAAACCCTAATCGTACATGTCTGTTTACATTGCAATATCATTGCAGGTCGGAACAATAATATTATAACCATATATATGTTAGATTAAACGATTAAATTTGATTGACTTACACTTGATTTAATACCGGCTTTGACGATAGAATTAATTGAATATGTGGAATTTAAAATGTGCTGGACGGTAGTCATGAATCTCAATGCCTCAATGCAGATTGAGTCATATTTGCGGTGCACCAAAAAGGGGGCAAAACGATGAATTTGTTTATACCTCACTGCATGTACAAGGAAACATTAAAATACAGACAAAATACAATTCACAAGTGCACACTTGTGAACTCTTATCAGAGTTATGAGATACAACATTCATCAATATTACGTTTTATATGTTAACTGATATACAATACGTTCTAGAATAGCAAAACAAATTTAGCTCTTTTGACACTGCACAATGTCCCTGTCTGACATGGCGGACATGTCACCACCCAAGAGTGCAAACATTTCAAAGCGGGCATCGTATTTTATTTCATCATAAGCGGGACGTTCTATTATTACATGTACCCCATGAATGGAATTTTGGCATATTGGACATATTCTTTCTACGATTTCCAAATTCTCACACCAACACGTTTCCTATCTTATTTGAGCGACCCCAAGTCTAAACATCGATATAGAACTTCTTTGCTTCTTTGACATAACCTTTATAACACAGTACAAAACGTGATGGGATAATGAAATAGGAAATGCTAATTTTCCATCATTCGTTAGTGCATTTATCTACACTGCTATTACCAGGCAACTTGCCATTCTTAATACACACAATTCAGTATATTGCTATAGAACTGTGGCCTTTAACGCGTATCCTATTTCACATCCAAACATTTCATCACAGACCAAATCATGCAGGCTTCAAAAGGTCAAATTGCCACTGATGATGAAATATCCTACATCAACCAATTAAGTCAGCCGGTGCAATAACCCAGCAGAACATAGAAAGATCTGGTATCATCCTTCAGATTAGCCTGTGAGCAACAATGATAAAATTTACTGAGGGCGAAACAAAGCCGTCCTGCAAGCCACCCAAGGATTTTATCAGCTTGTGTTGGGACATTTTGTTGGTATCGTGTAAGTTGTTTAGTAGTTTACTCATTCAAATCTCCATACCATATTTTCTGTTATTCAACAGACAAATTCTTTACTGGTTTTAATTGTTTAAGTTTTACTGGGTTTCAACTGCTACAGATAGTAACATAGTACTGATACTGTAGAAATGGGTAGTGTGAATTTAATTATTCCATGTTTAGTACAATTTGTTCACATGAATGGTGGAATGTCTGGACTCTCAAATGAAAGTGTGTTACACATGTATAGCTCAAGCGTGTCAGGTTTGAGGAACAAACATAGTTGCAATTAAGATATAACCAAAGAAATTTCATGACAATTATTGAATCTAAGTAGGCCCCTACCTAACAAAATTAGCTTAATAAAAAAGGCCTTCCTGGCGTAAATTGTTTTCTTTTGAGAGAGAATGGTAATTTCTGGGTTAAGAATTTCCTGTATAAAGATAGGTTGTTCAAGGAGGCTTTGTTTTTGCCGCTGTTGTGTCCATCAAGGGTATGGAAACATGATATATGTACCCAGAGCCCTGATCTACAGCTGTATAAAACTCAACATCTGGCATTGACGGCATGTTTAAAGGGTCTTAATTTATTTTCTTTGGGTAGAATTTAACTAGATAAAGTAACTTTGATTGTACTTCTTGAATATTGACTATATATCACACTGGGATATAATTTAAACAAAAACATTACATGTGTAATTATGTCTAAATTTTTCTTGTCATTTCAAATTTTAATTCCTTGATTAAGGGATACAGAATCACTGCCACGGAGTGTGTTGGTGTGTCACAGAATCACTGCCACAGAGTGTGTTGGTGTGTCACAGATTCACATCAGCACAGTAACTGGTAAACTATTCATTCAATCCCATCACTTTTAATCTTCAAAAAAATATTCAATACTGTTTTAATCGAAAATTTCTGGTGATTTTTGATGAAAATCTCTGGTGATTCTGACTTGGGCTGCATGTGCCTATCTTAATATAGGCTGGTTTCAACTTGGGGCGGTGGGGGGGGATTGCCAAGAGCTCAGTGCCTGTCCTAATGCCTACCTTACTTCGTAGGTCCTGTGACGCATAGTCACACTGCCATGTTTTATAACGACAACGCATATAACACAATTTTGCTGCTATCACATAAATCTATGAAATTGTATCTGTACTTAAAAATGGATCGCCTGGTATTGACGATATACGCATGTCTCCGATAAAACCGATAGCGAGCTTAATTTCCACACCTGTGTCGCACATAATTAACCTTTCCTTTCAAAATGGAAATGTTCCCACTGCCCTTAAGATTGCTAGAGTCACCCCTGTTTACAAGTCTGGAAACAAAAATCTAGCTGAAAACTATCGACCAATTTCTGTTCTACCATGCTTCAGCAAAATATTTGCAAATGGCTGCTTTTCTAGAAAAGGAGATGATTATCTTCCCAAACCAATTCGGATTTCGATCAAATCACTCAACATTTCTTGCTGTTCTATCTCTATACGATCAACTCATAGCTGCTAAGGAATCGAAACAGCTCAGTATTTCTACATTTTTAGATCTTTCTAAAGCTTTCGATACGGTCAATCATGAGATTCTCTTACATAAACTGGACTACTATGGTTTTCGCGGTGTTACAAATAACTGGTTCCGTAGCTATCTCTCCTCTCGATCCCAGTGCGTATGTTACAACGGTACTCTATCCTCGCTAAATCCTATCAACACTGGTGTGCCTCAAGGACCAATATTAGGTCCCATACTCTTCTTAATATACATAAATGACATAACAAAGGCCACATCCATTCTTGACATTAACCTCTTGCTGATGACACTAGTGCTACCTAATCTGATATCGATCCTATAAGACTTGCTGAAACTATGTCACTTGAACTAGAAAACCTTAAGGATTGGTTATCATGCAATAAACTTTCTTTGAATGTGAAAAAAACTAAATTTATTTTCTTCAAACCGAATAGATCTACAATTACGCATATTCCGAAGGTAACAATATCTGGTTCTGAAATGAAATGTGTCACCAATTTTAAATTCCTGGGTGTGTATTTCAACGACAAATTGAACTGGCAGACCCATATTGACGAAATAACCTCTAAAATATCGAGAAATATTGGTGTTATCAGCCACATAAGGAAATGTCTTAACAGGAAAACCCTGATCATGTTATATTATTCCTTGTTCTATCTTATTGTAATTTAGTGTGGGGAAACACATTCCCGACTCATCTTAAGCCACTTGTTATCTTGCAAAAAAGAATTATTCGTATAATAACTTCCAGTACTAAATATGCACATTCTAGTCCCTTGATGAAGCAGTTGAATGTCATCCCGCTGTATAAAATAAACGATTACCTGTTATTATCCTTTACTCACAGATTTCTTAATAATCCTCTCTCCATCCCAACTAAATATTCAAATTACTTTACAAAACTCTTTGAAGTCCATTGCTATCCAACCCGTCAAGCCAATCTTAATCTTTATAGGCCACGAGTGCATTCAAATCTGTCCTTTTACTCTACGAAATCAAAGGCTTCGCGTATTTGGAACGCCTTACCTCTTGATTTGAAGTCATGTGTATCCCAGTCCCTTTTCAAATTCCGTTTGAAGCTCCATCTTATATAACACTGTCTATTGTTTACCAATAATAATTTGAAGTTGCATTCAATATGTTATTCGTCTTTCATCGACATTGTACATAATTCCATTGCTGTATACATGTGACAATTCCCTCGTTTATATATGTAAAATCGTTATTTACGTAGGCTACCGTGCTCCAACGGCATATTCTCTTTATATTATAACAAGAGCTCAGCAGTGCGACGCAGTCTATTCACCATTATATCATTTAATGCATAAATTCTGACTACATTAATCGCTTCCTGCCAATATATTGTATTTCTTACCATTTGGGATATAACAAACCCTCTGGGGTTTTATTCCCGCCATTCTCAGTTTTATACATATATATATACATATTGTACATACTGTATGGTGATTAAACATTCATTCATTCATCAACACGGTATGTAAATTAGTGTAAACTTAAGAAAATGATGCCAAATATCAATACCTTGAAGAAGCTTTTAACAAAATATTACGAAAATGAAAAGGTTAGCTACTTTATCGAGTGTAAATACGATGCCTTTCGTGACAGGTGGTCTAGATGGGTTTTACTGCCACAATCAAACTCTTCACTATCTATATTACCTACTATGTTATGTTCTCGCGAATACTCAAAAGTAATTTGCTTCTCTTTGTCTGTTTATATAAACACACGGGTTCAGAAGCTATTCTTGCCAAATTTACCTCCCTTTATCGAGAACCTTTCTAAATAAAGCTTTAGTAAATTTTACCATATGAAGAATTTCGAATTTTAAAGAATTGCCTGTGTCGTATAATGTCAAATGGTGTAAAATGATATTCTCATACATAGGCAACTTGTATATATTCCAATGAACTGTTTCTCTACCTGAATAGAACATATTCATAAAACAATTCTTTGCTTAAGTTTTCTCCAATTATATTACTGGTTAAAATTAACCACATGAATTAGGAACGTTTCACAATGTTGATAAGCGGCAACAATGTATATTAACAGGCAGACGAAATCCTCAAATCCACAGTGTAAGTCAACTTTAACCGAAGGTACAGATTTGAGTTTTTTCTTTCAGTTAGCTGAAAATTTAGATGTTATGACGGTCCATTATTCATTTTTAATGAACGCTCTGTGTGTTTTGAAATAAATAAATGCCTCTCGATTGTCTATGGGGAAATTCTCTATCGAAGACAGGTGAATTGGAGCGATATGCAAGAGGTGGGAAAAATTGACGACGTCTGGCGACTAAAAAGCAACCATATGACTCTACAGGAAAGTATCCCTCGGCACCTAACATTCATACCCGAGAAAACGGTAGATTCTCGGACGTAGCTAGCCTTAGTATCTCAGCCGCGCTTTTATTGCAGCTGTTCATGTGGAGATTATGAAGTATCCACACGGCCCCTAGTACCGGCTTAAGCGGAATTAGATACGCTAGCTCGAAAGCTGTGATGACAGACCATCTTAAACAACTCATATAATGTTAATGGATGAGCATCGTGAACGTTCGATGGAGTAAATGCCTCAATATGGGGTAATGCAAATGCAAGAATACCCAGAAATTACAACACATATAAGGGAAGTGGGAAGAGGTGCCGACATACTGACTGCGTCACATGACTTCACAGAATAGTCTTCCGGTTAACCTATTCTAAAGCACATACCAAGAATCTAACGATTCGTGATATGTGTTGTATCTCAGGTACGCTTTTATTGTACCTGTTCATGTGGCAACTTGGATGATATGACCACACGGCCCCTAGCACCGGCATAAGCGGTATTAGATACAAATCTAGAGAGCTATGATGGAAATGCTCTGACAACTCGTATACTGGTAATTGGTGAGCTGTTTCGCTGTGACAACTCGTACATTGGAGATTGGTGAGCTGTATCGTCGTCAGATGTAAATGACGGCATTTAACACAAAAGACTAGTCTGTAAGGCCCGATGTCGACCCAGCATCAACTTCCCACAAATGCCAACATATATCAAAGACCAAAAGGTCTGTACAGGGGGCGGGCCTCGGGGACGAAACGTCCACCAGCAGAATCTCGCCATATACAGGAAAAATTACAACACATATAAGGGAAGTGGGAAGAGGTGCCGACATACTGACTGCGTCACATGACTTCACAGAATAGTCTTCCGGTTAACCTATTCTAAAGCACATACCAAGAATCTAACGATTCGTGATATGTGTTGTATCTCAGGTACGCTTTTATTGTACTTGTTCATGTGGCAACTTGGATGATATGACCACACGGCCCCTAGCACCGGCATAAGCGGTATTAGATACAAATCTAGAGAGCTATGATGGAAATGCTCTGACAACTCGTATACTGGTAATTGGTGAGCTGTTTCGCTGTGACAACTCGTACATTGGAGATTGGTGAGCTGTATCGTCGTGTAATGTCCGACGTCGTACGGCTTAAATTTCCCAGCAAAACAATTAACCCACATATATTTGTCAAGAGACCGAATCTCGGGCAGGTACAATAAAAGCGTACCTGAGATACAACACATATCACGAATCGATAGATTCTTGGTATGTGCTTTAGAATAGATTAACCGGAAGACTATACTGTGGAGTCATGTGGCTCTGTCAGTATATCGGCACCTCTTCCCACTCCCCTTATATGTGTTGTAATTGACACATCTGCATAGCAACTCATTTCTGACCGATATAGATGTAATTATTTTACTTTTCCTGATATTGTCCAAACGCAATGACTGGGCAGTAGTAACAAGGAGGTTATCAGCATTTAAATCCTGACTCTCATACAATTATCAAAAAAGCATTATCGCTATGAAGAATTATAAACAATAATTCAGTTTAGTTACATTTGTTTCTGGCATTGAGTGATTGAACGTGCTTCAATGCAGAAACGGACTTGCTGTGATGAATATTCTTATGAAACACTTATCTGGCGATTGTCCAAATTTTACAAATAGAAACACGAGAGCAGAAGAATTACACATCAAATTCCATCAGGGAATATAAATGATTGCGCCCGTGAAATGCTCAGACGAAAAGACTTTCGTGAGAAATGGCCACACATCACAACGTAAAACCAATAAAGGCAAGCGCTGCAACGGTGGAATCATTTCAAGCCACTTGCCGTGAAGCTTACACGTGTCAGAATTATGTCTGCAAAGCACATTTATTGTAATTACGGGATCTCTATTTCCACTGTTTGTCGGGCAAAGTAGAATATGGGTGGAAATGGACTACAGATGAGGACACTTTGTCTTGTCCGGTCAAGCGATCAGTGGACAGTCACAAGAATCGGGCCTTAGTCGCATAATATCACGTCGTTCATATTAGCACCAGAAAACAGATTACAGCTCACTGATACACTGGAAGTGTGGGACATTGGCTAGGAAGCCTTTCCAACTATCGTTTGAAATTTAGCCTTGGTTTATATCAATTTCGTATCTGGGAAAAAATAATTTTCTTTTCTTTTTCAGAGGGCTGAAACTTATCACACTGCACCCATGGGTCAAGCTCTACCAGAAAATGAAAAATCCAAGATAGCCGCATTTTATAGTCGATTTTTCGAGTTTTTTTGTATATATATGTTTCTGTATATTTACTAAATTAGTAAATAATAATCTAATGTGAAATAAAATAAATTTTGTCCAATTTTCCTCGAAGAAAAGCAGGAATTTTGAAGAAAAATGACGAAAACATCACTTCCGTGGTAGCCACATGGCGGCTATCTTGAATTTACCAATGATCCTCTACTCGGGTGGGTATGCAAATAGACCCAAAATGACCCCAATATGATAAACTAAAAAGTCATGAAGCGTCAGCTTTCATTTTTTTGTCGTTCTTGAGATCTGGGAGAAAGGTTGGTCGGGAGGGCCATAATGTCACCCCAGGTCAGGTAGGGTTAAAGAAAAATGGATTGCTAGAGCCCTCAGTTCTATTGTTTTACTTCTGTTTATAATCAAATCAAATACAAACCGAATACAAATAAGAAAACGATATCACGAGTCAATCGTCTAAGAGGTCAAGGAAAAATGAACTCGATTTTGCAACTTTCTATTTGGAGTCGTGCACATGGATAATCTTGATATAACTACTCGATGATTTTATGAATTTTATGTACCATTATATTTAAAACACTACAATTGTAGTTTCCAATGTGTGGAATTGGGTGGTGTAAACCGAGAGATATCAACTTTGATCCATGTATGAATCTCACGAATCCCTCTCGCTTCAGAGCAAAATGATCGCCTCGCGATGGGCGACACATAGACCCCACAGGAGCATGGACGGGTAAATGATTCAGAAATATCACGAGATGTTTTATTTTAATAAAAACGTATTTCATTTAAAAATCACGACACAAGAAAACGCTTCCATAGGCTGTCGTATCTATTCCACATGAGTTCACTCGCGAACTAATGGCTCAATGTCAGAATGGTCAAGTGCGGTTTGATAGATTGAGTTCAGGATGTTTTGTAATACGGCTCGATGATGGCTCACCTCAGCGCGCCGGAGTGTCCGTATTGTTCCATATCCTCTCAAAGGTTGCTTAGTTTTCTGACCTTTGTAGTAGAATCTGTAATATGCACGCTGCAAACAATTACGTATAATTGCCATCTGTGTTTATTTGCTTCCTCCTGTGTTAACTGGGTAATTGCGAAATGTCGAGTTTTCGGAGAAATCACAGGTTCATATTTGAGCAAACAAAACTGATAGATTGATGAACAGAAATCAATTTTTTAATTGTTTGGTAGCTTTGAATTCCATCGGAGGACATGCAGTATGAGAATCTGCAAGACAACATTTTATGAAGATTATATCGGACGGCAATAGCTACTAGACAATGGATACAGTGTATATTAGCCATAGTATTATTGGTTTTATTGTATAACATAATCGTCTGATAAAGTTGCAGAAATATTTGAAATACGGGATGGGGCAGAGGTAAGATGTTGGTAAGCAAAATAGAAAATATACGTCACTACAGCGGGCAATCTTGTTTTAATATAAAAATGGATCGACATGCTGAACAGATGAGATGGCCACAGCTGAAAATGAAGAAGATTAATTATGTTGTTCAACTGACCGATGCATGCTGCTGTTGTCACCATCACATGCGGTGACATTTCACCAGGTCACATAATCATCGGGAGAGTCAAGTATCCAGCCACTGTGAAGGAATAACATGACTAATATCTCATAGTTGATAGTTATCTCATATCTCGCTCGTCATTGGTTAATATCTGTAAAACTGTACTCATGGAAAACATTTTAGATATTTCTACCATATCTTGCATATCGCATATCTTGCATTTCCTCTTGCATATCGCTTCAATTTATTACCTGTATGTGGTAGGATTCTGCGGGCTGACTGTTAGTCTCCAGGACCCGCCCTCTGTACACGTCTCTCGACAAATATATGTAGGTTTATTGTTTTGGTAGGAAATTTAAGCCATACGACGTCGGATATTACAGGTTAGTTTTTCTGGGTATTCATGCATTTACCAGGTTTACCCCATATTGAGACATCCGCAATAAAAGTATGTTAGGTGCCGAGGATTGCTTTCCTGTAGAGTCATATGGTTACTTTTTAGCCGCCAAACGTCGTCAATTTTTTCCACCTCTTGCATATCGCTGCAATAGTGAATATTTGAACAGTTCAGATAAATCTAGCAACGATTTTCTTTGCAATGGAAATATTTTTGGGGTAATTATTATTACAAGCGTCTAGTCCGTCATTCATAATCCAGCGGTCGTCCATTAAGAATATCCGCGTCCATAATCCAAAGACCTATTCCATATTCCATATAACAGTATTAGCACCAAATTCAAAAAGACAATCATAGTATACATAAACATAGGCTTGTTTCCTGCAAGAGAGAAGCGGTCAACAGTTTTCAATGATGCCGGCAAGACATCATGATGTTCCAAAAATATCAAATCCGTATCGCTGATCAGTATTATTAATCCATAATATTCGTTGTAAAGTCGTCATCTAAAGAATGATGTATCTCAATCACGCTTTGATTGTGACTGTTCATATGAGTACCATTAGGATCTTGAAGTACATGGGTTCATACGGCCCCTAGCCCCGGGTTAAGCGGAATTAGACACAAGTTACGAAACGTAGCGCCATAGATCTTGCACGCTACGTTCGTATTTTGCTATCAGCATGCGATATGTATCGCCAAATTTGAGAAACTTTGAGCGGAGGCGCTTGGTGGAATAGCCCTGTTTTATAAGTTTCTGCAACAATGTTTTGTGACGCTGATTAAAATCATCACATCTAACACAGGATCTAGCAAATGCTACTAAGCGAGATATGTATACGCCATATGCAGGTCCCACTGGAATATTACTATCCAGAAAGGGATAGTTTACGATGTCGAAATTATAATCATCTCTTTTGTCATAAAGTCGACGAGAGAGAATGCCCGCTTCAGTTTTATAGAAGATGGCCACCTCCATAAAGATTTGGTATTTTCTCATATTTGCTGGTCAAAGCTATGGTTCCGTTTAAGTGCAAGCGATGGCAAATAGCCTGTGAGCAATTTGAGACTTTCTTCTAGGCACAACGCTATAGTTCAAGCTAAATGTTTATGCATATGGGTACATCCTGTCTGATTACACTGTTCACTACACGGCAAAATATAGCTGTAAGCCCAGATTTACATTGTGCCCGGTCTGGAACTCAGGCCTTTTGAGCATTACTGAGTATTCGTATTAACTTTCACAATTTAACTTTCTTTATATTCAACATGATTTCAACATACATCCAAACCATTGTTTTTTATCGCTGAAAGAGATAATTTCAGAATAGCAACGAGGTTGTACCATCTTGAATCAAATGTGACTAGAAGGCAATATCGGAGATCTTGTGAGAAGTTTTCAACGGAGATTTATAGAAACAACAATGCATCATGGGATGTCTTCCCGGTTTGAAGCATTTGGTTGGTCAATTCAAAGGACCTTGTATCGTTAGATGGGTAAATGGTCCCAGGTCAGGTGCTATGCAGAAGTACCCAAATAAAATACTTCTACTATAATTAATTGTTCAATTGGCATGAAGTACAATATTATATTGTATACTCAGAAAAATTACAAGGCACAGAGTCTAATGATTCTCGAGTAACAGGGCCGTAAAGTAGTGGATTCGTGCAAAATAGTTGATTCTGAGGCGAAAACAATTCTTATTGTTCTCTGTAAACATATGAAGATAAAAGATAACCAGAACCAGAGTTGGTCTACGACTACATATTGGAACAGCGAGTATGCTGTATCAAGATGGTTCTGGGTATCGTTTATCTTCATATGTTAAAAGAAAGAAATATGAGGTGTTTTCGCCTCAAAATTGGCGATCTTGTACGAATGCACTACTTCACGACCCTGTTATTCGAGAATGATGAGACTCAGTGTCTTGAAACTTTTCTGAGTATACAATATAATATTGTACTTCATGTCAACTGAACAATTTCTGGTATATGTAATATTTTATTTTTGGCACTTTTACCGCACCTATTCTGGAGACATTTATCCATCTAAACATACGTGGTCCTTTCCAAAAAAGCAATACAGGATATTCATTGGCCATTGGACAATTTGGAAGAAAATCCAGTCAATCGTTGGGAAGAGCCTAATGATGATCATCTGTTAACCCTTCGTCATACTAGGGTACGGCGTATCACGTTGAGCACAACGGTTCTCGTCAGATCACCGAAGTTAAGCAACGTTGTGCTCGGTCGATACTTGGATGGATGACCGGGTGCTGTACTGACGGAGTTGATCAGTGTCCAGGATAATAGGAACTGTGGAAACTCTCCTGTTATGGCACATGTAGGCATTGTCGTGATATGTTGAAAACGACGTTAAATCCTACTCACTCACTCCCCATACTATGGTTCATATAGTCAGAACTGAACTTACATGAATATGTATGGTCTATTTCCAAATAGCATACAGTGTACCGGTTAATGATAGTTTATGCTACAGTTGCACATCATCCCTAATCATCGTTCGTCTGATGAACCGAATCATGACAGATTAGAAGCGTCTAGTCCGTCATTCATAATTCAGCCGTCGTCCATTAAGAATATCCGCGTCCATAATCCAAAGACTTATTCCTTATTCCATACAACAGCATTAGCACCAAATTAAAAAAGACAATCATAGTGTACATAAACATAGGCTAGTTTCCTGCAAGAGAGACGCGGTCAACAGTTTTCAATAGCGCCGACAACACATCATGATGTTCAAATCCGTATCGCTGATCAGTATTCTTAATCCATATGATATTCGTTGTAAAGTCGTAATCCAGAGAATGATGTATCTCAGTCACGCTTTGATTGTGACTGTTCATATGAGCAATAGCACACAGTGTACTAGTTAATGAGAGTTTATGCTACAGTTGTACATCATTTCTAATCATCGTTCGTCTGATGAACCGAATCATGACAGATTACAAGCGTCTAGTCCGTCATTCATAATTCAGCCGTCGTCCATTAAGAATATCCGCGTCCATAATCCAAAGACCTATTCCTTATTCCATACAACAGCATTAGCACCAAATTAAAAAAGACAATCGTAGTGTACATAAACTTAGGCTAGTTTCCTGCAAGAGAGAAGCGGTCAACAGTTTTCAATAATGCCGGCAAGACATCATGATGTTCAAATCCGTATCGCTGATCAGTATTCTTAATCCATATGATATTCGTTGTACAAGCGTAATCCAGAGAATGATGTATCTCAGTCACGCTTTGATTGTGACTGTTCATATGAGCAATAGCATACAGTGTACTAGTTAATGATAGTTTATGCTACAGTTGTACATCATCCCTAATCATCGTTCGTCTGGACGTCACCAGGATGAAGAGCAGCCTTTTATTAAAAAGGATGCTTTCTGAACAGCATTCGTGATTTGACCTCTCCGAATATATCCACACTTGACAATATTAAGCGCCGGGCAATGTGTTGTATATTTCGTCCCCTCTGTTTCTTTTGAATTCACGTGTTCGTATTCGTGTTTTTGTTAATTAAAAGACGCCCAAATGGCGTTTCCGTCCGAAACTTAACAAAAATCTGTCTTGTTACTGTTTTTAAACTTTGGAGTATCACTCCCCAGCGTCGTCCATTTATTTGTTTTTATTTTAAACGGATAATTCGAGTATTAGAGCTGTAAGGAGCAAATGTTCATGCAGGGCTTTATGGAAGACCCAGTTGCACCGCTTATCCAATATTAGTATATGTCCCGGCCCAATACTGGTTCATGTTGTATGTTTCTATTGGAACGAGCTATTATTTGAAAAGATGTGGGGTGTGGGTGATATAATTATTATTATATTTTCATCCTCATCAAAATTATAAAATTATAAGGATTTATCTCAGCTGTATTACGTATACCGCGCATCAAAGTTGATGTTGTAGGCTAAAACCCGCAATTGCCTGAATCGCCCTTCCACTCTCTTATCCTCGGCAACGTTACCAACATTGGACAAGTCTTGAACCTATCATGACACCCAACGTCAGTTTCGCCAAAACTATATCCACTGTTGGAACCAACATTGCATTTATAAAGACATTCAGACTATATTTTGCCAAAATTATTTTGTCATATATCGGTTGACCAACATTGAGCCTTGGAATGGCGTGATGCAACGTAAATTGAGCCAACATTGCCATTCCTAATGGTGGGCCAACATTTATCCCACCATGTCTTCTAAAATATGTTTGGCGATTAATATACAGCCAAATTTGGGATTTGATCTAGAAAACCCGGAGAATAATCATATCATACATAATATCAATTATGTTATATCCTAACAAAATAAGCCAGAAAATCAATCAAGTCTGCGTAGGTGGGACCATATGGTTATTGGGATATTTTTGTGTACCGTATTTGTCCGTTCGAGGTATGCATTAGAAATCGGGAAATCACCAGCTGTGACTAATCTAGCCATTGAGCTCTGTAATAGATGATAGTACTTTAACCGCAGTTCTTTATATCCACTTCAGTCTGCGTCGAATTTGTCTCGTCAAATCAAGTGGAAATCTATTAATATACCGTAAAAGTTGTCTAGCTGATCCGTGACGGCCATGATAATACATATGCACAGTTATTGGTACATTAATCCTCGCACTTTACTCTCTGATTAACTAGATGCCCCACTTCCGGGCCAGTGGGTCTTTCTGGGTGACACGTGGCGTACGACAGTCGGGATGGTATCAATATATATCTATCATTCCTTGTAACCAAACCTCGAAATCTGACATCGGTGCAGGTTTCTGTTCTCGACGTTGTTCGGGTGGAGATGGTGGCAGTGAACGGGGATGGGGAGAGTGGCGACGGGGAAACAATATAGGCGTTTGATCACTCATCCGGCGATGTCCACATACAATACTACAATATATGATATTTAGATGAGTATATAGGGCGCGATTGTCATACCAGCGAACAGAAAGCTGCAATCTATTTGTGCAGTGTTCAATATTTACTCTTGTAAAACATGCAATTTTAGTAACAATAGAGATGCGAATATCAATGTTATTCGCGGTTAGATTACAGGCAGATAAAGTATGTGTACATAGCTGGTTGCTTTGGAGTTTCAATTCCATTAGAACTGCACTGAATTATTATTATAAAAGCAAAAAAATCAACATTTATACATATTTGATAAATGATTACAAAGTTATACGGTGTATATGCGATAAAAGCTTCAAAGTCAGATATTCAGTATGAATGCGAAACAATAAATTCATCCGTCAGGGAGACTTACATAATGTATATGTATGAATCTAGCTTTAAAAGATAATACTCAGAAATACTTTCGCCCAACTGTAAAATTTATGTTTTCAACATCCTTATGATATAAAAATTTAGCTAGCTCTTTGTATATTTGTATATATATCCTGTAAATATGTCAGTTAGAACGGCAGGTGGTTATACACTTGCACATGGGGTATCGTCGTTTGAGGATCAGTAAGATTTTGATGTAAACTGTGAACTCCGTTCTATTACTATACAGCATTCGAGGCCGTGTGGCTACTTCATAGTCTCCACATGAACATCTGAAATAAAGTTGCTAATTTATAAGCACGGAATTCAACGATTCTGTAATATACCCCTCGGGCCATGCTAGACAACATGTATGCCAAGTTTGTAAAGAATCAAAGAGAATCCCTTAAACAGGATTTAAGCCATTTCAGGCTAATTGGCTATATTACACCAAGTGAATAACTTGGCGACGGGCGGTGGTTCTCTTCGAGTACTCTGGCTTCCTCAATCGTTCGAACTGACTGTCACTATATCAGTGAGATAACCTTGAATGTGACTCATGTGACTCACAAAACGTTTCTCAAGGAAAGAGGTATTTGTCTTCCAACCAATCATAACGACATACCAAAAGTATACTGGACTCCCAAAATGCATATATCACCATACAAAGCTAGATTCATAGCTGGTTCTAGAAGCTGCACCACCAAACTTCTTTCAACCCTATTGACGAGGGCCCTTCAGGAGGTAAAGGCATTTTGGGAAAGGTATTGCGCCACTATTTCGAAAAACTCTGGCGTTGAATGTATGTGTATGTGGATATTAAAAAACTCAAAATGTCTTACGAAGGAACTTGATGCTAAAGGTCACATACCGTACAGACATGTATCCATATGGGATTTCTCGACTCTCTATACTACAATCCCTCATCAGGGCCTTATTGACCGTCTAAGTTCATTAATAGTATCTGTGTTCAAGAAAACTGACCGTAGATATATTAATGTCGGAAGCCATAAAGCATTTTTTAGCTCTACTACATACAAGAGATATCATTCATGGGATGTTTCTTTGTTTATAGAGTTGCTTGAATTTCTCATTAAAAATATCTATGTGAAATTTGGCAACACAATATATCAACAGCATATAGGTATTCCAAAGGGTACTAATTGCGCACCCCTGTTGGCTGACCTGTATCTGTTCTCTTATGAATATAACTATATGCAGGCGCTTTCGAAAACCGATCCATTCAAAGCCCGTTCCTTCTCATTCACCAAAGGCTATATAGACGATCTTCTCGCTGTGGATAATCGCTATTTAAATGACGCAGTGAAGGATATATATCCACCTTCACTGGATTTGAAGGAAACGACAGATAGCCCTACAGGCACATCATATTTAGATCTATATCTCTACAAAAATGAAGCGGGCATTCTCTCTCGTCGACTTTATGACAAAAGAGATGATTACAATTTCGACATCGTAAACTATCCCTTTCTGGACAGTAATATTCCAGTGGGACCTGCATGTGGCGTATACATATCTCGCCTAGTAGCATTTGCTAGATCCTGTGTTAATTGTGACGATTTCAATCAACGTCACAAAACATTGTTGCAGAAACTTATAAAACAGGGCTATTCCTCCAAGCGCCTCCGCTCAAAGTTTCTCAAATTTGGCGATACATATCGCATGCTGATAGCAAAATACGAATGTAGCGTGCAAGATCTATGGCGTTACGTTTCGTAACTTGTGTCTAATTCCGCTTAACCCGGGGCTAGGGGCCGTATGAGCCCATGTACTTCAAGATCCTCATGATGCTCATATGAACAGTCACAATCAAAGCGTGACTGAGATACGCCATTCTCTAGATAACGACTTTAGAACGATTATTATGGATTAAGAATACTGATCAGCGATACGGATTTTATATTTTTGGAACATCATGATGTCTTGTCGGCATCATTGAAAACTGTTGACAGCTTCTCTCTTGCAGGAAACTAGCCTATGTTTATGTATACTATGATTGTCTTTTTTGAATTTTGTGCCAGTGCTGTTGTATGGATATGGAATAGGTCTTTGGATTATAGACGCGGATATTCATTAATGGACGACGGCTGAATTATGAATGACGGACTAGACGCTTGTATATTTAGAATCAGTTCCCCAGCCCCCACCCACAAACTAATATTCGCGGGATGCAACGATTCTGTAATATCCCCCTTAAACCATGCTGTGAAACACATATGCCAAATTTGGAAGAAATACGGATATTATTTCCAGAAAAACAGACCTTTACGCAATCTATCGTCACAACATGCGCTCTCTTACAGTTGAGCTAAAAAACAAAATATGAAAACATGTAAGTTTGAAAGTACTGGCTTTTTCTATGATTTAGTTGAAATTACAACCATCAATCAATATTCAGCCGTCGTCCATTAAAGAATTTCCGCGTCCATATTTCAAAGACCTAATTCATCTAACAGCATTAGCACCAAATTAAAAAACCCCTAAACAAATCATACCTAAAGATAAGTTAATTCCCTGTACGAGAGAAGCGACCAACAGTTTTCAATGATGCGGGCAAGACATCATGATGTTCCGAAAATATCATATCCGTATCGCTGATCAGTATTCTTAATCCATATGATTTTTGTTGTAAAGTCGTTATCTAGAGTATGATATATCTCAGTCACGCTTTCATTATGACTTGATATGAACACCATATGCAGGTCCCACTGGAATATTACTGTCCAGAATAGTTTAAGATAGCTTTTAAGATAGTCCACGAGAGAGAACGCCCGCTTCATTTTTATAGAGCTGGACTAAATATAACGTGCCGTTAGGGCTATTTGTAGTTTCCTTCAAATCCAGGGAAGGTGGAAATATATCCTTCGCCGCGTCATTCATACAGCGATTATACACAGCGAGAAGATCGCCAAAATAGCGGTTGGTGAATGATAAAGAACGGGCTTTGAATTATCGGTTTTGAAAGCGTCTGCCAAAAGGGGTGCACAATTACTAGTAGTACCTATTGGAATACTTATAAGCTGTTGATATATAAAATGTCTATATGCTGTTGACAATATAGAATATCCATATGATAAGAAATATATGTTGTTGATAAGTCCATTTGAGTTGATAAATCCTATGTTGTTGATAAGTCAATATGCTACTGATAAATTCATATAAGCCCATATAAATGCCTATATAAAATACCTATATGCTGTTGATATATATAGGAATGCATGTATGCTGTTGATATATATATAAGTCCATATGATAAAAACAGTTATATTAAGTGTTGCGTTAACCCTACCAGTCCTGGAAGGGGGGGGGAGGCAAAACGGCCTCCCTACCAAACATTTGCGCTATCTCCGGAACGATAAAAAATTGAGAGCTGACACTTTATAGTTTATCTTATTGGGGTCATTTTGAGCCTATTTGCATAACCCCCCGAGTAGAGAATCATGGGCAAATTCAAGATGGCGGCCACATGGGGTACCAAACAAATTATGTTTTCGTCCGTTTTCTTCAAAATTTCGGCTTTTCCGAGATGAAAAGTGGGCAAAAACTATTTTATTTCACATCACATTAATATTTACTAATTTATCACGCAGTTTTTGCGGAGAAATTGCATGAATGAAAACTTCAAAAAATTTGACCGAAAAATCGAGGGGTAAGCAAAGTAATTACCCCCCCCCCCCCCGGCCTGGACAGGTCACAAAAAAGCCCAGGCAAGATAGGGTTAAGAGAATGCATGTAGGTGCTCAGGCAAAAAGAATTTTCTCGCAGTGCAATTTTGGCATGGTGTATTAAACATGGATGTTAATTTTCCAACTCATTCCGATAAATAAGCATTGCGATAATGAATTTATCAAATGCCGGCAGCCTTTTAACAGGTTTTGATATTCTGACTCTGATGTGTCCTATTGAAAATCCCTCGTAACTTTAAGGGGCGTGTCCAATTATCGTTCGAGAATCAATCGTTTATTTCATCGCGACTGAAGGAAAACGATTAATTGGAACGCTCCCTTAAAGAATTCATCTCAAATGTCTCAAAGAAAGAGATGTTTCCCTTCCGACAAATTACACCGATGAGAAAACCTGTGTTGAATAGCAGAAATGCGCGATAAGACCCAACTATTCCGGATTTTCAGTAGGCTCTTTTGATAACGTTTCCGTCTATCATACTGAAAATAACCACACATGAGGTAGGGAACATGATTTTATTCTAATAACTAACCAGGTTGCTGTTTTCGTTACGCCAACGATCGGACATTAGCGTACTCAGTGATCAGGCATCATTTGTGGTTCTTGTGGTGTTCTTAGAAATTTGCAGTCATTTTATTTGCCTGTGAGGTCATATGACTTCTGGTCAGTATACCAGCATCTTTTCCCACCACTCTTGTTATGTTGTATTTGATTAAATTTAATATGGATAGGAATACCAGACGAACTCCTACGCCAAACATACATAGGCAGGTGTAGCGAATATCCCAGTACATGTACTTCTTTGCCTCTTATTTTTCTAAAAGAATATATATAACAGCATTAATTCTACGTTCTGGCATATGGCAGCATTCAGGGCCTGGTGTTGCTGATTACTTTTTAAAAGGAGTATTTAGTTTTACTGATATCATTTAATTTGTATGCCCCCAAGGCCTTCGATTATCCACGCGAATGTTTTTGTTTTTTGTTTTGTATTCTTTTTTTTTTCATGGACGACGGCCGAATATTGATTGTCGCATCTGACGCTTGCTATTCAATCAATCTAAAGGAGTTAATTCACATGCTTCTGGATTCTGATTCATACCATTAGGCGAGCCGGGATGAGTTTTGTATGCGCTATCCATAATGAGATTAAATTTGTACAAAGGATGCACAAATTGCAAGAAATATCAAGCAATATTTCATAAGCCAAGCAGTGTGTAGGTAGACCGTATAGCATCTGCGGGTAATTGTACCGATTTGAAGTGTCATCATTTCAAGTGTTTTCACCTGGAAATTCCTCGGTGTATTGGACGCTCAAACGGTAGCAAATATATATACCTGGTCATCGAGTTCACTCGCCACCCCGACTATCCCCTAAGGGGCAGGCAGGGAGAGAGGATATCAGACACTCGTATTCCGTCCAATCAACCCATCTATTCACACCGCAGACAAATACAAGGTGATAAACAGTGTTGACAGTGATATTGTAGTCTGTTTAGCTTCCCATTGAAAAGCGACACTATTATCGCCGCAATCACGGCTCAATTACGTCCTCTGGTTTGTGTGTACTGTCAACATAGGGGGGAGGACGAAATGAAAGCTTTTGTCTGCTCAATAAAAATATTCCACGCCCTGGCCTTCGCGTACCATCATGAGCTCTAGTACTTAAAATCATTGATCAGTGTATAAAAACTTGCCAAACAGTTCAGTTGCGTCCATCGTCATACGCGCGGAGTTGCAGGAGTCGGCTACTGAATAAGGTAAGTGTCCAAAGGAATCGATTTTTTCTGCGTCACAAGGAAATTTCGCATTTCTTTTCGATTAAATATCAGTCTCTTGCAGTGTTTAATAATATTCACTATTTTATGATATTTATTTCAATTTATAACAATGAACGATGTTATGCATTTGGGGATGACATTTTTTTTACCATTTATTGCTATTGGGTTGTGTTCTGTAAATCATGCTGCTAAGGAATTTGGTTGTCTAATCATACAGATGTCTTCAATCCCGGTCAGTTTATTTACTATAGTTTGAAATCCTTTAGATTTTGCAAATGAGTAATATATTTTCTATTTCTGTACTTTGATTAGATTTCAACGAGAACAATATATTAAGGAAAAGATCGTCCTCTTGGACATTTATTACAGAGTTATTTTTACCACAAAGGAGGAATCATCCGCGGTTGAAACATAACCAGTAAATGTAGTAATATTGGCGGCATATTACACCGCTCACAAAATACAGCACGACACTGTGCCATTAGAATGGTTCTATATCCACGTGTTTATGTTCTAACGATTGTATTGTCATAAGTTTGAAAATATATCTCTAATCCATTACGATATTTAAAAAAAAATCGTTTATATTTAAATATTATATATTACATAGACCGGCTGTTTCTTTTAAATATTATATTACTTCAATTAAACGCAACACTTTTAGGGTGGTGGGAAAAGATTCCGGCGTACCGACAAGAAGTCCTATGACCGCACAGGCAAATGTACTGACTGCATATTTCTAAAACATAACGAGAACCAAAATTGATCTCAGTGATGATTCGTATCTCAGCTGCGCTTATATTAGATGTTCATGTGAATGGGCCTTTTCTTTTGGGTTTGTTATGGCTTATGCAATACGAAAATCTCTTTAGCGCTGCGGGAATGCTTCCATGATCACTGACTGTTTAGTCGAGAGGATGCATCAGGGGGGAGTACTTACAGAATTCCAGTCATAAATCATGTGACATAATGCAATCATTCTTAAGCTGGAATCCTCACTATGGGAAAAAATGGCTATAAAAGTTTCCTACGCTGTCTATTCACAAAAATATTTGAGGTACAATTAATGAATTAATTAGTTTATGAACAGCAGTAAGATTTGCCGTGGCTTCTTGCTGGAAAATTGCTTCTCTCGCATTGAGAAGCTCACTATGAGAAGTGGAAGTGTAACGGGAGATACTCCTACAGTGCTTTAACAAGCTTCACCCAGTCCTTCACATAATTATCTAGAAACAAAAAAATACCTTTACCAAGCAAAGCCAAAACACAGTGAATAAAGAACATGGAGAATTTAAGTATCATATTCCAGCCAAGAAGCCCCCGAGAAATATCATATTGATAAATGAGTATTACTTTTACGGGGTATTGATCTATCTGCTTCCGCATCTGAATTCATTCCTCCACTTCGATCACAATTAACGGTTTATGAAAATAACACATATACAGGAAAAGAAAGAAATATTTCACTTCCGAACACTCGTACAGATATACCAACACTGTACTTGCCGCCCAAGATATGTTGAACACGTATATAACTAGAGGCACAGCTGCATGGTTCAGCAAGTTGTACTGGACGTGGACCTCGTGGACTTCGAAAGACATTAAATTTAGGATATTTGTACAAGATCCCAATGAACAGGACTATTGTCTATGTGGAAGAAAGAATAGGCCTGTTTCTGAAGAATGCCTACAGTATTATGCCAAATATTGATTTCTGGCCTGAACTATTGTAAACGCGTCATCGAACAATTGAGTGATCTATTAGCTTGTATATGTGTGCTTAATGGAATATTTTATCTGTATTGTCGAAGTCTATAAAAGTAATCTTGGTTAATTCACAGTAATAACTGTGAATGCGTGCGGTTCATAATGACGCTAAACCTGGGGTACTCAAAAGAGACTTGTCCGAAAAGCAATTAAATTGAACAAAAGATGGAAAATATATTTACTGCGTATTACGTATGGCATTCATCCCGATAAAATGTGAGACTAAAGGAGAAATTTGAAGAGAAAATATAAGTTCAGGCAGTTCAAGAATGTCGTCCGGAATTGTATTCAATTCATAGCGTCTTGTATCGGGATTTGGCAAAATAGATACGTATATAATAAATAATTATTTTTACTTGATACCTTATAATATTTTCTCACACTGCCCTGATATATATCTCAGTGAAAAGCCCTTCAATCTTCTGCCAAAAATGGAATCTGAGTATCTGGGTAACAAAATTCCAGTCGATAATAAATGTGCAACGTTATTGGCAGTCCAATATATCTCTTCTCTTGTGAAATAGAGTCGATCAGCTCACAGCTCACCAATCACAGCTCACCATCAGCGAAACAGCTCACCAATATACGAGTTGTCAGAGCATTTCCATCATAGCCCTCTAGATTTGTATCTAACGGGCATGCTCCCCCCCAATATTTTCCAAAAAAAAAGACAAAATAAAAAAAAGAAAGAAGAGAGAAAAAAGGCAGAAACAGATAAAAAAAACGATAAAGCGAAAAACCTATATCTGTATTGAATGCAGATTTTACTTTTCAATAAGCATTCCATAATCCCAATTAAGTCTATCAAATCTATCAAATCTATCAAATCCGAGCCATGACAGATAGCTCGTACACTACAACGAATATCAGCCACTTCAACAGGAAATATTTGTGAGCTTATGATCTCTCCGAACATACCCATATTTGAACGAATTAAGTGCCAGTCGATGTCTCCATCTGGTTGCTTTGAAGTCAGATGTTTATAGGCTATCCGAGTTTTTTAAAATTTAAGATACGCCCTCATGTTGTTTCCTCTCGGACTTCAAACATTTTGTCCTCCAGCTTCTTCTCTACTTAGCTTCTTGAACAGGAGTTCCTTGATAGGAATGGCATATGCCGGTTAGGCAAATCGGATACACCATGCCCAGTGTGGTGTTCTGATCTGGATGGATTAGAGTTCCAATTGGAATGGCATATATACTTGTTATGGCATAGCCATCCTTTGTCTGCCTAGTTCCAAAAAGTATGCCATAGAGTTCCTAGGAGTTCAAACTCGGCGCAGCATGCCTCTCTGTTTGGAATGCCTTATGTCAGTTCCTAGCATGCCCCAATTTCAAGAAGCTTCCTTAAACTGAGCTTTAATCTAATTAAACGGAGATTCCAAGGCAGCGTATTGCCCCAAAACACACTCCGTTCATTGGTTGATACTTTAATAACTGTGCAGCCCTAATCTGCCTACACAGCCTGGTATGGAGATAGGAGTACCGGTTAACAGACCCGTTTTATGGAGGATGGCTCATTCACACTCATATATTGACCTGTGTTCGGCTCTCCAACAAGCATCACACGTAGAAAACATCTGTGTTGCTGACATGATTAAAGCTTGATGAGTCTTTTGATTGAAATGATATATATTTAACATTTAATTTATTTGTACTTCCGAACAAAACAGGCAAAATATACAGAGATTACACATGTGAAGATTTCTTGTTTTATTACTCGGAAATACGCTGGAATGCGTCTCCGGCCATCTAAGACACCTGGAGCTTCCGGAACGTGGCCGGCCCCTGGAACCTCGCCTATTTGTGCTGTGATAGTGCCCCCCCCACCAATCACCAATTGCTTCCGCCGTGCCTGTCTATTACCGCTTATGCCGGTGCTAGGGGTCGTGTGGTCATATCATCCAAGTTGCCACATGAACAGGTACAATAAAAGCGTACCTGAGATACAACACATATCACGAATCGTTAGATTCTTGGTATGTGCTTTAGAATAGGGTAACCTGAAGACTATGCTGTAAAGTCATGTGGCTCTGTCAGTATGTCGGCACATCTCCCACTTCCCTTATATGTGTTGTAGTTTTACATGTATATGGCGAGATTCTGATGGTGGACGTTCCGTCCCCGAGGCCCGCCCCCTGTACAGACCTTTTGGTCTTTGATATATGTTGGCATTTGTAGGAAGTTGATGCTGGGTCGACATCGGGTCTTACAGACTAGCCTTTTGTGTTAAATGCCATCAGTTTCATCTGACGACGATACAACTCACCAATCCCCAGTGTACGAGTTGTCACAGCGAAACAACTCACCAATTATCAATATACGAGTTGTCAGAGCATTTCCATCATAGCTCTCTAGATTTGTATCTAATACCACTTATGCCGGTGCTAGGGGTCGTGTGGTCATATCATCCAAGTTGCCACATGAACAGGTACAATAAAAGCGTACCTGAGATACAACACATATCACGAATCGTTAGATTCTTGGTATGTGCTTTAGAATAGGTTAACCCGAAGACTATGCTGTAAAGTCATGTGGCTCTGCCAGTATGTCGGCACATCTTCCCACTTCCCTTAAATGTGTTGTAATCGTCTTTGGGCCAATTATATATCCTTATAAACCCGAGAACGGTTCACTTTCGTGTCGACCATTTGATGCGAGCCACGCTTCCAATTTCGACATATATTCAACTGCCTCTGTTTGGATAGTAATATATCGGAAGGAGTTTCACCTCTCTGTGATGTGTCTCGTCCAGTGGCATTGTAAGCTTCATATTAAAGATCACCAAAGCCCGACGAGATACACCATACTCTTAGAAAACGAATGGAAATTAATTTGAATGAGAAATGCTCGTCAGTGATATGGATCATCGTGATGTCTTTCCGGTCTCTTGAAAACCGTTAACCCCTTGTATGACCTTCTGTTGCGAGAAAGTAGTTTCCGTCCTTGTGTTGCCAAAAAAGGTTAGGTTACCTGCATGGAGTGTAGCTCGCAAATAGTGGAAACTGATATTTCACCAAAACTTGCAATCACAATAACTGATTAATGAAACAGGCTCCATGTTGTTGCAAAGGCAGGAAAGAAAATCAAATATCAACATGTTTACGGATGATGTCAGACTACGGTCTGACTTTGATATGGATAAACCCTGATTAACTTAACTTAGACTCAACTTAGTCGTCGTGATAACCATTTTCATGACATACAATTCGTGGACTGACACAGGTGAATCTGATTTTCCAGCGTACCATAACTGGTGATTCAAATTCAAGCTACGATGTTCCGGGTTCAGATCGGTTCCCTTCGTAAAGTCCGATTTCCGATAGGACGTTCTGAAGTTCATTACCACCAAGCGTTGAGGTGGTACAACTCGATGACAATAGCAATTTTAAGGTGAAGATTACAGTCGCCTTTTCTCACAGTGACGGTTGCGACCTTATCCTCTAGGCACTTATATGACACTCAACCCACACTTTGATCAAGTAGTCCGGGTCAGCCTCTAAATCAATGTAACCTAGTTTATGACACAACAAATACTTGTTCGATCACAAATCATCTCTGGTTCAACGTGTTTGTTATCTATCGATCACTTCCGGTGGTGAAGTGCTTATGTTATGCATATGGTTTCCGGTCCGGTAAGGCCAGGTAAGTGCATTTTCGTTAATTACACCAGAGGACTAAATACTACGCTCATTATAGCTTGAATGTTCAACTGAGTTTCTTTGTCTGAGTTTCTTTGTCTGATGTAGCGTTCTGTTTGGGTCAAATGTGCGACGCGCGACGCGAAAGGCGCGTTTTCAAATTCGACGTCGGTTTTTGCGTCGCGTGTCGCGCGACGAGTCTTACTGTTAAGAGATAGGAAGGACATTCGACGTCCTTTTTTGAAACGGACGTCGCACGTCGAGTCTTACGATGTTAGGCGATACAAATAGCAAGAAAAGTCGACGTAAAAGCGACGTCGTGTTTTTTTAAAACTCGACCTCGTCCTTCGCGTCTCGCGACGCACATTTGGCGCAAATAGAACACCATAATTTGTCATTATATATCAGTGATTATACTTCTGCCCATCAACAGTTTGTTCAGACCAAGGCAGCACAGGCAGAAACCATTTCACGTCTGTGTTTGAACACAATGATCACAAGCGCGACAGATATGAACATAGTTTTTAAAACAGACGCCAGACGGTTTTTGCTTCTGCTGTCTTTGATTGTACAAAACCATTAGTGGGTAAAAATAACACTACTACAATGCGTCAAACGGACAAGATGTTTGACACATGCAACTCTAGTGCAATAAGTATAGTAGCATTTTTATGACTGGTCATCATTGCTTGAAATTTATAATCTTCCTTCAAAAAAAAAGAAAATTTCTGTCCTTCTTTATAAAGCATTTTCTTTAGACATGTCAATGATACAACAGCATCGGATCTCAGATCAACAGAGAATACTATAATTCTACTCGTTCCCAGACCCAGGTCAAAATTGTCAATGCATAGGTTAAGCTACACCGGTACCAAGATATGGAACTCCATTGACAAGGAATTAGAGATGTACTTTGTATCGTTAGAAATGTCTACTAACTTATGTAAACATCGCTGAATGCTTGTAATTAGTTGTCGCTATTGTTGGAAGGATATAAAACTATATATTGATATTATGCATGCAATATAATGTGCTTGGCTAGAATAATATTTGGGGAGAACGGCCACGACAATGGGCGCCCATTTTATATACATTTTATGATAATGTCACCGTATCGAACTATAGTCCTCCTTAGCTTTAACGACGAGATAATCGATAGAATTGTCTTTAAATCGCTTAACCACTATTTACACTCAAACATACTACTTTTACAGACTCGACCACAATGGTTAGAGCATTGTTATCAGACCTCATCTTTGACAGAACAATTTTGTTCTGGCGAAACAGATTGATCATTGAGAATTTCTTTCTAGGGTTCTTAAATCTCCGAATGAATTTCTGTTGTCTTGAACTGTCGTCGATAAACTACCTGCGTTGACATTCGAATAGTATGACATTTAATATGGCGTAACCGTCTAAGCAAATTCTGGGGAACGTCAATATGAATGAAAAGCGATTATTTCCCTGGAGACAGTAATTATTTCGAATCTAAAAACTGTTCGCGATCACATTGTATCCATTTTCCCGAACGTCACTTTTTGGCGTAAAACGTCACGATACGCTTGTCGCAAGGTTTTGTAACCCGCATTTCAAGAAATTGTCTCATTCTGCTGATAAGGCAGATTCCAATTGCTTTATGGGATTACCTGTGTTTTTCATCAAAATATCTCGCTAACGACCCAACAACGATAGAGATATTCCTAAAAGCGATACCATGTAAAGAAGTCAAATTTACCCCCAATATCGTCGCCGTCAGAAGTCATATTTACACCAACAATCGTCGCCGTCATCGTCTTGTATCAGCCTTATAAAGACATCATCTAGAAGACGGTTAGAGGTTCAATGGTGTCATTGTTGTCAAACTAAGATTTATTTTCCTCTATAATACAGTGCTAGTCTCATATGGTAGAAGCGGTTTGAATAATTCATCCCACATACGTATATGGGGTTAACGCGTGATACACATCGGTCAATCAAAATAAATGCAGAACAGGAATACTTTTCATTTTCATCAGTGAATTTGTAATCAAGTTCAATACGCATATTTATAGAAACATCCCGCGAAATTGCGTCATCATCATGCATGCGGCCAGCAACGTGTATTCTCTGAGATGAATTATTTAAGCGGCGTCAATCACATTATTCCGTAATATTGTTTTTGCTTGATGTATCCGCATACATACAGCACATGAATTGTTTCAATGGCAAGTCAAATTGTTGGCGAAAACATGGTCCAGATAGGACAAGAAGTCGATAACCGCATGATTTGCGAATAATATTTGGAATTGCACGGACTGGCTTTGTATAATAAAGCAGGGTAAGCACTCCGAAGAATGACAAGCAATTCATTGTGACTCAATATTTCGGTTTATTTTCTCAAATCATCGTCAGGAGTAATTTTACAGAGAAACCTAACGGTATATATATAGGTAAGGCGTTGAAATGATCGGTGATAAATAAACATTGCGAATCATATTGTCCAAGTTTGATCGTTGAAAGACAAAGATTGCTCCCTATGTGGATTCTGGAATTTTTTATATAATGTGCAAGAGTCTAAATGACCATACTAGAGCTATTTTCCTTAGATAAGGTGGACAAAGGGGCTTGTTATTCTGGACTTGAAAATTCATGATGAATTACACTGCTATCCGGTTTTTTTAATGACACCCGCAGTGTTACTGTACTGGTTTCGGAATCCGATGCCGTGTACTGTGCATAACGTACCGTAGGGAAGAATCCATCTTCAACGAGGAGCAATCATATAGTGGTGCAGCTATAATACCTGCTGTTTTACTGGTAAATTCAATGAGAATACCGTACACAGTTCAGAATAGATATAACTCATTAAGCGTCTGTGTAAACACAGGCGCAATTCAATAAACAACCCAATCGCACCTGATGGAATAATTTCAACCGAGAGAGATTGGAAAGTTTTTACGCGTACAACAGACTACCCACCATCAAACGACAGGTTGCCGGAAAATTACATAGAAACGGTTTTATTCAGAAAATCCCAAGCATCATTGGACACGTTTAAAATCTATCAAATAGCGGAAGATACAAACGACCCAGTGTTTACAGAGTTCTTTCATCTAATACGGTCTGTTAGTGAGGCACACAAAACTCCAAGCATGGAGCGCGATTGTTTGAACTCGGCCAGAGTCAGTACCGACTTGTGGTATTGTGTAAATGTTACCTGGTGCTTTATAATATTTTCATGTGTATTCTTATTTTTTAGTTTCTGTTCATTTTCTATTGCTCCTAATAGCAACCTGGGCTTCCGACATTCCTAGCTGGCATACCAAAATAAAACAGCATGAATAAAAGCTATTGTATCCAGCAAGAGAGAACTGGGTAGCACCTTTCATTAATACCGGTGCAAAATTTTACTTCGTTTGCTATCTATTAACCCAGATGACATACGAATTGGATCTAGTAGTCTGTCTCATGAAAAAGCCTTGGGAGTCGGTCCAGATTTTCCATGAAGGGATTACTCTCACATCGGCTAGACTTCCTGATATTTCTACCGACAAATCTCTTGTAAGGAATAATATTACTTCATCGTCATGAATTATCTAGTCGTTTTCTTTTTTACCGCTGTCTCTGGGTTTGAAGGAAACCAAAGATAGTCCAAACGAGTATCGTATTTATTAGACCTATATCTTATACGACGTATTCATATCTCACCTAATGGAAAATCTGACGATTTCGATCAAATTATTGCTGAAACTGGCTGGACAAGTCTTTTTCAGCAAGGGCTATCGCTCCAAGTTTTTCCAATTTCGCGATTACAAAATGTGATCGTAGCGTGCATGGTCTTTGGTACAACTTGTAGTTTGTGTCTAATTTCGGTTAACCTACGGCTAGGGCCGTATAAACATTGTGTAATATACGATCGTCACGATGTTCATATGAACAGTCACAATCACCGCGTGACTGAGATGTGTTATACTGTAGAAAACGACAAATTGCTTAACTTGAGCTAAAGAATACGACCCAGTTACCGATGTACCGATGTGACGATAGGCTCATCATGATGTTTTGCTGCCATCATGGAAAAAACAATTCAATAAATTAACTTGTGTTTATACATATTTTTCATTCGATGGCCGTCTGCAATTTGGGTGGGTGAGTGAATAGGATTCAACGTCGCTTTCAAACTAAATTATATTTTATAGTGCTGCCTCGTCGAAGCAATATGCAATAGGCAGACACGATGCTTCACCCAGTCATATTATCTTCCCACCGGGCCAACCACTCCTTGATCTATCATATTAATACAGAGCGCCAAGCGAGGAAGCGGCATGTTCCATTTTTGATAACATATCACTCGTGCCGGGATCTATTCCAGGACCTTCCACTTGTGAGGCCGACGATCTAACTACTGGACTATCGCCGTTTTTTAGTGCTAGAAGTATCGTGTGGATAAGTTTTTTTGATTATTGACGCGGAAATTCTTCACAGACAGCTACCAAGCGATTGAACGTCGGACCTGATGCTTGCAGCTAGAGTATGATGTGCAGCGTAATAACAATTCCGTGACACCTCTTCAAGCTGTCAGTTGTTGTACCTATAAAGGTTATTGTATTTCTGTTTACTGGGTTTCTAATTGGATTCGATACATCTCATTGATGGGGTCCTTCCTGGTCCAGTCTCATTAAATAAGTTATTATTTGCGATGTACTACCGTGCGAATTTTCGGAGTCAACAAAATAATGATACCGGTACCCGTTATATACAGATACCTGTAATCTGTATATCGGTTTCAATGAGACAGTTCTTATAGACGGTGTGAAGAGATTGCCTTACCTGTTGTCCGTCGACCCCAATCCCGAGTTTCCAAGGCGGAATTATGCCCAAACTACGAAACGTTGTATCCAAACTCCGGCAAATTAGGCTTTTATTTTGACATCCTGTGTAACATTTATCACCAGATTTGAAGACAAAAGCAGAATTTGGTAGTTTGATCCTTACCAAATCAGTTACTACAATAGCAGATTGAAATCGTCACATTTTTCAAAGGATCACGCAAACGCTACTAGGTGAAGTGTGACAGGACTTCCCCGAATATCACCTCTCAGAAAAGGGTAACTCACGGTGTCACAGTTGTAGGCATCTCCCTTTCGGCGTACAATCGAGGAAAAATTTGTACGATCTGGTTTATCAGTGGTTTCCTTCGAATTCCGCGATGGTGGAGATGAATCCTTACTCACTGGCTCTGTTGCCTAACACCAGGTCTTCTTTTTCGTGAATCCCATGGTTTGTAACGGGATGTACAGATTCTCAGGTGTTCAATTGTATTACCTGGTTGGTAGCAAACTTTACCAGATAGTAAATTCTGCATGTTGCCAAGCCGCAAAGATAAATGAACTTTTGAAGAGAAACACGTGTATGAGGAATATCCATGTACATTAATGAATTTGATTCAAACGCAGAGAAATGGAATTCTTAAGCTATGAAGAAGCTACGATGTGTACATTTCTATGTTTATCAGCTTATACACAGTTTAGGCATCAGACTCCTAAATAATTTTAACGTTCGGCAGTATTAACATAACTGTACCTGACTGATTTAGACTTTCATCTTTCGACAGGAAGCAGTTTATTTCAAGTGCTGCATGGTGATAAACTTTTTGACAAACATTATCTTTCAAAATTTCAAGCTGTGCCCGCCTCTACACATGAGGTTCTGACTTTGCTGTTTTCTCTACCTGCTGAAAGCAGTGCTCAGACCCCGTAAATAGTCCCCCGGCGAGGCATGTTATCGAGCAGTGAATCGAAATAAAATTTGCAGCTAAATAGAACAAAAACCATACTTGCCACTCGTACCAACGACTTTCCATTAATCGTTGCAACGAAGGCGAAAAAAAACGAGAAAATTCTGGTCTTTGGCAAAGATTACGTTTCGGGGTTAAAGGATTGGGATTTTTTTAGGAGCCTTAAGCCTATAAACGCACGTGAGATACACACGACACCCCAACACTGGGACATTTAATGATGTGATCAGCCTCAAACTCGATCAGCGTTTTCCAGTAGCGAAGTATGCTAAAACATCACAAGTTTTTGTTTTATATTTCGCGACAGATCACTATACAACCAATGCAAGAATATCATGTCAAAGAAATTTGAAACTCGAGTCGATGGGTTTCAGTCTCGCCATTATACATATGTTTACGCGGAAATTAACGGCGTAATTAATAACGTAATAATAACGTAACGACGGAAATTAATAAAGTAGTTAACGACGCCCGTGGATGTGAATAGTGAACATCTGCAGCCACGGTCGTCGAAGTATAAACGGCATGTCATTTTGCTTATTTTTGACGCTCAGTTTTTTCCATTATCTCGTGAAGGGTGGTTACAAGTTTGACTTTATGTGGACTGTTTAGTAATAACACAAGACTATTTTATGGATAAGTTGTTTTACTGCTCAGGTGTTGGCGTTTGTCAGTTGCTATCCAGAAAATAACCGTGAGTTTTTTCACGCCGATTTATATAAGCATATCAAAGAGATGTTTAATTTTATACTTATCAAGTTTAACCCTATCTGGCTCGGATATTTGGGACCTGTCCAGGCTTTGGGGGAGGGGGGGGGGGCATTTTGACCCACGCCTAAATGTTTTTCTTACCACCTGAGCTAGGCGGCTGAAACTAACCACACTATACCCTTGATTCCAGCTCTACCAGGAAATGCCAAATAATCAATTATGGCCGCTTTGATAACGTCACAATTGTTTGGTCGATTTTTTATTTACATTTGTCATTTTTTATTTATAAGCTTTCTTCGCAAAAACTGCATGATGTATTAGTAAACAATAATCTGGATTGAAATAAAATAGTTTTTGCCCACTTTTCCTCACAGAAAAGCAGGAATTTTGGAGAAAATGACTAAAACACATGACCGCCATTTCGAATCTACACATGATCTTCTGGTCGGGAAGTTATGCAAATAGGCTCAAAATGACCCAAATATGATGAACTACAAAATCACAGAACTGTCACCTCTCAATATTTTGTCCTTCCGTAGATAGGGTGGAAAGTCTACCAAACCTAATAGGGTAAAGAAAAACCGATTCCAGCCTAGGTTTTGAGGCTGATGAATCTTTAATATGAATATGTGCAGCTACATTGATGCGAAAGTTGTGAAACGGTAGATAACTCCCCTTCATATCCCCGCGGACGCAGTGGATGAACTGACCACTCACCACAGCTGTTCGCTGGTGTGTTACTGGATTGACATATTGCGTTCACATAATGAAATGTTAATAGTCATATGTGTGAGTAATATCGTTCACGAAATGTTTGAGCCAAGCACACTTTGAAAACTGATTTTTAATTCAGAGGGACTGCGTCTGCCTGTAAAATGAAAAGAAAGTTTGCCAAGTACCTCGACCAAATTACGAACCGGTGTTAATTAGATGATGTCAGCCCAATTTTGGTGATAATTTATTGTTTCGTACGAGCAATATGCATAATTACTTCGAACTGTGACAAAGATTCGACGAAGAATCTGGATTGCTGAGTCAATGCCGTAGTGGGGATACACTCTCAGAAGCCTGAAATTCGTAACATTTTCCATGAACTCGGTGGTGAAATTCAGGAAAATGTCCCTTAATTTCAGGCTGTAATCTCTGAAAATTGAGTTGTGGATATATGGCCTGAATTTCAGTAGAAATCCCTGAATTATTTTTAGAGTGTAACAGATAACCAGTTCATATAAATGAATAAATGGCGAGACCCAAGGTGTTCCACCAATTCCTTCTTAAAGAGTCTGTATACTTTCAGTTCAAACAACTTAACGCATTCAAATCCAGGTCATACAAGAGAAAAAAATTCTGGTGTTATATAGACGATACAGCCATTGCTTAAGCTATCGTCCTCTACCTTGTATTCCAAGCTGAATGAAAACGCAAACCTGTGCATTCGACACTTCGGCAACTTCGCAGTCTCAGTGTACATCAGATTATTCATTTGGCTTGGACCGCTCTGTCTCCGGCTATAACTATTAATTCCCGGCGTCGTGTATATTATTAAGCATTATCCGAAGCGATGGCTATTACAGAACTTTTCCTGAAAAACATGGTATCCCTGCATGTTTGAAGCGTTGAACGATTTTCACCGATGTTGACAAGAAAGAACACAATTTTCTTCTTTATAAATACTTAATATATAGAGATAGTGAAATTACACGCTGTCTCGAACTTCGAATACAACACCGATCAATTCAATGACGTTGTGTGCAGGCAGCGGCCACCCAGATAGCAGTAAGATCGAAGGCGTGTACTGAGGGCAAAAACTATTGCGTTATTATGGTTTCATCCTTACGAGTTTGTGGTAAATTTCGATAAACTGACCAAAAGACAAGATACAATTTGAGTCAAAACTGATCAATGGCTCGAATCTTAGAATGCAATGATTCTGTTGTATACGTCATTGGCGGTGTTCGGACATGGCAGATCGTAATATCTGCAGTATAACCGAGAATATGAAAAGCTGTAGTTTAAAAGTCTCGAGCTATTGAAATTTTATAGCCCTGACTGAATAACATATGTAATATTCTCAACGCGTTTTCTTGCTTCGGCGAAGGGAATTCTAGCAGGGACAGTTTTCTTTAGCGTTCCTGTTTTCTAAAAACTCGCTATTCATTGTATCGTGAAGGAAGAAACAAAATTATTCCACGACGCGTTGTGCTGGCTCAGTTCCACGGTGGGTCTCCTCGGCATCACGCAAGTCTCGCCGTGACGAGAGTTCATGACGTCACTGCTTCAATTAGATGCTGTGCAGCGTCTCGAGCAGTAGAGCTTCAATTGGCGAGAATCGCGTCGAGCGACTGAATCAATCACTTCACGGTTGACTGGCAACTGAAAACGAACTCCATCAATGATAGTAGTTGGTACACAATGGTTTTATGTTCTATGCTAACCAAACGAATAGAAACCGCTCTTGGAATTAAGTAGCGTGGTTAATACATTGATTTTGAAATGTCAGAGGCCATTAGCTTATGGCGATGATCTGGTCTCTTACTATACCGTCACCATATCGGCCAAAGGATAATCTGCTGATGTGTGTAGATGTGGATATGGTGTGACGTATAGGGGTTGTTTCGACAACTTCCGTTATACTTTTTGTTTGACTGTAGCTTGAAATGAACTTGAGGAATGCAGTCAATACACGGAATTACTTGAGAGGATTAGCTAGGCCGACTAGTCTCCGACAGGCCTGATGAGTCGATACTTTTCAGTAAAGTCAGAATTATATGAAACATGTATGAACATCAAGCTGACTGTATATGGTCTTGGCCTATATAGCTACCCTTCAGATAGTTTATATCGGGGAATAATAATTGAAGTCATCTATGTCAAACATAACTTAGATGTGCAGAAGGGTGTATTTGTACGGATTAGGCAAACCCGCATCACTGTTTACCCTGTTCATATTGACCGTCATAATCACAGCGCGACTGATATAAAACGATATGAAAATTGAATTGAATATTGAATTACTGGTGAGTAATATGAACAGCATGATGTCGTCATGATTGTTGGCATCGTTGAAATCTACATGTATTGTCCACTTCTTCCTGGCAGAAAATGGCTTGTTTTATTTATATTGATAAGTTGAGTCTGTATCGATGTGTTCTTGTCGTGTGCATAAGGTAGTTTGGTATTTGAAGCGGAAATTCTCGCTGGCGACTGGTCGTTGGATCTGTGTGTTCGAGGATTGGACGACAGAAACAACGTTACATGAAGACTTGTCATTATTTAATCAGAAAAGACGAAAAAATGTGTCTGATTTGACGCGTACACACAGCGCAGCTGAATTGTTGTGTTCTAAACGCAAAGATGTCTATTCTAAAACAAATCCGTTATCAACAAGCGATTAAATCATATTTACCTCAGCCCTAAATACACATCCTGCATTTAAGTGGATGACATCAGCAGTTTTTCTGATGAAATTTTGCATTTTTTTAATAACCAATTCTCTTGACACATGATATCCACTCATCCTTTGATCATGTAGTTAGGGTCAACACTCCAAGTCAAGTTGGACTCGTTTTGCGACACAACAAACACCTGTCGATCACAAAATTCATGTTTTCATCTATCATTTCTGGTGGTGCAATACTCATTTTTGTCATATAATTTCCGGTCTTTTAACGTCAGTTAATTGAAGTTATTCGGATTATACTGATTACAGTTACATTCACGATTAGTAATTTTCAGGTATATCCAAGAACACATTAAAGAATACATCAAAACTTTACTTTCCATAAAAGGTATAATGTTATTATTGAAATATCAGTTGCAAACACAATGCAAATATTCTATGTCAACAATATTAAGGGCATGTGGGCTACCCGAATGGATTTTCACACGTATATATTGGTTTTTATACATGTCAGACTGGTAGGTGTTAAATTATTCCAATTTAAATTGTTGTTTTTTTTGTTTTTTTCATGAACATAGCTATAAAAGTTTATTGTTCGAAATTGTTCGAAATTCTTCATTAAATTGTTAACTTTGCCTTGTATTGTAGAGTAACACTTCAACAAATATTAACAATGTTGAAAGTTAATTGGCGATAAAAGATATTATTTCAAAATAACGTCATTCGTTTATGCATGCATGTACTATAATATCTTTGGCCATCCTCGTGAATCCGGGAAATATTTGCGGACAATGATCTCGGCAATGGCGGCTATTTCGATTACGTTTTCGATCCATGTTAAAGCTACGCTCATAAACAGCTTGTGTCGCTGATCTCACAAATTAAGGAGAGTATGGACGTCAGTGACACAAGCTGTTTATAAGCGTATCTGAAGGCACAATCTGGTCTAATTATTTCAGGTTTTGCGTCACTACGTATGCTTGTGTCGCTGATCTCCCTAATTAAGGAGAGTATGGACGTCAGTGACACAAGCTGTTTATGAGCGTATCTGAAGGCACAATCTGGTCTAGTTATTTCAGGTTTTGCGTTACTACGTATGCTTGTGTCGTTGACCTCACTAATCAAGGAGAGTATGGACGTCAGTGACACAAGCTATTTATGAGCGTATCTGAAGGCACACTCTGGTCTAGTTATTTCAGGTTTTGCGTCACTACGTATGCTTGTGTCGCTG
The DNA here is from genome assembly GCA_036873755.1 of Hanleya hanleyi. Classification (NCBI taxonomy): domain Eukaryota; kingdom Metazoa; phylum Mollusca; class Polyplacophora; order Lepidopleurida; family Hanleyidae; genus Hanleya; species Hanleya hanleyi. The sequence goes on from JAVTVY010004546.1 coordinate 120,260, forward strand.
ACCTCCCTAATTAAGGAGAGTGACACAAGCTGTTTATGAGCGTATCTGAAGGCACGATGTAGTCTAGTTATTTCAGGTTTGCGTCACTACGTATGCGCAACTCAGATAACGTAAAACGGCCCGGAAATAATTATCGAGTCATCGAGATGTCACATGAACAGCTACATTAAAAGCGTGACTGAGATACAAATCATCACACGGATCATTTTTGTTTCTAGAGATGTTTCAGACATGCAGTATATTGACCTATGGGGTCATAAGACTTCTTGTCAGTACGCCGCCATCTTTTTTCCACCACCTCTATAGGCTGAGTTTAATCCTCCACGGCGCCTATTTTATGTAAGTGCTTCTCGCGAGCATGTCAAAGTATATCCACTTATTATGATTATTCTCCTATCGAGCTCAACTGTAACCAGGAGATAATACACAGAATCGTGTTTGAATCGGATAACGTCTGCTTACACCAAACATGCAGTTATATCAGCTCTGAGCAGGTTTCTGCCCGATCGCACCTACATGTAATAATGTCATTGAATTCTGACATCCTTGATTGATAGTTTCTGCTCATCACTGACTGTTATTAGCTAGGCTTGTGTAAAGGATTCAGTGAGTAATTCAGAGAGGTTAACCTTCTTAGTCAAAACCTCGAGGACTTTTTACTTCGTAATCGTATGATTAAGGAATATACTGACCAGTGACACTAACACTAACATCTTGATTTCATTGTTCAGTCCATTGTTGAGACAGTAAACCCTCAGATGAAGCGAAGGTCAAATGAAAGACAAATTTCAACTCTATTCAAATATATTTTTACTTCACTTTATGTAAAAATTATGTATTCAAATTTATGTATGGCAACTCATAAGTGCCAAGTCAATTTGAATCTTGCATTTTAATTTCCTCGATTTTGGTGAAACATGTACATTGGAACAGTGAGTCTGTGTTGAAACTTCAAGTATATACACACCTTAAGCTTGAGTCAAGCATTGGTAAGTGCATACAAAGTTTAAAATATATGTATTTAAGGCAGTGTGACGTCACCGGACCTAGATATGATCCCAACAGACCACCATGGAATCCCATATTTTATTTGCAGTTTATGTCTAATAAAATGGTAAAAAATGACAAAAAATATTTTCCGGCACTGTTTCCAATGGTCTTTCATTTGATGGAAACTTTACTTGAGGGTTTACGATCACTTTAATCATTGCCATATCTTGTGCGAAGCTCAGATTGATCGTATTGAAGCAAAGGTCAAAACAACTCATTGATGTGTTTTTTTTCAAAGCTGCTTGTCTCTGTCAGCTTGTGTGACATTTCTTTGGGAAATATCTTCTCTGAAACCACCGAGTGATCTATCCGCAAATTAGCTCACATTATCTGCATGTATGTAGTACTGTTCGTGCTGCTCCTGGATTCTCGGAAAACGGATTTGAGCGACTAGAATTTTATGAAAAAAAGCATCTTGCGATTAAAATATACCGCGGCGCGTTGCGAAAACGAAAACAGACTGGCGTTCCTAAGATAAATTGTTTTCTGGAAAAATTAAAAAGTTTGTTCAGAAATGTCAATGGTCCCAAACCCTGATGACGTATTATACCTCTCTCAGCCACGTGAAGAATTATGGATTCATTCATCTGTATGACACATGAACACGTATCCATAAATCTAACATCGCTTATGTAACACTTGTGTAATTCCGCTTAACCCGGGGCTAGGGGCCGTATGAACCCACGTACTTCAAGATCCTCATGGTACTCATATGAACAGTCACAATCAAAGCGTGACTGAGATACATCATTCTTTAGATGACGATTTTACAACGAATATTATGGATTAAGAATACTGATCAGCGATACGGATTTGATATTTTTGGAACATCATGATGTCTTGCCGGCATCATTGAAAACTGTTGACCGCTTCTCTCTTGCAGGAAACAAGCCTATGTTTATGTATACTATGATTGTCTTTTTGAATTTGATGCTAATACTGTTATATGGAATATGGAATAGGACTTTGGATTATGGACGCGGATATTCTCTAATGGACGACGGCTGAATTATGAATGACGGACCAGACGCTTATAACGAAACCAATAACGAAGTCTCCGAACTGTCCGTGTACGAGTAATTTGCCCTTGTCCGCTAGTGGGAGCTTGAGTCAGGGGGGACAAAATGTGGACTGGATAAGATGAAAAGAGATAGGTGGTCATCAAAACAGTGCAATATATTGAGCAAACGGCAATTCCAATAACTTCAAAATTGGGTTCGGTGGCAGGACAGACCACACTTGTCAATGTAATATTTTGTATTTGGCCGTAACCACGTTCAAGGCGACATTTTCTATTGTAACGCCAGTGACATCGTTAGTATAATGCGTAATGTCCTTTGTCGACGGCATGATGCTGTCGCCATATCTGATTGTTGCATGACGTCACAATACAACGTTGCTAGAAGAAAGATACATTGTATGAGATTTTGTCCTCCCCGATTCAAACGTCCTCTGGCGGAAAGGGGCAAATACTCTTATCATGACAGAATGGAAACTTCCGTATTACATTGTCATTGTTAACGCAAAGTGCATGTGCCGCAAGGCGTGAAGTCCTATATGTAACCCGATACACCAAATTAAAGCTTGTCTTTCGACTGTGCCATCCCATGGACCTCGCGCTGACAATGAAGTTGATGTCATGTTACATGAAGGAGGTGACAGGCTAATTGAATTGCATAAATATCTCCACCAGCCATTTAATCGTCATGGATGTTGGGGGCCTGCATCGCATGAAGGGATAGAAGAGGGATTTTATTGTCATAGATGTAGGGGCCTACGTCGTCAGGTTTCAGGACAATTGTACACATAAATTCCAATTGAAGATGTCCGCGACTGATATACAAATCATCACAGGGATCATTTTTTGTTTCTTGTGATGTTTTATATATGCACTCAGAATATTGACCCGTGGTTTCATAAAAATTCTTGTCAGTAAACCGACATCTTTTCCGTCCACCTTTATATGTTGCGTTTCATTGCATGTTATCCCTAACTCACCATACTTCACTCCACGATCAGTTTGGCGCTGGTTTTCCTGAATGGCCTGATGGTTATCTTGATATGTCATTCAGTAGCCAACAGCCATCATTAAATAATGTACCACATATGTCATCTGCACGAGATATGATTACCACCAAAATCCTAGACGACACGAAATGAACTATAAATAATATATTGACAAACTGATTTTTTGTGAGAGAGGAGCGGTCAAATTTCAGCTAGATTGCATCTTGTCCCTAATTTCAATTTTCTCACATTGAAATGTCAGTCTATCAATGCGATTGAAATTATGTTCAATCTATCATATTGAAAAAAAGAACAAAATAAATCTCTTGTAGAACGACAAATCAGTCTAATAGATCTTAATAAACGGTAATTTTGAATCCAGCAGATCCATTTTCAATCAGTAAAGATTGATCACTAATCTAGATAGGTCACTATTACAACACATATAAGGGAGTGGGAAGAGGTGCCGACATACTGGCAGAGCCACATGACTTCACAGTATAGTCTTCCGGTTAACCTATTATAAAGCACATACCAAGAATCTAATGATTCGTGATATGTGTTGTATCTCAGGTACGTTTTTATTGTACCTGTTCATGTGGCAACTTGGATGACATGACCACACGGCTCCTAGCACCGGCATAAGCGGTATTAGATACAAATATAGAGCGCTATGGTGGAAATGCTCTGACAGCTCGTATATTGGTAATTGGTGAGCTGTGTCGCTGTGACAACTCGTACACTGGGGTTTGTGAGCTGTATCGTCGTCAGATGAAAATGACGGCATTTAACACAAAAACTAGTCTGTAAGGCCCAATGTCGTCCCAGCATCAACTTCCCACAAATGCCAACATATATCAAATATCCCAATCTAATTATTTAAGACACTAGGTCGCAATCCTTCCTCTCCTAAAGAGATATTGCATGGAGAGAAGAGAAATATCAGTTCTTCCGCGACTTCTGTCAAGTGTGATTAAGATAAGATACATTATACTCTAGAAAACGACTTGGAAATTCATTCGGATAAAGAATAGTTGGCGATGAAAACGATTTTATGGAAAAAGAACATCATGATGCCCTGCTGTCGTCATTGAAAACTGTTGACCGCTTCTCTCTTGCTGAAAACCATCGTGTGTGTGTGTGTTGGAAATGATGTTAACTTCTTTTGTAGACGACGGCTGAATAGTGAACGTCGGATCTGATGCCTGTAATTTATACCGTACGATTGTTTGAAGCTTTAGGTATCCACATACATACAGCACCTGAGTGTTTTATCAGCAGCCCAAATTTTTCCCAAAATGAATTTACTCTCCGTATAGAGTTTTTGTCAACATAATAAGTATTTTCCAGAAAAGCGATACCTGTATGATCAGTGGATACTATGGTTCAATTTTGTTCGTTGGATGGCAAAGATCGTCGATGAATTGTAAAATTTAAGAAATAAATGTTAGTTTTCCGTCTAATTGCTCAGATAATGGATGGTAAAACGGAATTGTCTATTGTTTTGGGACCAAGCCTCAGTTTAGCAGCTAGAGGACGGGAAACTAACATCTATTTATATTCTAAAGCGTAATTTACAAATGTTGTGAATGCTAAATTAAAGAATAAATGTGGCCATCGTACTCACTTGAAATTCAATTACCGCTGACAAAAATCTCTGATAAACCCGCCCAGATTACGTGATCTGGCGTTCCAATGGGGCGGTCTATTCTCAATGGCAAGGGGAGTAAGAAAGCTCAGGGAACGATATTCGGGTATTCAGTTCAGAGACAATATTTTACTGTCGTTTTAAAAATTACGGACTTTGTGTCGACGTTATTTACTAGGTATTTACACGACCGTAAACAGTGTGTTGTTATCGATGGCTCTTTTTCCGCTTGGTGTGACGTAATATCTGGCGTCACACAAGGATCTATTCTGGGACCATTGATGTTTTTAATGTATGTAAACTATCTGCCAGAAAGCGTCCGTGAAAATACTATTTTAGATCTGTTTGCCAACGAAGCTAAGTGTATAAGACACGTCACTAATTTAAATGAGTGTGTAGAGCTCCAGAATGGTATAGATAATTTGCTACGACGGATCATTCATGTGGGACATGAGGTTCAGTGCTGAGAAATGCAAGCTTCTAAGACTAACTAGGAAGCTTAACGTAATAAATTTTACCTATTTTATGAATAATACTGAACTGGACAAGGTAGAATCAATGAACGACCTTGGTGTTATTGTTAGTTCCAGTCTTACTTAGTCCCAATATAAAAATGTCATTGTGGCTAAAGCCAATCGTATGTTGGGTCTTGTGAAGAGAACCTGTGGTCACGATATCTCTAAAAGGACAAAACTCATTTTATATACGTCTCTTGTTCGTAGCACGTTGGAGTATTCCACAGTGTCGTGAAGTATTCACAACAGAAATCTGTTATTGCAATTTGAAGGTGTACAGAGACGTGCTACCAAATACATTTTAGGCTATAGGCAATGCTGTGGTATGTCTTATTAAATACGTTTAGAATCTTTATTTTTACTCCCTTTATCATCCAGGAGAGACATCAACGATGTAATCTTCTTAGCCAAATGCCATACTGGAGTATATATGATGTTGATATTAGTATTTTTTAGTATCTTACGACACGACACTCTTAAGATCAAAATGCCTCGTTTTAAAACTGAAACATTCAGACACTCTTTTTTTAATAGAAGATACTAAACGTGGGATTCTATACCTGTTGAAGTTTTAAAAGACCTTTGACCAGGTATTATTCAAGCTTATTTGAACATAAATTTGTATAGGTCTTCTTCACCTGTGTGGCCATTCTGACGTTTGTCAATGTGAAATAAATAAAAAAATAAATGTTGCGATTTCAGCACGCGATTCATTCATAAATTTACTACGATTACCACGCCCTCGGATACACAGACTCAGTGAAACGACAAGAATCACGCGAAAAGATTCGCCTATGTAAGATTTGCGGGTCGCATAATTAAATGAAAGGTCGTGAATGGAGTAAATAATCAATAGAAAATCAAAAGTCGCGAGTAATTCTCATTATAGCCATTAACTAGGGAGCAGACGGATCGTTATATTATTCACCCCGTCCAAATCGTATTTGGAAGTGGTCCATTTTGGAATATAGTCACGTGAGAAAGAGTAGTATATCGTCCAATATAGGACAGAAATCTTCCTACGCTTTCAATGCTAAAGAACAGGAAGATACTTTAGAATTAGATATTAATTGCAAGAGTCTACGGTATCAAAATTATATTCCTTACATAACGTGGACAAAATGACTTGCGATTATGGACTTCAATATAAGGAATTCAATAACGTAGACGGCTGTCTGGCGAGTCTCGAAAATGTCGCCCACAGTGCACCTGCCACTAGTTGACGAGCACTTTGCATACAGGTCTAGAGATAACGTATGGTAAGGAAAGATTCACCTACAACGGGCTAATAGTATAATGGTGGAGCAGATATAATACCTGATGGAAAATTCAAGGGCAATACAAGGACATACACTGTTCTGAATAGATATAACTCATTAACGGTTAGTCAACAGGGGCGGCAGTCAATAAACAACTCAATCGCACCTGATGGAATAATTTCATTCAGGCGAAATTAGACCGTTTTTAACCATCACACGACAGGCCACCGGAGAATTACATGGGAACAGTTTTATTCAGAAGATTTCCAGCATCATTGGCCCCGTTCAGATAAGAACTATTCATAGATTACAGAGGTCCTTCGTTGAATAATCAGTCAGACACACAACACCCGACATTGGAGCCAATTTGCTTGAATTCGGTCAACACCGATGTATCGCATTGTATAACATAGAAAATCTATATATGGTGGGGTTTTTTTTATCGTTTTTCATGTTTATTCCATTTTCTTCCAAATTTCGCTTCATTTTTCTATTTTCCCCTTGCCGTGAAAAGTCCGACATCCTTAGCATGCATCAGATCAACTATAAATAAAACAATATAGGCATAAACTAATGTGCAAGCGGTTGAGGGAAGCGATTAGCAGTTTCCAACGACACTTTTTTCTTTCGTTAAATTTGATTCACTGGTCAATATTATTTTATCCCAATGAATTTCTCTGTCGCTTTTCAAATCGTTTTTTTTCTCGTCTCTCTCCTTGGTTATTGTAAACTTCTTTCTGTCCTCAAATCGTGAACAAAATGCACTCTGGTTTCTCTGATTAGGTGGAAAACTTGACTGTCATCTTTAATTTATGCAAAATCTATATATCTGGTACTGTTCAAGTGTTTGTATACATCATCAATACATCGAGAGACTAAAAATGAATGACAGAACCGTTTTCTCTGATTGGATGGAAACATTGGCAACCATTTTTAATTTATGTAAAATCATTGATGTTCTATATATCCTTTGATACTGTTCAACTATTCAGGATGATGCTTGGTATACATCGTCGAGACAAGTAACGACTGCCGGTTTCTCTGATTAGACGGAAACCTTAGGGACCATTTCTAATTGCAAAAATTTTGATTATCTATATATTTGTCACTTGACTGCTTGGTATTCCTGATGTCTTCAAAGTAGTAGGGTTAACATTTAATACATTATGATTGGCTGGCGACCAGAGCCGAGGAGGTTCCAAATGCGCAGCTTCGTATTGGATTTGATGCTAATGCTGTTATAGGATATGGAATAGGTCTTATATGTGTTGTAATTTGGATTATGGACGCGGAAATTCTTTAATGGACGACGGCTGAATATTGAATGCCGGATCTGGAGCTTGCGATATCGATGAATGGGTGAACTCGACCATACACATTGCTTCCAATCCCAAATCTCGGAGGATTGTGGACTCATGCATCATGGTTATTTTTCCAATATTCGACTTTGACTGGAAGTCATCGTATTCATAAACTGAGACTGACTCATGAATACAAATATATCCTGCAGAGAAAAATTGTCAGTCACGAATGCTGAACTATCATCTTCACTTTTGGTTGAGGGCAGCTATATGAAAAACGTGTATTAAAATATTACACTTGTATCTGCTTCAGTCACACAGAATTTAAAAATATAAAAGATAGAAGCTCCACCTAATTTAAATGGACCCCGCACTGACGACACCAACCTATCCACTAATGAACCAACGTCATTATGGGATCCCACATGCTCTTTTGAGCCAACTTCTGAACATTATTTTGAAACTTTCAGTGAACCAAATAAGTTGTTGAATTTTGGTCTTTGATCCAATGAGATCCTTGTTGTTTTGAATCATTTTTCCAATATACTAGAGATGTGATTCACCTTTGGCTTATCTGTAATTTTGACAAGCTTTGAGGTTCGACAATGGGTCAAAAATGTCTCAATTGTTTCATAAATCAACCCAATTATCTCATTTGAACGTGTCGTGTCTTTGAATACAACGGAGATCAATTCAATCACGCTATATGCATGCCTATGCCACACGTGACAAGGCTAGCCGGATAAATATCAATTAGACCAAAGCTTTTGCACCGAGTACAAACTGCGTCATCCATATTAAAGATGTAATCAGTCACAAATTATTTTATTTCACAACGGATATTAATTTCCTAATTTATCATGTTTTTTTTATTCGGCGAACATTCAACCGGAAATCGACCAAAGAAACATTTTCAGAATACGACGTCGATGTGACGTTATCAGAGTTGTTATGAGGGCTTGCACTTTGGCTTGTTACCTACAATTTTAGGATGGTAATATTCGGCGCTGGCATTCCCCGCATAATATTCTCACATACAGGACCTGGTAAATAGCTTGAGGACTCCAATGAGCAAAAGAAAGTACTATAAAGATCAAAAAATTATTCGATAGAATTGACATTTTGACACTTTACAGTAAAGTGAGAATTTCAAAACTTCAAGCGAACGGTGCTGAATAATAAGTACCTGTTCGGCCTATATAGCTACTCGTGGGACAGAATTTATATAAGGGAATTATGATAATCAGACGTCAAACATAAACAGACTTGATGATACATAGGGAAAGTCGACAGGTGCAGACCGGTGTATTAATAAAGATTAAATAATCCCCGTACTGCTGGTTGCCCTGTCGGGGTCATGGATCGAGTCGTCCTCGGTGTATCTATATCTATATTTATTACAGGAAACACGAGTCAAATATTGGCGATAGCTATAACTGAACAAATACCGGTGAACAATAGCAATAATTTCATCATACTCTAGTTTGTTAGAAAACGTCTTGCGCCGAATTGCATCATCCTTAGTCTTGGGCATTGAAGGTATGGTGGGCACTTGGCGCTCAATGCTTGAGAATTACTCAGAACATACGACAAAATAATGTACCTAAGCAAACTGAAACATTTTTTTTCACAAGTGAGATTTTAAGTTTGGCAATAAAACTTCACCGCAATAAAACTTCACCGCAATGGAGGTAGAATCCTCATGATACAAGCGTTTAGTCCGTCATTCAATATTAAGCCTTCGTCCATTCAAGAATATCCGCGTTCATAATCCAAAGACCTATTCCATATAACAGCATTGGCATCAAAATATAAAACAAGTATAGGCCTACCAACAGAGATGCACAATTAATACCTATATACTGATGGAACACAGTGTTGCCAAATTTAAGGTTCATGTTATTAATTAATGAGACATTCAAGCCATTTAACTCTCTAAACCAAAAAATATTCAATTCTTTTTAAAACCGAGAATATCAGAGAGAGTTATGGAGGTCTGCGAGGTCTTGAGGAGGAATATGAAGTACAGTAATCTCAGACAATCTTTTTTCGCACTGAAGCAAATGAAAACCTTTTTTATTCTATAGAATGTTTCGATAATTTTTTGTAGCAAAGGCTTTAATGATCTCATTATTTTTTTTATTTATGGGGCAGTTTAAACTGTGAAAGTTATTGTGACATATTTAATTCTGATAGCCCCTGGAATTCACAAAAATACCCCCACCCCCTCAATAGCGCCCGACCACTCATGATCGCTATGGCAGTCAATTTGCCTCCAACAATTCGCTTCCAACATTTCGAGAGTTTTGATGCAAGAGCTATAAACAAAAAAATGAACTGCGTGGTGAGTCATCTCCCTTTTTAAAAACACAGATTCCTCGATGGCAAATCTGGAAATTTGGGAGCACTTGTAGCTCATCTTAAATTGACACCATGAAATTCATTTTCAACTAGAGTTATAATGCGATTAACCCTATCTGGCTTGGCTTTTTGCGACCGTCCAGGGCTGGAGGGGCCATTTCGCTCTCCCTCTATATATTTTTCTTATCCACTGAGCTAGTTGGCTCAAACTTACCACACTATACCCTTTGGTCAAGTTCTGTCCAAATCCAAGATGGTGGATTGGATCATTCTTTCGGTCGGATTTTTCGATTTATTTTCTTCGAAAAAAAAAATCTGATGTGGAATAAAATAGATCTTGCCCACATTTTGAAGAAAAATGACGAATCGTCACCTATCTGTTACCCCGCACGGCCGCCATTTTGTATTTAACCATAAACCCATGCAAATAGGCTCAAAATGACCCCAATATGATAAACTATAAAGCCACAGAGTGTCGGCTCTCAATTTCTTGTTGTCCCGGAGATAGCGTAGAAAGCTTGGTGGGGGGCGAGGGGCAGGCATAGTAGGGTTAAGAGAGTTCCATACATCTGAGTCAGTAAACATGCGTAAATAAAATATTTCCCTCTATTCCGGTCTCTTAATACCAGCAAAACTCGAAATCTGAAAGCCATCCAAATTTTCTGACATTTTGACTGGAGTTGAACTCACTTTGAAACTAGTTTCAAAATGACGCCCACAAGGGTTTATTTGAATTTGTTTTTTTTCTACCCCAAAAATAAAATATGTGATCCAAGTGACACGATTGTGACACCATGAGTTAGGACAATGCGAATTCTGTCCACAGTTTTTACACGAGATTTTACTACAAATAAATCAGGTTGAAAAGGCGAGTGTCTGAGGGAGTAATGTAACAGCTATATAAGAGAGCAATTGTCTTAAAGTTGTTTTTGAATTAGACAGGTTATATAAGTAGCCAATGGATGATTATGAAATCTAGCTTCTACTAGTGGGGCAACATTCCAGGGTTTTCAGCTAATAATTAAGATTATATCTGGGGTACTTGATCAATTACGGGACAATTTTACCCAGTCATGATCATATGTCGCTCGTAAAAAGAAATGTTTGGCCTATATAGCTACTCGTGATACAGAATTTATATAAGTGAATTATAATCAGAAGTCAAAGATAAACAGACTTATCAGTGATATATAGGGAAAGTCGACAGGTGCAGACGGGTGTATTAATAAAGATTAAGCAGTCTCAGTATTGCTGGTTGCCATGTTTGGGTCATGAGTCGAGTCTTCCTCAGTTTAATTCTGCTGCACCTATGTTTATCACAGGAAACGCGTGTCCAATAGTGGCCATGCCTAAACAAATACCGGTACATCGTAGCAATAATCCGAAACATATTCTAGCTTGTTAAAAAAACTATTGCGCCGAATCTCAACATCTTTTTTCCTCTACATTGAAAGTATAACTGATACCGAGAATTACTCAGAGCATGCGACAAGATAATGCACTTGAGACTAACTGAAATATTTCCTTCATAGGTAATATTCTATTTTGACAGTTGCACCGCCCCGCAATGGGGGATGAATCCTCGTGAAACCGCGCCAGGTCCTTTGTCATGTATTTTGAGAAAATATTCCCACATTTGTCAAAGTGAACTAGCATCTGTGTGCAAAACATCATGATTAACAAAAGCGTATCATTGATCCGTTTTCTTTTTCAGATCAATTTCCATTTCGTTGTCTTGAGCTTTGTTTGTCAGTAACGCTTTGATTGTGATTTTCATTTAAACAACATGGAGATGAAAAACACATGGCGTTCTAACAGCCCCTTAGCTATTTATCACTAAATGTGAGAAACTTTCAGTGAACGTGTTTGGTGGGATAGGCTTGCCAATCAGTTTCTGCGAAAATGTTTGCGATGATGATTTAATCGTCATTTTTTGCACATCTTGCGATTGCAACTAGGTGAGAATTGTTTATGTAGTATGCAGGCACTTCAGGGATATCAATCATTTTCATGGTCGTATAGTCGACGTCTTATAGAAGTATAGATCTGAATATGATGTTCAACTTGAACTATCGGTGGTTTTCTTCATCTCCAGTGATGGTGGATATCCATCACTGCGTCACCTATATGGAGATTGTCGTTCGGTAGATGAGAAAGAACGGGATTTGAAATGATTTGGAGTAAATTTTGTTTACACACGTATTCATGAGAGAACAGATACTGATTTACCAACAGAGATGCACAATTAACATCTACATGCATATACTGTTGATATGTGGTGTTGCCAGATTTCACGTATATGTTATTAATGAGATATTCAAGCAATTTAAGTCTATCAAGCAACAAACAGTTAATTCCAATGAAAACCGATATTATCAAAAAGTTAAGTAAGTCTGTCATGTTTTGATGGGGATTTGTTGTTTAAGGAATCCAGTAATCTCAGGCAAACTCTTTTCGAAGTGTGGCAAAGGACACTTTTATTAGTCTATTAGTCTGTACTTGTATTAATCTAGCTAAATTGTGAATGTTACAGCGAAAGTTTTGACTTCTGATAACCCCCTGAAATGTACCAAACTGGAAGAAATTGACGCCCCCTCCCAACAGCGCTCGACCATACATTATCGCTGTGAAGGCCATCTTGCCGCTCCCCTTTCCCTTCCTGTGCCTAATCTTAAGTTTTAATTTAAGAGCTGTGGTGAGTCCTCGCCCTATGTAGATAAATATATGAACTGGTTCATCGAGGGCAAATCTTGAACTACTAAGAGAGCTCATCTTCATTTTACTATGTTACATTTGCTACCGGACTCGCTAAGTCATAAAATGTTCACCTTTTCTGACTTTCTGTCTCTCTTTAGGCTCCTTTACAAACTATTAGCAAAATACTAAAAACTCTAAATATCTTACTTGATGCAGAATAACACATGTAGTACAGACACGTATGTACCTTGGATTCTGTGCTCGCTGTACTACAATTCCCCACCAGGACCTCATAAATCGCCTTAGCTAATTGACCATCTCGGTGTTCAGGGGAAATGCTTATCTACAGGGTAATGCAAGAAGACACAAGCTTACTACGGTTCTACTACGTATAAGGGATATCATTCATGGGATGTTTCTGTGTTAATAGAGTTGCTTGGATTTCTCATCAATAGCATCTACGTTAAATTTGACAACAATTTATACCAACATTTCGTCCAATGGGTACTAATTGTGTACGAATTTGGGTAGACCTATATCCGTTCTCTTATTAATACGGCTATATGTAGAAATTATAAAGGATGGTTTAAAGTCCCTTCCTTTTCCTTTACTAAACGCTATACAGAAGACATTCTTTTTTTTTAAATCCCTATATACAAATTTGGAAACTTATAAAAACAAGAGTATACCACCACGCATCTTCACTGAAAGTTTCTTAAATTTGACGATAGATATCGCACGCTAATCACGGGCATAGAGGGCAAGATCTTTGGCAATACGCTTCGCAACTTGTTTCTTATTTCGATTAATTCGATGTTGGGGGCTGTATTAACCCCACGTACGGTACTCCAGAAACTTCATGGCGTTTACGTGAACAATAACAATCAAATCGTGAGAGAGATACATCATTCTATAAGATAACGAGTTCTATAAAGAAAATGTGATAAGGATTTGATATCAGGATGTCTTTTCATCATCGTTGAAACAGTTGACGGCTTATCTCTTGCAGGAAACTAGTCATTTTTTAATACTATGATTGTTTGTTGATTTGATGCTAGTGCTGTCATATGAATAAGGTCTTTAGTTTACGGACGCGGACATTTTTCAGTAGGCGACGGTTGAATAGTGAAAGATCCACAGACGCTTAGATAGGATGTTAGACAGTAAGCGGTCATTTTTTTCTTTTACACGGCACACAACGATTTATAGGACTCCAGCAGCTGTTTCACTTTGCTAAAGCGATTAAGCAAGGAGTCAGAATTTCATTAAAATACCCTCGTATATCGTCATGTAAGAAAATCAGTTGGCCGATAAACAATAACGAAACGATAACGAAAAGTAGTCTTATTGCTATCTGTATACCCCAGGCTTCTGCTTGTGGCCAGTCTCCCTGGAGCAGTGCCTCAGGCCATCTTCTAGTGGCTATATCTGTATTAATTGAAATGTAAATAAATCTGTTCCCGGTGAGCCGAATCCACCTCGTCGATTCATATAAGCGGACGTTCAATGAAGCCGGTCATAGGACACCTCATATATTGTGGGAAGCCACGTGACCGTGTCGGTTAGAGCACCTAGGTTGTTGCCATTCCCTTCAGACCACTACGTGATTTATGCAGGGGAATGTCACTAAAATGCTGGATGTAAATATGTTAATTCAGATGATATTAAGATTACTCTTGAACGTGATGTATGTACTCGTATGAAGAAAGTTGTTAATTAAGTTTGGTTCAAGAATGGAATTTAGATTATTCAATAAAATGCTTTACATTTGTATTCAATGTAAACGGAATACTGCGGCACAAAATCCTCCTGTTTATTCTTTCGCCCTCGACAAAATGGTGGGCGTCACGTGATCAAAAATGAACCGGTTAACGACATTACAATTACGAAACCGTATCTAAGTAATCCTTTCCCCCGTACTGTTCTCATTACAAAACGAGAATAAACTGTTCTCATTACGAAAAGGCGAATAACATTACTCAAAGGAGTACTACTTATGCCGTACGGTAATACCAGCCCTACTCAATACATTTATGGAATACCAAGTTTGAAAATGCAATTTCATGAGGGCGTAATGTCACGGTTAAGAGATACCAAATGTAGGGACACAAGCATCTAGTCCGTCAATTCAGTATTCAGCGGTCGCCCATGGAACAATTTCCGCGTTCATAATCCAAAGACATAATTCGTAAAACAGTATTGGAACCAAATTTAAATAAAATTATATAGTATACATAAACAGAGGCAAGCTTCCTACAAGAGAGAAGCGGTCAACATTTTGCTGGGATACCGACAAGACATCATGATGTTCCAAACATCACATCCCTATCGCTGTTCAGTATTAATAGTTCGATAGTTCGATGATTCACGATCATATCACTTTGAATTACTTAGCGGGTTTAACTAACACACCTAATAGTATACATAGCTTACGTACAGTTCTGTATGCGTTACCTCTGAGAGCTTTAAATCATATAGCCAGAGATATACAACAATCTGCGTCTTCAGGAAATATAATACCACCCCAAATCACTAGTATGTCAAGATATAGCGTATTTTCGGTTGTATCCTTCAGTGAACATAATCGAAACAACCCAAGATCGGTATTTCTTGAAACTCAACTACTTAGCTAAAGGACTGGACTTTATTAATTTACCTCGAATCCTGAATGATCAAGAGGTACGCAACGCTGTATCAAACAATTTGAAGTTCACAGAACCGCCTTGCATTTCATATAAGTATACTAAATCTAGAGCCACCAAAATATTCAATTACTGTAATACTGTCAATACAAGGAGTTTGACTGGAAATTATACACGTCAGGAGGCTACAGTTGTGATTGTGAATCGTCGAACTTTATCTATACACCATACAAACATATTGTGACTGGTAACCTTGATTTAGTGAGTGATAAGGACCTAAAATTACTCCTGATGAAGGGACCTAAATATAGAGAACCGAGAAGAATAAATCTGAAGCCCGACCAGAAGATAGTCCTGTCTGCATTGGAACAGTACGTTATTGATTGGTCTAAGCGAGAAAAAGTTGAACCTACAGTACTCGCTGATTGGCTGGACTTTACCAAGAGTAAGGCCGTTGAAACAATACGCCATATTGACAGAAGTACCCTTCCCCAAGCAAAACATGTACTGAGAAACCTCAATTCGCAAGAAGTTCTAGCAAATCTCCAGAGTAAATTCGTCATAGTCCCAGCAGACAAAGCTCCAAATAATATAATATTCATATGTAAATATTACTATTACCAGGTGCTGGTTAAATAATTGAGTGTAAAAATATCATCATCAAATACGTCTACTTACTCCCAAACTGCAGTTACTCTGGTAGATTTATTTAACAATCACAAAACGTTTCTCAGGGAAAGAAGTATTTGTCTTCCAACCAATCATAACGACTCATGGCTGGTTCTAGAAGCTGCACCACCAAGTTTCTTTCGACTCTGTTGACGAGGGCACTTCAGGAGGTAAATCATTTTGGGAAAGGTATTGCACCACTATTTCTAAAAACTCTGGCGTTGAATGTATGTGGATATTGAAAAACTCAAAATGTCTAACGGAACAACTTGATGCTAAAGGTCACATACCGTACAGACATGTATTCACATGGGATTTCTCGACTCTATACTACAATCCCTCATTCGGGACATTATTGACCCTCTAAGTTCATTAATGGTATCTGTGTTCAAGAAAACTGATCGTAGATATATTAATTATTTATTAGCTCTACTACATACATGAGGTATGATTCATGGAGTTTTTCTTTGTTTATAGAGTTGCTTGAATTTCTCATTAAAAATATCTGTGTGAAATTTGGCAACAATATATCAACAGCATACAGATATTGCAATTGGTACTAATTGTGCACCCCTGTTGGCCGACCTATATTTGTTCTCTTATGAATATGACTATATGCAGGCGCTTTCAAAAACCGATCCATTCAAAGCCCGTTCCTTCTCATTCACCAAACGCTATATAGACGATCTTCTCGCTGTGGATAACCGCTATATAAATGACGCAGTGAAGGATATATATCCACCTTCACTGGATTTGAAGGAAACTACAGAAAACCCTACAGGCACATCATATTTAAATCTATATCTCTATAAAAATGAACCGGGCACTTCTCTCTCGTCGACTTTATGACAAAAGAGATGATTACAATTTCGACATCGTAAACTATCCCTTTCTGGACAGTAATATTTCAGTGGGACCTGCATATGGCGTATACATATCTCGCCTAGTAGCATTTGCTAGATCCTGTGTTAAATGTGACGATTTTAAGCAACGTCACAAAACATTGTTGCAGAAACTTATAAAACAGGGCTATACCACCAAGCGCCTCCACTCAAAGTTTCTCAAATTTGGCGATACATATCGCATGCTGATAACAAAATACGAGCGTAGCGTGCAAGATCTATGGCGTTACGTTTCGTAACTTGTGTCTAATTCCGCTTAACCCGGGGCTAGGGGCCGTATGATCCCATGTACTTCAAGACCCTCATGGTGCTCATATGAACAGTCACAATCAAAGCGTGACTGAGATACATCATTCTTTAGATGACGACTTTACAACGAATATTATGGATTAAGAATACTGATCAGCGATACGGATTTGATATTTTTGGAACATCATGATGTCTTGCCGGCATCATTGAGAACTGTTGACCGCTTCTCTCTTGCAGGAAACTAGCCTATGTTTATGTATACTATGATTGCCTTTTTGAATTTGGTGCTAATACTGTTATATGGAATATGAAATAGGTCTTTTAGGTCGTGGATTATGGACGTGGATATTCTTTAATGGACGACGGCTGAATTACGAATGACGGACCAGACGCTTGTAATTCTCAATCCCTATGATTTTCGTTGTGAAAGACATTATCTAGTGAATGATGTATGTTAGTCACGACTTGATTATGCCTGTTCATATGAACACCTACAGGTCAGTCAGTTGGTTCATCACATTGATCACCTCACGCTCGTTCTTCGCCCGACCCCACACTGATCACCTCCCACTCGTCCATCTCTATGCCTTTGATGACACTCGGTTAAGCCGACTTGAACATGATGCAATTCTCATATCGGGTTATCTTCAGCCTTGGATCTCCCACCGGAAACATGAGGGAAAATCATGAAACAATATATTCAGACTAGATTCGCTCGCTTCCAGCGATTGGAATCCATTGCATCGCCATCATTGATTACAATTTTATTGATTTGAACTAGACGACTTAATAGAAATGGATGAATGAAAGTGAATGAAACAGATTATATCTGAGGTACTTCATAAATCACACGCAAATTTAAATCAGTCGCGACCAAAGGTTATCACTCAGTGTCCCGTGTCACTTCCTCTGGTTGTGTCGCAACTCCTGAGATAGTGAAGTTTTCTCGAGTGCTGCATATTTACCTAGCGTAGTCACCCGATATAGGTCAACACGGTCAATATAGTATAAATTAATATACTATATCACTGCATCTGAATGATCAGGAGTAAAAAAAAGCATTACGACACACATCACCATCCCGGGAACGTGGATAAGTAAATACTGATACGGTCAGTAAATACCACGTGGTGTTGATTGAGGGCTTGTGACATTGTCTGTATAAAGGTTGATGTGTATGTTCGTTGCAGATCTTGGACGATCCATCGAGGTTCTGCCGCTCATTGACATACAGTCTCTGAAAATCCGGACTAATTATTTTTTTTCTTTCCTGTTTTGTATTTGGATTGCAGATATTTTCCACGGAGATTAAGATATGGCCTCGTACTCACTACAGCTATCGATTCTACTAGTTTTTGTGGCGCTTTTAGGAAGCACGGATGCCTGTTTTATTCGAAACTGTCCCCCAGGAGGCAAAAGGACGTTACCACTATTGGATCATGAATCGAGAAAGGTAAGTTAAAGTTTTATTTTATTCATATATAATTTTATTTCTCCTGTTTTCTCTCCGATATCATTTTTATATGTTCCATGATAGGAAAGAAAGTAAAAAAAAGTGAATACGGTAAGAAAGTAGTTGCAACATTGAAATACCCAAAACGTTGGTTGTGATGGACATATGGACATGACAATATGGCGGAACATCGCTCTAATGAAGAGATGCTTATAGAAAAACTCATTAGAGCCAGTAATTAAGGCAGTAATAGGGGAATTCTTTTCACTTTGCTTATCGATATTTTTGGTCTCAATGGATACAAATGTGATAAGGAAAGCAATATAAATGAACGTAAGAAATGTAGAATCTATAACAGCATTTAGAAAGAAATGCTAAAGGACTTGCTAGTGATAAATTGCATCAGTCATCGTCTAAAGTATTACTAATCTCTTCTGGCGGTTTCGTGTGCCGCCGTGTTATTGAAACAAACTTATCACCGACACAATACCCATGTACGGCGTTCAAGTTGACGTGGAAAAGTATGAATCGTTAGGACGTGATATTATCGTACGCCAGAGACTTTCGGTTCCGAAATTGCTTTTAATGTTACTTAATGAAACTGGCAATATGATAAATGTTATTTCTCCCAGGATGGGTAACCGCATGGTAGCAAACTGTCCACAAATGTCATTAATAATTCTTAGCCCCGATCACACCATCGGCTCATAATGAATTATACCCGGATGAATTAACCATTATCTAAGGATAATGTTTGCCATTCCCCTGTTGTTGTTGTTTTTTTCATTTCCAAAGTGTTGCTTTTTTGTGTTATTTCAGGACTGTCCTACTTAAGACATGTTAGAAAATGTTTTTGATATACTGAACTATATATAATAGAAATTCACCTATATACTAGAGCTATGAATCACACTATAATTAAGTAAACCATCTCTGTTAGTGTTTGTGTTTGTTTGTGTCCACCGTACCGCCACAGTTTGGGTCGAATGACCATGAAACTTCGTTCTGGTATTATTGGGGTCAATCAGGTTAGCCTAAAAGAAGAAAAAACCGAAAAGGGCATCTTAACCCATTGGGGGCCGAGATTGGTGGAGGAGGGGGGTACAGGGCCCTGACATTTCCCCAAGACAGCCATGAGATCCGGGGAAAAGACACAAGGCAAACAAATGAAATAGGGCAGTTAACACTTAATGGGGGCCGGGAAACGTGAGACACATTTTATCTGTTGTGTATGTTTATATGTCGTCCTTCAACAGCCACTGTCTTGGATGAAAGGTCATGGAACTTTGCCAGGATAGGGGGCGTGGGGTTGATCAAATAGGGCATCCAACGTCTAATGGCGGACGAGATCCGACGGCCGTCACGGTGAAACTTTGTCAGGATACATGCAGCTATGGGATCGGGGAGACTGACTTGAGACAAGAAAATGTCGGAAAGGGCATTTCACCTCCATTGTGGATAAGGAACACGATATAAACATTAACGTAAGATGTGTATATCTATCCGTAGCCATTGAAAGATCAATATATCGCGATGCATTGCGAAAATATTTGTGTGCTCCGACATTTCAGTATTCTAGATCACATTGATGACCGATATACTTAGTCATTGGCATAATATCTTCTTACATGACCGTATGCATGGCACACAAACACTTAAATTTTGTAGTTTTTGGGGTGTGGCGACCAAACCATGTGACATAGAAACCTATTTTTTATTTTCCTGATCGCTGTCCTAGTCTGCATATATATATATAGCAACTTACCTGGCTCAAATGCAGTATTTAAAAATCCTTAAAATTTTGATTGATCGATGGCGGTCATATTGTTTTCATGATCATCGTTTATTTGCCCCTCACCCATATATTATGTACACCAAAACTTTTGCACCAATGGGTACAGTAGTTATGGCCGCTCGTGGTTTCACCCAATCCGCTTCTTCTTATAATATGCAAAGCGTATGACCGCTTCCAATGATCGAGTTTCGCTATGATCAGACTACCCATTCTAAAGATATCATTTCGATAAAATATGACGGTATAATAATACACATAATCCGAACAAGATCAAGAGACTTTTAGCCATTTTAAAAGTCTGAACCCTAATTAAAGTTGGGTCACTTGCTGCATTTCTGAACGTTTGCTCGTTCATATTTGTAACTTTCATTATTAAACTACGGGTAACATATTTTCTAGAAAACGCGGATATTTTGTATGTTAATGTAAATTCGTTCTAAAGAAACATACAATCGAGCTTGACAGGAAATTAATCTTTGGATATACACATATGTTGTCTTATTCGTGCAATTCACGGTTCGAACTTCAGCAGGGTGGATCACAATGTGTGCCTAAACGCGACCGGATCACGAGGTTTTTAACCTTTGCCATATGTACGTCCCCGTGTAACGCCACGGAGTTTGTAGTGCTAGCATCACCTGCTGGTCTACATAATGTACTGTCATATAAAGAGATTATCTTTTAGGCTCTTTCAAATATGCATTTAATATGTAAGTACCCACAAAGCTTTTTCGGACTATAATCTGTTTGTCAAACAGATATATCCTTCAAAATCTGTCGTGTTATCCACGGTGTAGTATTTCCTTTATCCTGTTCCATGAGGGCAAACTATACACACGATGTGGGGGCCATCTTCAACAGCAATGTTATCAAGTGGCAGACAGGACATGTCTAATAGTATGACAGTTGTAAGGACAGGAGCGCGTACAGAGTCAAATACTACCCTCTCTTTGGGAGCAACGTTCACTGAATATCTCTATCAAAGAAGTTGAAAGAGATCTGATTGACAAATGGAAGTGCATATTCTAAAAAAAAAATATTCACAAATACTTGTCAACAGGAAATCGATAAATATGTGACAAACAGTTAAGTAAGTTGAAGATATAAACTCGCGGATGATATTTACCGTCAGACGGGGATTGTATATGCATATGCATCAAATAAAAAATACACAGACGAAAAGCAATATTATATCATTAGATACATTCCAGATGGTTAAATATTCTTTTGAACACATGGCCTGCCAATAGCGTGCATGATCTCTGGCGCTACGTTTCGTAACTGCTGTCTAATTCCGCTTAACCCGGGGCTACGGAGCTTTTGGGCATCATCTGTTTTACATCTTCATGATGTTCAAATGAACAGTCACAATCAAAGCGTGACTGAGATACATACTCTGGCAAACCACTTCGAAATTCATTTGGATAAAGAATAATTGACAGAGATTAGGATTTTATGTAGAAAACATCATCATTTCTGGCTGACATCATTGAAAACTGTTGATCACTTCTTTCTTGCACAAAAACATATTGTGTTTTTATTATATTTATTCCATACGCATTTAGAATTGGTGTTAACTGCCATACGATTTAGATCTTTCGATTATTGACGCGGATATTCTTTTATGGACGACGGCTGAATGTTGAATGTCGGATCTGACGCTTGCTACTAGAGGTCTCCACTAATGTTCCTATATAAGCCATGCTATGTCTTTCCATATGATAGTAGTGGTCTTTCCTACACTATGCTGGATTATCCCCCTCGGACAAGAGCTAATTAACATTTACAAGTTTAATAACCTATCTTATTTATTTAAGTATTTGTTTTCTTGTATTGCCTGTTGCACAGGCAAAATAGATTCTCCTGTGTATTTTTTTTTCTAGGTCCTCCCTAAAGAGAAAAATCCGAGATCGTGAACCATTCTGTTTACTAGAACTTGGCTCAGTGTTTCCGTATGGTTAGAATGATAATGGCAAAGGGTTCGACGATGTAACAACCCGCCAATTAAATACATCCAGTATTACCCTGTTATTAAAACTCCACCATCTGAGACATCGCAGCCACGGTTGGAGAAAGTTTAATAGTGCGTTGATTCACGATTACATCCCTTTAAATTACTTAAAAACACAGTATACCTAGCTAGATTACAGTCCTGTTACATCTGAGAGCTTTAAATCTAATATCCAGAGATGTGCAATGAATTGTGTACTCAAGAAATATAATATCACCCAAAGTCACAAAAGTTTTTCAAGATATAGAAACTTTTCTGTTGTATCGTCCGGCCATTATAACCGAAACATCCCAAAACCGGCTTTTCTTGAAAACGAACTGCTTGATAAAGGACTGGACATAGTTAGGTTACCAAGAATCCGGATTATTTTGCAATGCTGAACGAAAGTAGTTTAAGATCAGAGAACCTTCTTGAATTTCATATAAGTATATACAAAATCTATAGCTACCAAAATATTCAATTAGTCTGATGATGTCAATGGGTTTGATTGGAACTTATTCACGTCTGGAGGCTATAGTTGTGCTTGTGAGCATATTGTGACTTGTAACCCTAAATATAAAGAGCTGAGAAGGATAAATCTGAAGGACGAAGGTGGTATTGGGTGGTCACGCGAGAAAAAGTGGAACCTACAGTACTTGCTGATTTACTGGACTTTACCAAGAGCGAATTTGTTGAAACAATACTGACAGAAGTATCCTTCCCCCAGTAATACTGGGAAAGCTCACATCGCAAATCTCGAGAGTAAATTCAGCACAGTCACAGCAAACAACGGCCCAAATAATATAAGACTCACATGTAAATATTACTATTACGAGGTGCTGGTTAATAAATGAAGTATAAGCACACCATCATTGGATATGTCTACTTCGATTTGTTTAACAATCACAACACGTTTCTCATGGGAAACTAGTGTGCCAACCACTCATAACGGTATATCCAGAGTCAGATGAACTCCCATAAATCCTTTAAAATTTCTAAAACTCTGCCTTGACGGTAGGTGACTATTGAAAAATTCGAAATTATGACGTAAGCGAAAGGAATTCTCATCTGTAATTCATCGAAAGTCTATCCTACAATCCTTTATCACGACATTATTGACCGTCATAGTTCATTCCTATTGCCGGTGTTACACAAATTTGATCGCCGAAATATTAATGTCAGAAGCCAAATCAATTACTTAGCTCTAATATAAGGGGTGTCATTCATGGGGTGTTTCTTTGTTTATAGAGTGGCTAGAATCTCTCATTAGTAATATTTAGGTGAACTTTGGCAACCCATTATATCAAGAGAAATAGGTAGAAAATGACATGTAGTGAAGGATATATACATTTTACTTGATTTGAAGGAAACAAGAGATAGCCCTGGTAGCACATTTTATTTAGGCCTATAACTCTATAAATATCGACTTTACGACAAGACCGACGATTACAATTTCGAAATCATAGACTAGTCCTTTCTGGACAGTAATATTCCAATGGGATCTGCAGATAGCCTATACATATCTCGACTAGTAGCATTTGCTAGATCCTGTTTCAAATGTGATGATTTTAATCAATGTCAGAAGACATTATTGCAGAAACTTGTAGAACAGGGCTAAACAACAAGCGCCTCCACTTAATTTTTCTTCAAAAGAAAAAACTTACGAGCCTAGCGTTGATCTTTCGGTTTACGTTTCGTAACTTGTCTTATCCCCAGTAACCCGGAGCTACGGGCCTGTGAATCTCATGTGCTTTAATATCCGCATGGTGTTCATATGAACAGTCACAATCAAAGCGTGGCAGATACATCATTCTCTAGATAGCGACATTTCGAACGAAATTCTTATGAATTACGAATACTGATCAACCATACGAATGTGATATCTTGCCGGCATCAATGAAAATCTTTGGCCGCTTATGTCTTATACGAAACTAGCATGATTGTTTTTTTTAAGTTGGCGTTAATGCTGTTATAAGAATTAGATCTTTGGGTTATGGACGCGGAAATTCTTTAATGGATGACGGCGCTTAATATTGACTGACGGACTAGAAGCTTTTATTATCACATAATAAATTAAATATAAGGTAAATACTTATATCTGATGCACGTACTCAGATGTACTTCAGCAAGTCTCGAGATTCACGTGTCTTGTATCCATAAATGTAGTTCGTGTTACGCCTTACTAAGAACGAACTAAGCTTCCTGTTATGTGATAAGTTAAACGGATCAGAGTATTCTGTTTTACTAGGTTTTGCTCGTGAAAGATTCTGCTCGCAGTGTGGACGATCTTTGGGTTTGGCTTCTCACAATAACTAGCAAATATTTTATTATCCCCACAAGCACATTTATTTGTTCAGCTCCAGCGATGCCAATTGTTTTCATGTTGCCCACACAGTTTGGTAGTTGGTGGTGGACGTCTCCATATTCAGCTAATAATTTGCATTAGATCAGTTTCATATTACATTTTCGCTAACCACCTCAGGTACTTCTCCATACTTGTACACCCACGACATTGTCGAGGATTTAGAACGACCCCCGCGTACCTAGAACCTTCATTGCTTTTCGCGTATGCATGGCAGGGACTGCTTCAAAAGAATGGTGGTCGCAGTATTAGAATAGAAAGGAATTAAGGTCTCGAGAATATGCATTTAATTCGGGAATTGCTGGGTCGGTGGCTAGTTCCCAAAGCTGGTTCTTAAATCGCCTTTCCAGGTGGAAGCGGTCGGCAAGACAGGAAAACATCCATGAAATTACCGTGACACCAGATATTCCTGGGGAGTCTAAAGCATGCCGGAGTTTGTATAGGGAAGGAAATGCCATACCGGGTATTGATATCATGCTTTGAGACAATTTAATTTTAGGAAAAATTAAATTGTCTCAAAGCGTGACATCAATGTACCACTCTTTTGTTAACGTCGCATGATTGAGAACTCTCGTCCGTATTTCTTTCACAAGAAAACTAATTTGATTTTTTGTGGGTTTCTATATTATATCTGCTTAGATTGTGTTGCTAATACATGAAGTTGTGTGAATACGGTCTATCTATTACGGACGAAGAAATTATTATGGAGGAAGAAATTATTGTGGGCAACGGCTAGCTACTGAATATCGGACCGAACAGGTATATTCCGATATTTCAACAATTTCTACTGCTCGATTAGTATTTTGATTTTCTGGTTGATTTTTCCAATGTATAATAGTGATGTTCTGACAAGGGATGGCTGTGTAGATCTGGCTACTTGGAGATGTAGCTCCTTGTTGCTCGATCGTTTGCTCAATGTCGTTGCCGTTGGTGAATAGTTGTCCAAGGTGCATGGTCAACTTCTGTGTCGGGACAGTCTTTGTAGTGCTTAGCTCTCCTGTTCAGAGTTGAAGATTATTCGATTATTTTCGCGAAAATTTAATCAAGGTAGTATTGGTTTTTCGCCAAAGATACTACAGGCTTGCAGGGGATGATATCCTTAGATGTATAGAGGATTGTACCGTTTACTTTGTCATATATACAAGAAGAGTTGCTCTGTGTGTTTATAATCAGACAAAGCAATCAGATTAGTTCATTGGCTTTTGCATTTACCATAAAGAAAACAAATATGGCTTGTTAGTTATTGAATAGTGGGTGGATCTTAAACCGAATCAAGACCACGTGAGAACAAATTGGACAAACTTCACGGATGAATTTCTCGACTCTGTACGCTTCGAATAGGCTCAATGTTTACTCAATTTCATTATTAAGTATAGAATCACACTATACGTGATGACGTATGCGTGTTTAAATAGCATGTGCCGAATAGTTATCGTGAATTGGTCGTCTTGTGGTTGAATCAGCACTCACCATTCAGAGAGAATCACCGTGTCCATATGTCCGTACACTTAGAAAATCTACTTGGTATATGCATCCTCATGCCTACTTCATCAGAGATATTCATTTTTGCCAATTCGTCTTAGTTTAACCAAGGTATCATTGGGTTCTCACCAAAGATAAATGCTTGCATAGGGCGATATCCTTAGATTAAATGAAGGATTTAGGTTTACTTTGTCATATATACACGAACAGCTGCTCTCTGTGTATATAATCACACTAATCTACCATTTGTTTTATAGTACAATAGGATGTAATGAATCATTAGTTTCACTAGTTCATTAGCTTTTGCATTTACTTTACAGAAAACGAATATGATTTGTTAGTTACTGAATAGTGGGTGGACCTTCAGTTTAACCCGAATGCAGAGCATGCGAGGACAGAATGAACAAACTTCTCGGATGAATTTCTCGACTATCAGAGCAGGACTGTATGCACTTCGAGCAGGTTCCTTGTTTGTTCATTGTGATAATTAATTATAGGACCACACTGTGCGTAAAATTGTTTTTCAAACAGCATGATTTGCATTGACAGTTTTGTGGCTGGATCTGCACCCATCATTGATGAAGAATTACCATACCCATAGAATCACAAGACTTCCTTGGTCATGTTGGTATATGCATCCACGGATGAATCTCTCGTTTATCAGAGCAGGACTGTATACACATGGGAAAACTATTTCAAATTGGCCGTTGTGCTGGGTGTAACTTCGCCCCATGTACAGACCTTTTGGTCTTTGATATATGTCGGCATTGTGGGAAGTTGATACTGGGTCGACATCGGGCTTTACATACTAGTCTTTTGTGCTAAATGCCGTCATTTTCATCTGACGACGATACAGCTCCCCAATCCCCAGTGTACGAGTTGTCACAGCGACACAGCTCACCAATTACCAATATACGAGTTGTCAGAGCATTTTCATCATA
Source organism: Hanleya hanleyi (assembly GCA_036873755.1). Taxonomy (NCBI): domain Eukaryota; kingdom Metazoa; phylum Mollusca; class Polyplacophora; order Lepidopleurida; family Hanleyidae; genus Hanleya; species Hanleya hanleyi. The sequence continues at coordinate 147,583 of JAVTVY010004546.1, forward strand.
GCTCTCTAGATTTGTATCTAATAACGCTTATGCCGGTGCTAGGGATCGTGTGGTCATGTCATCCAAGTTGTCACATGAACAGGTACAATAAAAACGTACCTGAGATACAACACATATCATGAATCGTTAGATTCTTGATATGTGCTTTAGAATAGGTTAACCAGAAGACTATACTGTGAAGTCACGCGTCAGTATGTCGGCACCTCTTCTCACTTCCCTAAAATGTGTTGTAATTCTACTGGTCTTCTACTGATCGATTAGTAGTTCAATTTTCTGGGCGACTTTCCAATGTATGGTATATATAGTGATTTTCTGACATGGGGCGGCTGTTTAGGTACGGTTAGTTGAAGATGTAACATTTTCTTGCACGATCGTTTTTTTGCTAAATTTCGTTGGTCCACCTGCGTGTACGGACAGGCCTGGCACGAAGTCCTTAGTTTTTCTGTTCGGTATGGAAAATTATTCGATTATTGATTGACGCGAAATTTATTTTATGGACAACGGCTGAATATTGACTGTCGGATCGGATGCTTGCTATGAGGATGATCAGATTATTCAGCACCGTGAGGAAATGAATGTGTATTGAAAACTGCATATTCTGGTCGTAGTTTTAAAGATGAGTGTCATTATGTCGTTGAAACAAAAAAATGTTGTATGTCTCCATAGACTAAAGAAGGCATGCATTGGACAGTTTTGTGGCTGGATCTGCACCCATCATTGATGAAGAATTACCGTACCCATAGAATCACAAGACTTCCTTGGTATATGCATCCACGGATGAATCTCTCGTTTATCAGAGCAGGACTGTATACACATGGGAAAACTATTTCAAATTGGCCGTTGTGTTGGGTGTAACTTCGCCCCATGTACAGACCTTTTGGTCTTTGATATATGTCGGCATTGTGGGAAGTTGATACTGGGTCGACATCGGGCTTTACATACTAGTCTTTTGTGCTAAATGCCGTCATTTTCATCTGACGACGATACAGCTCCCCAATCCCCAGTGTACGAGTTGTCACAGCGACACAGCTCACCAATTACCAATATACGAGTTGTCAGAGCATTTTCATCATAGTTCTCTAGATTTGTATCTAATAACGCTTATGCCGGTGCTAGGGATCGTGTGGTCATGTCATCCAAGTTGCCACATGAACAGGTGCAATAAAAACGTACCTGAGATACAACACATATCACGAATCGTTAGATTCTTGATATGTGCTTTAGAGTAGGTTAACCAGAAGACTATACTGTGAAGCCACGCGTCAGTGTGTCGGCACCTCTTCTCACTACCCTAAAATGTGTTGTAATTCTACTGGTATTCTACTGATCGATTAGTAGTTCAATTTTCTGGGCGACTTTCCAATGTATGGTATATATAGTGATTTTCTGACATGGGGCGGCTGTTTAGGTACGGTTAGTTGAAGATGTAACATTTTCTTGCACGATCGTTTTTTTGCTAAATTTCGTTGGTCCACCTGCGTGTATGGACAGGCCTGGCACGAAGTCCTTAGTTTTTCTGTTCGGTATGGAAAATTATTCGATTATTGATTGACGCGAAATTTATTTTATGGACAACGGCTGAATATTGACTGTCGGATCGGATGCTTGCTATGAGGATGATCAGATTATTCAGCACCGTGAGGAAATGAATGTGTATTGAAAACTGCATATTCTGGTCGTAGTTTTAAAGATGAGTGTCATTATGTCGTTGAAACAAAAAATGTTGTATGTCTCCATAGACTAAAGAAGGCATGCATTGGGCCTTTTTGCCGCGGATACATACATGTAAGGTTTAATCTTGATGTTTCTTCCTGCATCTAAAACTGAGATGGTGTTTCAGTGTTAAAACGAGAAGGTTTGCATTCGCTATTTCGTCATATAGAGTTCCTCTGGAAGATACAAATTTTTGCACATTCGCCTAGGTTTAACCCAGGTATCATTGTTTATTCGCCAAAGATAATGGCTTGCATAGGGTGATATCCTAAGACAAATAGAGGAATCTATCGTTTGCTTTGTCAAATATAAACGAAGAGTGAGTTGCTCTGTAATATACAATCAGACTAAGCAACCATTTGCTTGATTGTACACTAAACTCTAATAAATCATTACCTCCATTCAGTTTTTGCATTTAAGCGATACAGAGGACACATAGGGTGTGTTAGTTATTGAATTGCGGGTGGATATTCAATTTAACCAGAATCAAGAGAATGCGAGCACAAACTACACAGATGGAGTTGTCGACTATTAGAGCAGGACTGTATACACTTCGACCACGTTCATTGTTTACTCTTTGTCATAATTAAGTGTAGGGTCAAAAATATTCTTGAAAACGGATTTCAAATAGCATGTGTCGATAGATAGTTTTATAACCGTGCATTTGTGGTTTCGTGGCTGGTTTAGTACCCATTGTTCAGGACGAATCACCGTGTCCATATACAAGCGTCTAGTCCGTCATTCAATATTCAGCCGTGGTATATTAGATAAATTTCGCGTCCATAATCCAAAGATCTAATTCATATAATAACGTTAGCACCAAATTAAAAGCATTAATCATATTATACATTAAACTAGGCTAATTCTCTGCAAGAGAGAAGCGGTCAACAGTTTTCAATGATGCCAGCAAGTCATCATAATGTTCCAAAATATCAAAACCCTATCGCTGATCAGTATTCTTAATTCATATGATATACGTTGTAAAGTCGTTTTCTGGAGTATGATGTATCTTGGTCACGCTTTGATTGTGACTGTTCATATGAGCACTATGAGGATCTTGAAATAAAGAGGTTTATATGGCCCCTAGCCCCGGGTTAAGCGGAATTCGATACAAGATAGACACAAAAACTCCTTCGTATATGAATGGACCGCAGCACAGAACACATGAAATATGGCTAAATAAATATGCTATCTGATGTCCAGAGAATGGCTTTCTCCGTTGGGCCTTGTACCAGCCATCAGTGTTCCTTCTGGGTCCAATGAGAGCTGTTGTAATTTTATTAGGAAAGGGCATCCCTTATCTTTGTGATTAACCTAGGCTTTAATACTAAAGTGCATACTCTCGTCTTTTTGTTCATTTCATACTTTGACGGTACAAATCATTCATCATAATTCTAGAAGTGTTCGTTTGCGGGTCGGACTGTTTGATTGACAAATATGCACTCCTGGGCGGATTTCTACTTTTTTAAAGGACAAAACTCATGAGATATTCCTTGTTGATGGAATTTCTCATTAATTACATATACGTCAAATTTGGCTATAACTATTCTAATGTGCACTAATTATGCATCTTTGAACCTATGAATACAACTATCAATAGCAAAAATCACTAAACAAGATCATTTCAAAGCCCCGTTCATTCTCATCAAACGCTATATAGACGATCCTCTTCCTTTTGGTAATCCCTATGTAGGTGTCGCCGTGAAGGAAAGGTACCCACCTCCACTGAATGTGAAAGAAACTGTCAGTAGTTCAAACGGGACATCATATATGTCTATATATATCGCCTAGTAGCATTTTCTCAATCTTATCTAAAATGGGACGCTTCCAATCAACATTAAAACATATTTCCATAAACTGATTCGCCAGGCAAGTCTATACCGCTAAGCGCCTTCGCTCGAAGCTTCTCAAATTTGGCGATATATATTCTACACGGAGAGCCAAAGGAGAGGGGCATAGCTTTGGATGTAAATGTCGTAGCCTGTGTCTAATTCCGCTTAAACCCAGATTAAGGGTCGTATGAATATACAAGATCATACGAACAGAACTCTCAGAACTCATTATCTGTTTCGTCGAAATAACCTTACGCTGGAAGTTTTGTCATCGGTAGAAACTTGAATTGAAGAATAATTGGGTACTAAAGATTGAAACAGTTGGATTATAAAGTACGGTACTAGAAATTTGCACGGATTTGAGGACAGGAACAGCATGATATCTTGTCGGTATCATTGCAAACGGTTGACCGCTTCTCTTTTACATGAAACTAACTTGTGCTTATATATATTTTCACTTTAAACCTGCTTGGATCTTTGGTGCTAGTATTGTCGTATGACTATGCAGTTTCGATTATGAAATGGTCAGTTGGGAACTGAATGTCGGTTCTGACGCGTGTATAAGGTATATACAAAGGAGATGGTACGATACGGCGGTATTTTGTCCTATACGTGGTGCGGTTAAAATCGAATGAATAAAATGTCATAAAAATAATTGTGTTTTAATGCAACGGCAAGAGAAAATATATAAACACAATATGTGAAAGTTCTACATGTTGATCAGTTGCAGCATGTGCTATTCGGGAAGAAAGGACCTAAAATGGAATCATTCAAACACACAATTTGACACGAAGGACCCCTTGGACCAAAAAGATTTCCCAGCAGTGGAGATATAATGCCATCGCACATTATCAGGTTGAATGGCGTTTTGGTCGTGATTAAATTGTGTGTTTGAATGACTCGATTTAGGCCCTTTATTTCTGCGGATTAAATTTCATGTCACAACTAAAATCATCACGCAACTGATCAACATGTATAAATTTCACATATTGTGTACATATATTTTCTCTTGCCGTTACCTTACAATTAATTTTATGACATTTCATTTCTTTCGATTTCAATCGTACCATCTCCTTTGCTCTGTGTGTTTCATCATAGATTCCTGTTTTTCTTGTTTCGTCTTCGATTTGTTAAAAAGTACATCTGGTTATTCATCTGGTTATTCAGTAAACAGACTAAATTATTGATGCTTTATCATAGATGCATATAGAGGATCTGTCATCACAGCTCCAGACCTAGCGCATCTAATTCCGCTTTAACCGATGCTAGGGGAAGTATGGATACTTCATAGTCTCCACATGAACAGCTGCAATAAAGCGCGGCTGAGATACTGGGGCAACGTCTGAGAATCCACCATTTTCTCGGGTCTGAGTGGAGAGAAACTTTCCTGTATGGTTGCTTTTAGTCGTCTAACGTCGTTATTTTCCCCCACTTCTTGCATATCGCTCCAATTTATCCTGTGTGCTTCGTCATAGATTCTTAAAAGGATTGTTCAGTGTGGTTATAATCAGACTATGCAATCATTGTGTTGTTTGATTGTATATTGAGTTCTATATTGCATTACTTCCGCAAGTGCATAGCTTTTGAATTCCATCAATAGAGAAAACAAATATCATTTATATGCTATTAGATCACAGGCGGTACTTTGTTTTAGTCTGCCTCCAGAGCATGCGAGGAACGATTGAACAAACTGTACGAATGAGTTCTCGGCGATTAGAGCAAGACTATACTCACGTCGAGCAGGTGGGCTACTTGCTCTTTGTCGAATTAATTAAAAAAGCGCGTCGTGCTAGGTATGCATCGTTTACAGCATAGAACTCATCAGGTATGTCAAAATAAACGTACTTTGGGATGTTGACAGAATTATTCTATGTTATATGTATACTGTCTTTCTCTCAGTTGAATACCGCCGTGATTCCCTTTCTCTGTAATGAGAGATGAGGTCGTGTTCAATCTCAGACGGTCTTGACATGCGAAGGTGACACAGTAATCTTGTCAATATCCATGTCCTCAACACTAGCGTTAGTTCTTGGCAAGTCAGAAATTAGCTCAACTACCGCTTTTCTTCTGAGGAATATATTTCAAGTGCATACAATCGTGTTTTTGTTCCTATCATACTTTTTGGGGAAAAATATCTATTCATCATAAATCTAGAAGTATCCGTTTGTCGTTGGGTATCTTGGTTTGATCTCTATATCCAGATCGGACATTCATGAGACAATTTTCGTCCATAAAGAAGACATCGAGAAGTTCCTTGCTTAAAATCCTTATCACTGACCAGTATTCCAAATGAATTGCCAAGGTCGTTTATTTTGGTCAGTTGTGCCTGAATTACGCTTCGGCTGTGAAATTGTATTACACGATGTCCACACGGCCTCAGCACCGAGTTCAACGGAGTTAGAAACAAGTTACGAAACTTAGCTTCAAAGATCTTGCAAACTACGATCGTAATTTAATATCGATGTCTGATATTTATGATCAAAGATAAAGTTTCATCACAGAAGCTGTGGCAATTATTCCGTCAGTAAGGACGCCATCTTCGCTAGTTAATGTAAAGTAACTTCCATAAATCTCAGTTTATCTACGGATTATGGCTATCAATATTGGGAAATTAGAAGATATTGCAAGTGTGTCCGACCAACATTCAGTCTACTCGCACATTGCAATATACGTTATCGCTATATAAAACGAGAAAGGACGGCTTATCTTACAATAAATCGAGTGGAGATCTGGACTGACGTTACTAAAACAATTATAAACTTAATTCAACCAAACATGGTAGAAGAGCCATTATGACTTCCCTACCGAACTTTCACACTATGTTGGAAATTACAAAACATTATTAAAGAGCGGACACTTAATATATTGGGAAAATATTACGCTATTTGCAGAACCCTACGCTCGGAGAATCATGGAAAAATTGTAAATGGCGACCATCAATGTGTGAAGAAAAAGTTGCGTTCCGTTGTTATTCTTCTATATCTTTGACTTTTTACGCATGAAACTGTCGAAAATTAGATAATTATTTCTTACGTTATTATTTTGTTTCGGGGAGAAAATAGCATATATTAAAACAATCTTAAATATCTGACGGAAAAATCGGCCTAAAGATGTATTTTAGAATGAGGTCATCAGAGCGGCCTCTACCATACATTTTCTGGTAGAGCTTGATCATTCCATACATTCCAGTTATATATTATGGGAAGTTTCAGACTCCTAGCCCAAGGGGTAAGAAAATATTGTTATTATTGTGTAAAAATCCACGATTTTATCGTTCAGGATAAAGAGTTAGTGATGAATATTGTATGTGAATAACAGCATCATGTCTTGCTGGCACTATTGAAAACTGTTGACCGCTTCTCTTTTGTAGGAAACCTTCTTGTGTTCTTATTATTCTTATTTCATACACATTTGGAATTGATTCTATTAGGTCTTTCGATTATTGACGCGAAAATTCTTTTATGGACGACGGCTGAATATTGAACGTCTGATCTCATGATTTCTATTAACAAGATACACACGTGTTCGGGGTTTTGTCGTCATTGATGTATGGAATGATTTTTCATAGATAAAAGGAATATCATACTCTGTGATTCATTATAGATAAATAAAGGGTTGTTCTGTGTGCTAAAAAACAGACTAAGCAAGCATTGTGCTGTTTGACTGTACATAAAATCTATACATAATTACTTTCTCTAGTGTATAGCTTTTGACTTCCATCCATGAGGAGAACAAATATCACTTATTAGTTATTGAATGACAGGCTGATTTTAATTGAACCCGCATCAATACCATGTGAGGACAGACTGAGCAAACTTCACGGGTGAATTTCTCAACGATTAGAGCGAGACTGTATACATTTTGAGTAGGTGGCTTGTGAACTATTAGGTACACAATCGCAATTTGCTTGAAGCCATGTTCCAAATATACCATACGCGAAATATTTACCATACATGGGAAATCTACCATTAGATCCAACATTGTATTGCCACCCGTAGTCCAGAATGATTGTCCGTGTCCATATAGTAGCTAACGTAGTAGGCAAACGTTCACCGTTCAGTAACGTTCAGTTCTGTACCACTCGGTACCGTTCAGTTTCATGTTGGTACCCGCTAGGTAAACTATTGGTGCTGCATGGAAATATTAAGCTTGGTACCGCGAAGTCCTGACTGAACTGAACAGTACCGTTCAGTTACCAATCAATACCAGGTGGCAGTGAATGACTCCTAACCACTATCTCAACTAGTTCTGACCTGAACGCTACTTGCCAGTTACAGTTTGGTAACCAGATTATACCATAAATTAAATAAGTGGTTAAGTAATTGGTGACCGTTTGGTAATGTTCAGTTACTGATTGTCTTATTACTATTCTCCCAAAATCTATACACACAATCTGCATTCTCCATAATAATAATACATTCTATACAAATATTAACCCTTTGTCACTCGCAATGTAACAGTCTTATTCCTGTCCTCACCATTTCATGTTACTCCGGCTTATTTTCACAGATATTCACAGTACCCATTTTGCTTCAATTGCCTTTTTTAGACAGAATCAGAAAATAGCCTAAAAGAAAACAAACCAACTGACAAACGCGCATTTCCCAACTGTAACCAAAGTGGTTCCATAAGAAACCATTCTGACCACATTTGAGTTAACAATAATAAAATTATATATTTTATTTGTTTGATGCTGACAACCTATTTGAAACAATACATTTTTAATTGTGTCTAAAGGATTTAAAGAAATCTTCGAACAGTATCCATTTTTTCTTGTACTTTATAACATTCCACGAAAGTTTGGCTACAAAATATTACCTTAAAATATTACTACAGTTACTGATTGTTGACCGACTTGACAACTGAACAGTACCACAATGGGGCCTTTCCTACCAAAAAAACACATTTCTGTTTAACCTACCAGTCCGTACTTCTCTTACAATAAAATGGTTTGGCATTTCAAATTTGATTTGACCAATATCTCCTAATAGAGTCATGTAAATTACGGTAATTACAGCGATTCTTTTATGGACGACGGTCACCTGTTCATTGTCTGATCTGACGTTGGTGTTGAACAAACTACTCCAGTTTTTTTTTGCATTTGGTTTAGCACAGTAACTTGTATATGAGCGCATAACAATGAATCAATACCCGTTCTATTATATGCTGCTTCACGACAGGAAAGATTATGCAAACACATCGTAATGTAATTGTTATGTTGGCCAAACACAGGAATATCCGGATGACCGAAATGATGGAACTCCAAAATCACGCTACGCTCTCTGAATCAGTTGTCCACAAATAGGTCCTGTAGTGGGCGAGATATCCAGAGCTCCCTTAGTTTTCATCAGAGTAGAATTAACCCAACGTTACAGTTCCGCAGACCTAATGTTTCCGTATGCAAATGTGACAATTGGTAATCGGGATATACTCCTTCAAGATGACCCCTGGGTTAGCCGCCTTCCCCGTGGGATATGCATGGGTGGAGGTACGTAACGAATTCGTCGCAAGGCAGATCGAAATTTCTGCTGTTGTAGTGAGAAGTCTTTGACAGCGACAAAGGAAACGGGAAGAAGGCAGTAAATCTTTCTGATTTCGTTTGATGTTCTCGATATGGCCTAGCAGCGGATACAATGATGTTAACTAAGTTCTAAATCCATTAATGTATCGAAATATACACAATTGCACCAAAGACAGGAGTCAACAGTTTCCAATGATCTTGGGAATATAGCATGGTGAGCCTGTCTTCCAATTCCATTCGGATTGGAACTTCCAATCTTCATATTTGAAAAAAACCACTGGAGATGACGATTCAGCTCCAAAGAATCTCAATAAAATTGTATCAGAAAGAAATTATTAATCTTCAGCATTCAATATACAGCCGTGGTCTAATATGCGTCTAGTAAGGGATGGCATGTCAGTGTAATGGTGGTGGCAACATGTAGCGGTGAAATCTGACAATAGCAAGCGTCAGATCCGACATTCAATATTCAGTCGTCGTCCATAAAATAACTTTCGCGTCAATAATCGAAAGACCTATGTCATATGACAGTTAGCATCAATTTCAAATGTGTACTAAATAAATATAATAAAAACACAAGATGGTTTCCTACAAGAGAGAAGCTGTCAACAGTTTTCGATGATGTCTGCAAGATATGATGATGCTCGATACGTAAACTCCTAATCCCTGACCAATATTCTTTATCGAAATAAATTTCCAAGTTGTTTACAGAGTATGTATCTCAGACAAGCTTTGATTGTGGTTGTTCATTCGAACACCTTGGAGATGTTAAAAACATGATATTCAACTGCCCCAGCCATAAACACATAGCTGAATTCGTAAGTGTATTATCATGGATGCCAGCAAAACAACATGATGATCAGTTTCGGTCAGTTCTCTAATTTCTCATAATTATCACAACAAAATGTTCCCATGAGTTGAAATTATCTCAAATATGAAGATGAGGCGAGTGGGCAATTCAGCAGCTACGTCTAATTATTTCACGGTAGCCATACGTTACCTGCTTATCAACAAACTCACTGGCAGCAAGACGCGGACTGTTTCAATGCTGAATTCTTCGTTGGCGTTTCAGAAATGAATTGGCACCACAATGAACCTCTGTGCTTGTGTACACTGTTTATCTCACCCACATTTAATTGTGGCTGGTAATTAGCCATGTGGAATCAATTTATATCGTCAATTGCCATGTTTCGCAGGGTCTTGCCTAGTTTCGAGACTATATTTGCATATGCCATATACAGGTCGTTCTATGAAAGTATCCGGTGCTATACAGAAGTTCATATAAGGGTACAGATCCAAATGGGGTGTCCAATCTGATTATGAAATGTTTCCTGTAAAAGTTCATATGTATTCCTATTAATTTTCTTTCTTTCATTCTGGCCATCTTCGCCGAAAAATGAAGAAGGATTACTAGAATCTAAATAGTTGGTACTGTACGTTGTACATTTTTGTGAAACTGTGCAGTCACAGTGTACATGGTGAAATTAGGAACTAAACAGTACATATCAGTTGAAGTTTTGCACCGTAATCGAAAGAGGTGATAAAATTATTGGCCCGAATTTAGAATTAAGATAGGAATATTTTTTCTCGTCTAAAGGTAAATCCCATCATCCTATTATGCACTAATTATGTAGCAGATCTGAGATCCGACTTTCAATATATAACGTTGTCCATAATTATGAATTATACACGCGGAATATCTTTCATGGACTGAATATTGAATGACGGACTAGAAACTTGCATGTATATAACAGTTTTTCAGCGTCGATAATCGAAGACCTATTTCGTAGTACAGTTAGCAACAATTCCAAATGCTTATGAAAATAAAATTAATAAAAACACAAGTTGATTTCCCACTTCAGAGAACCTTGAGCTTGATAGATATTCTCAACGGCAAATGAAACTATTTTGTGAGGATTTTTTTTTTATTTAATTAATCTAGTATTTCTCAATCGTAGCTCCAACACTGTACGCCTAATATGCTCTTGTAGAGGGTACTATAGACTTTCGAAATGTGACGATTTCGGGCATTTCTGTTAATGAGAGTAATTTATTCATTGGCAGAAATTACTCCTATCGAATTGTCTTGTGTTGTACGTACACGTTACGCGAAATAATATGAGATCAAAATCCAATATGAATATTTTCCTACTTTATATTTCAGTGTATGTCATGTGGCCCTGAGTTAGCTGGACAATGTGTGGGTCCGAGCATTTGCTGCGGGACAGATTTCGGCTGCTTCTTCGGAACACAGGAAGCGGAAATGTGCCAAAAAGAAAACGATAGCAGAACACCCTGTGAGATAGTGGGTACCCCCTGTGGAGCGGATCTTCAGGGAAAATGTGTCGCTGATGGTATATGTTGTGATTCAGGTAAGACTGGTCAATATATTATTATTGTTATTATTATTACAGGAAAGAATGCTCAGAATTACCATAATGTGTCAGAGTAGCGTGAAGTGACACTCATGGGTCAATATCGACTTACACAAAGATCCCGCCCATATTTTTTATCTGAAAAATTGATCCAATATCTGGTTGGGCTAATTTGGTGTTCTGATATAATCATATATCTAGAAAATCATAAAACGGAATTTCATAAATAGATGCAATAAACCCAAAACTGAATGCGCAAATAGCTACGACTCACGTAGGAATACGTAATAATATGGCGGTATTCAAACCGTTGTATAACAGAACTGAAATCATTCATGACAAAAAATTATGGGATTTTACATTTTCTTTCGGATGTGTAGGCATGTCATTCAATGTGTCTACATGAACATCTACAATAAAAGCGTGGCTGAGATACAAATCATCTCATGGATAATTTCTGGTCAATGTGGTGTGTTTAGAAATGCACGAAGAATATCGGCCTGTGGGTCAATTTCATAATATGTTGAATTTGTCCTTAAAAAACAAATTTGAACCAGGAAGTTCGTGATAATAATTTACCGGTACAAAAGGCTCAGAAGGAACCATACCGTGTCAGGATACATTACAAGAAACAGTATGAAAACGAGATGATTAAATAAATGGTACCGATGAATGGCCGTGTGAATATAAATTACTAAAGATTGTATGGACACGTCATTCAAGATATACAGTACCAGCCTCTAAAACAAAAGCTCTTTAAAGTCGAACACCCCATTACACACGAGAATCACTCGTATGGTGTCTATGTTCGAAATCTAGGTAAATCAAGATAGTATATTCAGGGAAATACTATGAGAACGCCAGTTTGCCAATATTCTTCGAGATCCCATAATAAGCCAATCAGGAAAAATTCTGCTTTTTTCAATTGTACAAGTTAATTTGCTCGAGACGGTCTTTTTATATTCTCTGCCGCCTGACAATACCAATCTATTCGGTGTTAGCAAACCGCTACAACGAGCATGATGCCGTATTTGCTTTAATACTTTTCTCTATTTTTTTCTACTACATTGGTCCACGTGCTCCTGAGTGTAATTACAAGAGACATTATTTCAAAGTTGTATCACCTAGCAAGCCACCTGATTAAACGATACATTTATTTTGAAACTAGTATTGCTAGCACGAAATTTAGATAGCCCTGATATGATATAATATTCCGTGATATTCTACCTGAGTTCAATGCAGTCAGAATTTTGACACGTCAGGTGCTGTGACTTCTTGTCAAATATACCGTCATGTTTCCCCATCACCAGTGTATGATGTCGCTTTTCGTATCTCTGGTTGCAATCGACAGCATATATTATTTTTTCGCGTTGGAGTTTTGAACTCAGATTTTTTCAAATCATTTTCAAAACACTTAGAAAACTGGTATTTAAGGACGTACTATTCACCCCTTTCTCCAAACGTTGGCCTGTTCTAAATTCCTCTGGAAAGTCATTCGTTCTATAGATTTCTACGTGGGTTCCTTGCGAATCTGACTATCGACATGCTTAATTCCTGCTCCTGACAATGATGAATTTTCGGATGGTGCTCTTAACCGCCAACTGTATTGCTACACTTCCGGTACAAGTAGACCAGAACGGACCGGAAGTTGTCCGACAAAGTGACCGATTTTGTTCAACATGAACCGGGTTTTACGAGGGCTTTCAATTTCTCCTCCCGATAAATAAACGATATCTTGTCCAGTTGCGATTTACTGGTAATTAACTAAATTGATTAAAACAGCATGTTACCGATTCCCTGTGTCCATGATATATTCGTTATTCAAAACACCCAGTATAGGCATCTGATTCAACATTCAATATTCAGCCGTCGTTCAATAAAGAACGCCAATAATCGAAAAAACTTTTGACAGTAGACAACACCAATTCAACCAGGCGCAAAATGGAACTTTAAAAAACTCACAAGTTTGCTCCATGCGAGAGAGAAGCGATATCAGAAGTTATCCATGATGGTAAACAGGAAGGCATTGATACGGATAACAACATGAATAGTTTGCTAAAATTCTTTTTGAAAACCTACATTGACCTACCGAGTTCGAAGAAAACGTATAATGACCTGCCAAATTGGAAAAAAAACTATACTTGAAATTCCAAGAACACCAATATTAAACTACCAAATTCTAAGAAACCTATATTGACCTACGAAATTTAAAGAGCATGCAGCCAGTATCACTACTAGAGCCACAGAAGAATATTTGACTTATATGAAGCACGATGCTGCATTAAGTTTTCGACAAGAGCAATGTTATCAATAGACATGGTTGATTTATATGGTATTCCGTATGAAGTTCACAATTAATAATATGCTGATAACACAATGTAGCTGTTCAAAACATCTCGCTAGAATAGAGGTTAACTATTTGATCATTTTGGCCGGGTTAAGCCATTGAGTGTATATAATATGCAGATTGAAGTTGCTATTTTGTCACACGTATTTCTGGCAGACAGTAAATTTCCAGAGACCGTTTAATCTCAGACAAGAATTAACAACTAACTACGAATATTTTATTTTGCAGAAGCGTGTGCCTTCAACAGTAGATGTAAGTCATCGAGAAAACCTTTAAATCCACGGCTTGTAGCGTTAATACAGCGTATTCTCCAGGAGAAAGCAGACGACTGATCCATGCTCGCTTCTGCGCATGCTCTGATGCCAGTCTATCTCAGACTTTCCTGCCATAGATGTCGCCACTTTCGGCGAAATCACCATTGATAATGATGTTTAACCAGCAGTGATTTTGTTCTTCAATATGGAGTTTACTGGATTTCGTTTATTACGTACATTTTTGTGTGAACGGATTATGTGTTGAGCCTAGTCACCAGAACTACTGGGTAATATTGGCACAACAACAAGTGCTCTGAATTCTTTGATTTTTGCGAGATACCTTGCGAGTCTCATATTTTTTTCATCATTTCCAAATACCACATCATTTGTTACCGTGGATATAGCCTAATTTATTTCGTCATAATACCTTGCCTCAGCATGTTGGAACATAATTTTGAATTAAATCTGTTGATATATGCATCTTCTCTGCCAGTAGTATTCCCTTAGAATGCATTCAGACCGTAACCAGAGTTGTGACATGGGAGTGTTGTAATGAATACGAATTTCAGGGGAGGGAGGTTCAATGAAGCGGAACATCAGCGTGTCGGGTACAGAAACAGAATAGTGCATGGGGCGTTCGCCGAGTGCCGTAGGGAAGCGAATCGTTGGGATGTTCATCGAGTAGATAGCGAGACCAAAGTTCTTCAGGTAGTAAGGTAGAACTTTTGTTTATGAATGCTCGTCGATAAATGGGTATCAAACACCAGAGCGTCTATACTTTTAACACCTTAAGTGCACACCCCACAGGTTACGGCTCTGACTTGTACATACCACCCACGTCGACAATATTAGAATGGAAAGCATGTGACAAATGGGCTATTAAAATAAATATTCGTAAAAACGTCCTGTTATTTGTTGCTGTTCTAAATCCGCATTATCTATTCTGGGGTATGGAAATCTTGCAGGTAACTTTTCTTTTTCGAACAAGATGCGTTAAGATGTATTTGCTAGCAATCTTCGTGGTATGTACACTCTTATCCATCATGATGCAGTTGTTGTGCTGATGAAGATCTTCTGAGCACAACCAACTATCATTATGAGCACAGTCAAAGAACTAACGGTACAGACAAATGTGAGGGACTCCAGTGCAGGTTCCTAGACCGAGTCTCTACGGATGGATACGCGGAAATTCTTTTATGGATGAAAGCTCAATATTGAATGTCGGATCCATGGTCGGATATGACGCTTGCTAGCATAGACTTTTTTGTCATATTTGTGTCTAACCCTTCCAGGCCTGGGGGCCAAAATGAACCCCCTCCCCCTACCAAACTTTCTGCGCTACGTCCGGAACGACAAAAAATGATGTTTTAGTCATGTTTCTTCACAATTTCTGCTTTTCCGCGATGAAAAGTGGGCAAAAACTATTTTATTTCACATCGCATAAATATATACTAATCTATCATGCATTTGTTGTGGAGAAATTGCATAAATAAAAAATTCGGAAAATCGGACCGAAAAATCGACCAAAAAATGCCGTTTTTGAAAATGACGTCAAATCGGCCATCTTGGATTTTTTCACCTTTTCTGATAGAGCTTGACCCAAGGGTATAGTGTGGTAAGTTTCAGCTCCCTAGCTCAAGGGGTAAGAAAAATAATTAAGGGGCCATTTCGCCTCCCCCCCCGGCCTGGACAGATCCCAAAAAGCCCAGGCCAGATAGAACATATCATTGGTTTCACAATCGAAATTAACATGCACTTACCGATGCCAATAGCTTGAAATAGTAGCACGTTACTAGAAAGTTGTAGAAACCTGCTTCCTTTAGAACCGTCTATCTGAATATAATGCCATTTAGAAAACGAACTGTAATATCCTATTCTTTTTAGCATTTACCTTAGTAAAACTAATATACTAGTGATGTAAGGGGTGGTGGGCTCGAACTAGCGTCCATTTGCTTATCAATAAATTTGCATCGCATCCTATCGCGATCATAAGATAGAGCGATCAGTTGATAGAGATACGAGTTGAACGAAACTAAATGTATAATTCATTGGCAAGACGATGTGACGTTTAATAAAATAATCACTGAAGGAAAATAATCCCCCTTGGTGTAAAGTTTCTCAAGTCAAGAATTATTTTTTCAATAATGCAAAAGAAGCTGTGTTTTCGTGCTAAAAAGTACTATGTAAATTAAGTTAAAAAGGGCGTATAAAACAGCGTCGATGGGCGCTTGAAATTGGGCTCTGGTCTGTTTTTCTTTCTTATATCTTTATGTATGGTGATACTGAAAACATTAAATCACTTTCGACTGTGACCCTTGACATTGTAAACCTTAGGTCTCAGCTTTTTGTCCAGAATTGAAGAAAGTAATTTTTTGCTTCACATAAGTAACAGCTGGATGCTGGAGAAAACGATTTTTCCAGACCATATGGGTATCGCGTGAATATGATGGAGTTAGTGATCCACTATCGCGAAAGTGGCTAAATTGAGCAACCAAGATAATATATGACTATATCGCCAAGTTACAACGTATTGTAACATCGCTAGGTTTAACGCTTCTTTCCAGGCACCAAGGGTCTGCGACGCTTTGGGTAATTCTCGTATGCCTAATATATGAAATTGAGAGAAATAGAGGAATACGTTTCATTTAAATATCATACTTGAAGATAGATGTAATGGTGTAAATTGGGGCGATATACAAGAGGTGGGAAGCTTCCCTCGGCACCTCACATTCAGACCCGACAATACGGGGAAATTCTCGGACGAAGCTGTAGTATCCCAGCCGCGCCATTATTGCGCATGTTCATGTGGAGACTATGAAGTATCCACACGGCCGCTAGCACCTGCTTAAGTGGAATTAGATACGCTGGCTCGGGAGCTGTGATGGCAGACCAGCTTAAACAAATAACTCATCTGATGCTAATGGATGAACATCTAGGACGTCTGATGGAATGATCGCCTCAACATTGGGTAAACACCGTAAATGCAAAACTAGCCTGTAATGCCCGACGTCATACGGCTTAAATTTCCCACCAAAACAATAAACCTACATATATTTGTCGAGTGACATGTACAGAGGGCGGACCTCGAGAAAACCGACGAGGAATGGCAAATCCTGTACCTCCAGGTGCATTAAGAACAGAAGAACTGTGGCAAGTACTGCTTGCCAGACCGCTTCTGCCCGGAATCACTGGAACGTCAAACTAGCGGTATTTCAGCATATCGAGACTTTTTGTGAATTTTTTGAGATAGCGGGTGTAGCTATGGATTATATATATTATCGCCATCCCCTGAACTCAATATTATTCGTTTGTCACACTTCCTCTTCATCGTGTTGGCGTCATACGAATTCATACATGACGGAACGGATTATCTATCGGAGAGCAGCAATGACCTGAAATAATGACTTGTTAAAGACGTCCAGCAAATAATCTTCATAAAAAATTCATGATTTCCAATTTCGTTCAATTATTAAGCAAACGTTGTCGTAGGATATAAATGCAACTGGGGGGTTGGAGAGATCGGGTGCGGTGTAAGTATAAGTGTCAGTTGTCAGTGTTATTTGGAGAATTGGGGTTAATCCCTGTATTTCGCTGAAATCGAGGTATATTCTAACCTAGAGTGTATTGCGTGTTGTGTGCAGATATATGTTATTATAGGGCAAAATTTTGGACAGCAGCAGCATTTGCTCGGCAGGAAACTATGTCCATGAATAGGGTGAAGGCGTTTACGTTCCCCGCCATACACAGGAGCATCTTTCTCACAATGTACTGACTAGAAACCGAAAGACAAAACCAGTCTAGTCCTTAAATGATCTTCTAAGATGTACTGAAACTATTATATACTTTAAGTCAATTTCTTAAGGACTTTTTGTCCACAGATAATCCTGTCTTTTCAGACAAATGCTCATCGTGTTTACCATACGGTTATTCTCCGTAGCCATGGTGAACACGAGACATTTTTGGTCGCCGTAAATGTGTCAGCTGTGTCATCCAGAATATCTCTTCGTTGCTCCAGAAAGGAGATTGACACATATCTAAGATACGTTTCGTAAAACTACCATATAGAAATCCAGACACATATCTAAGATACGTTTCATAAAACTACCATATAGAAATCCAGACAACCCTCTATAAATGTTTCCCATGCTATGCCGTGACTTCTGGAACTCCCGCATGCACTCGCTTGCTTGTCAAAGGAAAAATAGGTCAAAGACTGCTCCACGTGCAAAGCAGGCAATAATGTTTTTGTAACGGTAGGTGAACGTTACAGCCGCACCAAAAAACGTTTTTGAGACACAGCTCTTTTGATTTATTTGTCCACTCCAATATATTTTCTTTTTATAATTGGATTTAAAACCTTCGTATCGGAATTTTGTTATTTACCACCAAAACGTTTTTTTATACATTTGACTAGGTATTGAATTCGGTTTTGACTCGGTATGAAAGACGCCACAGCGATAAATTAGTACACAAAAAGCACCGCTATGTCGGTTATTAACCCTTAAACCAATACCGGCAATTTAATGTTAAGATTTAGTGTTAAGTGCTTTAGTGTTTTGAAGGGGCAAACCGAATTAGCTTTTCTTGGCGACATGAAATGGCAACTTTAATTAGTACCATGCTAAAGTTACATACATGTACTGTTATATTTATTAACTGCTTCAGCAATAATGCCCGATTTATATCACCCAATAAAAAGATTGAAACACCCCAATACCGACTATTCTTGAAACTATAAACAATCTGATTAAAATTCAGACTTAATAACCGCTCCTCTATCGGATATGTCGCTAATTAAGATCTAGGACAGTCTGTATCTTAAATCTGTCGCGCATGTCAGACTGGCGACCAATCACAGACCAACTTCAACGGGCGAATTGGTACCTATCTGAGCAAATAATAATCTTCGGTGATTGCTCATGGACAGCGAAAACTTCGTCAGTCGCCTGAGTTGGATTTGTCTGCGCCTCGTTCACTACAGAAATAATCGGATAGACACCTATTCGCCCGTTGAAGTTGGACTGTGATTGGTCGCCAGTCTGACATGCGCGACGGATTTAAGATATATACTGTCCCAGATCTTAATTAGCGACATGTCCGATAGAGGAGCGGTCTGAGTTTTAATCAGATTAAACTATAAAGTACTTGGATATACTGTTTTGGGCTCATACGTGAGATTTCAGTAATACTACAAACTGAGCTTCTCCACGTAGACGCTCGTGTAATACGTGAAGTTCATAGTTTATAGTACTGTTGATCGCTTCTGTCTTGTAAGAAACCAGCTTGTGTTTGTATTATTTTTTTTCATACACATTTGGAATTGGTGTTAACTGTCATAGGAATTAGATCTTCCGAGTATTCTTTTATGGACACTTGGCTGAATATTGAATGTCTGAACTGACGCTTGCTATCAGATATAATTTCGCACTATATTTCGTATTTAAAATACATATTCATAGATGTATAAAGTCATTATGACTGATATGCTAAATAAAATTGCTAACTGTGCCGGCAACAATACAACAAACACTCAAACCATTTCTATCATCTTTCCAACCTTCCCGGGAAACAAATGCAATATGTATACCGACATTTAGAAAGTAAACAACCGCCCACACAGGAAATATATCTACCGGTATATTTCTTGTAACCAGTCAATTACAATCTTTGTACATTGTAAACATCCACAGAATTCGTAATTGTAATTACTTCAAGTTCACAGAACCGCGATATATTTCTTACCATTACATTAAATCAACAGCGAGTAATAGTTTTATTCGCTCCAAAGCCATCAAAAAGTTTGACTGGGACGAATACATGCCCGGTGCTTGTGATTGTGAATCATCGATGTTCATCTATATCACGCGAACATATCGTAACTGGTAACCTTGATAAACTTTGTAATATAGACCTACCCCAGTCCTTATGAAGAGACCAAAATATAGATCTCCGAGGGAACTCATCTCATGGCCGAACAAAATATGATACTTAGCGAACTTGAACAGTGCGTAGTTGAGTGTTCGAAAAGAGAAAAAATAGCCGAGAGTCTGTAATACTCATCTGGTTGAATCTTGCTAAAGTTGTCGAAAATATAATATACCTCATCGACAAAAATTCCATTCTCCTAGGATACCCTTTCTCTATACTACTAATCTTCGTCGGGATCTTATTGAACAGTTTAGTTCATGAATAAAATCGATGTCCAATAAACTGGTTGGTGGTATATTAATGTCAGACGCCATAAGAAATTTTTGCGTTCTACTGTAAGCAAGGGATATCAATCTTGAGATTACTTGAATTTCTTATTAATATTATTTATTAATAATATCTATGTAACACCATATATCAATGGTATATTTGTCTGTGAAGGATATATACCCACGCCAATGGACTTGAAGAGAATCACTGTTCGTCCATATGGAACATTTTATTTACACCAATACTATTATAAAAATGAAAATGGCTTACTCTCAAGTCAACTGTACGCCAAGAGATTAACTCTGCATGTGAAGTATACACATCTCGCCAAGTAGCATTTGCTAAATCCTGTGAAAATTGTGTCGACCTCAATCAGTATCACAGAATATTATTGCAGACACCTGTCAAACACGGCTATTCTACTAAGCGCCTCCATTGTAAGTTTTTCAACTTCTGAGATAAATATTACACACTGACAGCAGAACAAGACCGTAGCGCACAGGATCTGTGCCGCTACGTTTCGTAACTATTGTCTAATTCCGATGAATCCTGGGCTAGAATCCGTTTGAACGCCATGTGTTGTACATCGCCACAGTGTTCATATAAACAGCAACAATCAAAACAATTTACTCAAGATACCATAATTTCTCGAAAATTCAGTTGCATTTAAGAGTACTCGTCATTGATAAGGGTTTTACCAGTAGAATATCATAATGTCTTCCTGCCATCATTGGAAACATGTTGCAAAAAACTTTTTTTTTCTCTCGGAATTGGTGTTATGCTGTCCAACGTGGTTTGGATTACGATTATTGACGCGGAAATTCTTTTGTGAACATCGATTGAAAGGCAAGCGTCCGAACCAACATTGAATATTCAGCCGTCGTACATAAAAGAAATTTCGAGTCAATAATCGAATACTGAATGTCGGATCTGATGGCTGTACCATCAAATTGGGGTTACAACATAGACGATGGTTTATACGGTTCACTATAGTAGTTGATGGTCACAGATGTTTTGCAGAAACTGTTTAGCAAGGTTACACCACCAAGCGCCTTCACTCAAAGTTAGTGAAACTGCAGGCTAGCAAAGTACAAACGTATTTTACAACATTGTGGAATTAGATTTCGTAAATTGTGTGTATTTCTGCTTAACACTGGACAAGGGGGCATGTGAACAGCGCCCAATGCAAGATATTCTTTACATGCATGTGCATATGAAGAGAGACAATCTAAGCTTCACTCTGGTACAATATACTTTAGAAAACGTCTTGGACAATAGTCCCTAAATGACTTTCGGCGTCAATAATCGAAATATCTATTTCGTTTGATAGTTGGTACCCTATTCCAAATGTGTTTTGAAATAAAATAATAGAAACACAAGATGGTTTCCTACACGACAGAAGCGGTCAACAGTTTTACTAGCCCATCTTTATGTATACTATGATTTTTTTTTAAATTTGGTGCTAATGCTGTGACATGGAATATGAAATAGATCTTTGGATTATGGACGCGGAAATTCTTTAAAGGACGGCAGCTGAATAATGAATGACAGACCAGACGCTTGTAATTAATGATATCAGAAAAAAAACATGATGATGATGTGCTATACACATAAAATCATAATCACTGACCATTGCTTTATAACCAAATGAATTTCAAATTGTTTCCAGAGTATGTATCTCCGTCAGGTTTGATAACAACATAGAGATGTAAAACACATGATATTGAAACGGTCCCTAGTCCCGAATTAAGCGGAACAGGACAAAGGTTACGAAACGTAGCCCCAGAGATCTTGCACGTTACGATCGTATTTTGCCGTCAGTGTACGATATTTATCACAGAATTTGATAACCTTTGACTGAAGTTGTTTTGTGGTATAGCCATGAATATCGGATCGGACAACTTTACCTCGGACATCTTACATCGTTAATTCCGGAATATTACCCAGGCGGAGAGGGAATACTCTGATGGGAGTTTAAACCGCTCTCTTGTAGATTCCATGTCGTATCTCTCGATGTATCTAACTGTGGTGTGGATATCTCGAAGGAACAGAGTATAACGGTTCCCTTCTTGGTACTGCGGTATTGCTCATGTGTTTTTGGTACTTGCCAACCATTCTTAGGCGAACCAAAGCGAACTAGGTTTAGAAATCATTGAATGTAGATTGCATCTGGCCCAGCAAAACAGAACTAGGCATGGATGCAGAAGCTTTATTAACAAGTTTGACATACGACTTCCAAACATACAACTTTTTCATCTGGAAAGGTCCTTACAAATTAACCCACCAGTGTTTCTTTGTAAAGGAACACCGATATTCGTAAATGCGAAGGATATCTGCGTTATTGATGACCCCACTATGAAAGCAGCATCATAAATACTAGGCAATATTTGCGCGATAAAGACATCGTAACTGTTCAGGGCAAAATTGCCAGAGATAAACATGGTCGATACCACGCTATGAATGCGTGGGGAAAGTACTTTATGGGGTGTTATTTTGAGGATTTTTTTTCTGAATAGTCCGGCCATTCGGTCATACCTCTATCCCAAATCTTCTAACGCATGCCCCGCGACAACTGAGAACTGTTATTTATTCGCTCTATGCGCTGGTTCATAGGAGCTTGCATTTTCACGAATTACCGCTGGCATGTTGGAATCGCATTTGTCGAGGGACTAAATTGGCTTGACGCTATCGAATTACTGGACCAAGATTAAAAAGGCCATCCAATCGGCATAACCTGCATATAAAATCAAAGGGAGGACAAATTACACCGTATCTATCAATTTAGAATGCCGTGTGATTTATATATGAATTGACATCAAAAAAACAAACATTTTAGCATTGATCTCTCTAGATAATGTTTACCAATGCTGTAATTAAAACCAGGCTATCGTTATAAAATCACACTTCCTGTAAAGAGAGACCTATTTGTACTTCTTAACTGACTGGGATGAAATATATCTAAGCCAGATATTGAATCGATAACCATCGGGTTTGTCATATAGCGTATACAATATGGTTTCAATTGGACGCGGAAGGTTGACCAGCAATGTTAGTTTTACGGCTACTTCATCTCCATTATTGCTATATCATTGGAGTGTCACAATAGCCTCTCCATAGGTGCTAAAGGGGAGAATGTATTGATCTCGCATTGAATCCTATCTATACGTGGGTGTTGTTCAAATCGTCCCCGAGCACACTTCAGGGTTCAAGAGCATACGGTGCATCGAGTGAAAAGGATAAAAGCCAGTCAAACAGAGAGATGCCACTGAGCTAAGTTGATACAAGATGTAATGCATGCTGATCAAAGTTTAAAGTACTGATAAATGATTTCCCAATGATCTGGCAAATAACACCACCCCCACGTGAAGTTGTCTCTTGAAAATCCACACATTGGGCGCTGGGATATTCGTTAAACGGTTGTTTTGCACAATAATCCAACTTAATCCTTACTGTCTCGTCCCGACAGCAGTGACAGTTGCATTGATACGTGGGTCACCGAGTGATCTCCTGTTGGTTCCGCTGGTCCACCCCCTTTTCTGTTTAACCTGTGGAGCCTTTTTTAACTGTTGATAACAGGTGTAAATATAACAAATATCGATCAAATTGTTCTGCTATTCCAATAAAAGACCAAGAAGCTTACATTCATGATAATCTTGACAACTTCAGCCCCAAACTAATCAAGTTATCATCGATTAAAATATTTCCGTGGTTAAACAGATAGCCGCGCCCACCTCTTAACGAATCAAATAGCAAGCGGTTAGCCGCGTGTCAGTGCACCGCCCATTGTTATCGGAGCAAGATAGCATTGCATAACGGTTAAGCTGAATTAACTGAGTTATAGTGCAAACCACGGATTGAGGAATACTGGTCAGTAATATGAATTTCACGCAAGAGAAAAAATATCGTGATCTCTTACATGTGAATAATGACGAAATTTCCCCAAGAAGTAATGTACCTTTACTTATGCTTTTTATGTCATTCTCTGTAGCCATGGTGAACACGAGACATTTAGGTCGCCGTAAATGTGTCAGCTGTATCATCCCGAACATTTCTTCGTTGCTCCAGAAAGGAGATAGACACATAAAGATACGTTTCGTAAAACTACCATAGAAATCCAGACAGCCCTTTATAATTGTTTCCCATGCTGTACCGTGACTCCTGCAACTGTCGCTTGCTTGTCAAAGGAAACATAGATCAAAGACTGCTCCACATGCAAGGCAGGCAATACTGTTTTTGTAACGGTAGGTGAACGTTATAGCCGCACCATCGAATCTTGTTGAGACAGCTCATTTGATTTATTTGTCCACTCCAATATATTGTCTTTTTAGAATTGGATTTAAACCTTCGTATCGGAATTTTGTAATTTCCTAATTTACCACTATAACTTTCTTTTTATACATTTGACTCTGTATTGAATTCGGTTTTGACGTCACAGCGATAAATTAGTACACAACAAGCACCACTATGTCAGTTATTACCCCTTAAACCAAAACCGGCAATGTAGTGCCAAGATTTAGTGTTCAGTGCTTTAGTGTTTTGAAGGAACAAACCGAATTAGCTTTTCTTGGCGACATGAAATGGCAACTTTAATTAATACCACACTAAAGTTACATACTTTAATTAGTACCATGCTAAAGTTACATACATGTACTGTTATATTTATTAACTGCTCCAGCAATAATGCCAGATTTATATCACCCAAAATAAAGATTGAAACACCCCAATACCGACTCTTCTTGAAACTATAAAGTACTTGGATATACTGTTTTGGGCTCATACGTGAGAGTTTAGTAATACTACAAACTCTGCGCTTCTCCACGTAGACGATCGTGTATTACGTGAAGTTCATAGTTTGTATTACTGTTGATGACTGCTGTCTTGTAAGAAACCAGCTTGCCTTTTTATTATTTTTATTTCAAACACATTTAGAATTGGGGTTAACTGTCATACGAATTAGGTCTTCCGAGTATTCGTTTATGGACAGTGGCTGAATATTGAATGTTTGACCTGACGCTTGCTATCAGATATAATTTCGCACTATAGGATTATTTAAAATACATATTTATAGACATGGCAGTGTGACTGACGTCACAGGACCTACATTGTACGAAGTAGGGTTTGATATGATCTAAGTGTGTACTTGACCTATGTTTTTACCAATTTCAAGGTTTATGGGTCACCTAAGTAGGTCTGCCCAAGGGGTGGAGATATCCTCCCGAGGGTAGTGCATAGGTTGAATAAGTGTAGCATCATGTAAGCTCCCATAATATATGAGAATTGCGGGATTCCCTCCAAGGATAACCATTCTCAGATGGTCTGATGCTCGAATGGTCCAGGCTTCCTGGTGTCAGGGAACCTTCAAAAGTCACAATGAAACATACAACCAAGGGTTCCCAATGGGCATGACAGTGCACTCGCTGAGCGATCAATAAATAATAATAAATAATTATCAATCAAATTTTCATCAGAATTCGGTTAGCTCAGAATTTGCTGGTAACATTCCCCTAATGCACGTTCATGCCAAAAATCAAGGTTCTGATGTCAACGGTTCTCCTTATTTTGCCGACGACAGGATTCGGATGGACTGACTGACTGACTCACTCTGCTAACTGTGGCGGTAACAATACAACAAACACTCACATCATTTCTATTAACTTTCCAACCTTCCTGGGAAACAAATATACTATTTATATCAACATTTATAAATAAACTCCATTAGATGGTGTAGCAGAGTGTTAATATCCATACTGAATTCTAATCAAGGGGAGTGCAACCACCCACGCAGGAAATATATCTACCGGTATCTTTTTTGTTACCAGTCAATTACAATCGCTGTATATTGTAAACATCTACAGAATTCTGGATGACCCAGCGGTTCGTAATTGTAATTACTTCAAATTCACGAAACCGCGGTATGTTTCTTACAATTACACTAAATCAACAGCGAGTACTAGTTTATTCGCTCCAAAGCCATCAAAAAGTTTGACTGGGACGAATACATGCCCAGTGCTTGTGACTGTGAGTCATCGATGTTCATCTATTTCACGCGAACATATCGTAACTGGTAAACTTGATAAACTTTGTGACATAAACCTACCATAGTGCTTATGAAGGGACCAAAATATAGATAGCCGAGGGAAATCATCTCATTACAGCGCGTATAAGGGACGTGGGAAGAGGTGCCGACATACTGGCAGAGCCTCATGACTTCACAGTATAGTCTTCTGGCTAACCTATTCTAAAGCACATGCCAAGAATCTAACGATTCGTGATATGTGTTGTATCTCAGGTACGCTTTTATTGTACCTGTTCATGTGGCAACTTGGATGACATGACCACACAGATCCTAGCACCAGCATAAGCGGTATTAGATACAAATCTAGAGAGCTATGATGGAAACGCTCTGACAACTCGTATATTGGTAATTGGTGAGCTGTGTCGCTGTGACAGCTCGTACACTAGGGATTGGTGAGCTTCATCGTCGTCAGATGAAAATTACGGCATTTAACAGAAAAGACTAGTCTGTAAGGCCCGATGTCGACCCGGCATCAACTTGGCCGAACAAAATATGATACTTAGCGAACTTGAACAGTACATAGTTGAGTGTTTGAAACGAGAAAAAATAGCCGAGAGTCTGTAATACTCGTCAACTTGCTGGATCGAAAGTTGTCGAAAATATAATATACCTCATCGACAAAAATACCATTCTCCTAGGATACCCTTTCTCTATACTACTAATCTCTCTCGGGATCTTATTGAACACTTTAGTTCATTAATAAAATTGATGCGCAATCAACTGGTTAGTGGTATATTAATGTCAGACGCCATAAGACGTTCTTGCGTTTTACTGTAAGCAAGGGATATCAATCTTGAGATTGCATGAATTTTTATTAATAATATTTATCAATAATATCTATGTAATACCATGTCAATGGTATATTTTTCTGTGAAGGATATATACCCACGTCATTGAACTTGAAGGAAACCCATTGTTAGTCCATATGGAACATTATATTTAGACCTATACCCTTATCAAAATGAAAATGCTTACTCTCAAGTCAACTGTACGCCAAGAGAGACGATTACAATTTTGATATAGTTAACTATTCATTTCTGGATAGCAATAACCCAGAAAGACCTGCATGTAGAGTATACACATATCGACAAGTAGCATTTGCTAGATCCTGTGAAAATTGTGACGACCTTAGTCAACGTCACAGAATATTATTGCAGACACCTGTCAAACACGGCTATTTTACTGAGCGCCTCCATATCTAGTCCGTCATTCATAATTCAGCCGTCGTCCATTAAAAAATATCCGCGTCTGTAATCCAAAGATCTATTCCATATTCCATATAACAGCATTAGCACCAAATTCAAAAAGACAATCATAGTATACATAAACATAGGCTAGTTTCCTACAAGAGAGAAGCGGTCAACATTTCTCAATGATGCCGACAAGACCTCATGATGTTCCAAAAATACAAAATCCGTATCGCTGATCAGTATTCTTAATCCATAATAATCGTTGTAAAGTCGTCATCTAGAGAATGATGTATCTCAGTCGCGCTTTGATTGTGACTGTGCATATGAGATACTTCTGAGATAAATATTACACACGGACAGCAAAATAGCGTCAGTGTCCTACGCTAGAAGCCGTTTGAACGCCATGTGTTGCACATCCCACAGTGTTCATATAAACAGTCACTATCAATAGAATTACTCAAGATACCATAATTTCTCGAAAATTCATTTGGATTTAAGATTATTCGACATTGATAAAGGTTTTATCAACATAACATCATAATGTCTTCCTGCCATCATTGAAAACGGTTGACCTCTTCGCTCTTGCAATAAACTGTTTTCTCTCAGAGTTGGTGTTAAAAGTGGAACGTAGAAGGACGAAGGAAATTCTTTTTGGACGAAGACTGAAAATCGACAGATATTCAATATTCAGCCGTCGTCCATAAAAGAAATTCCGAGTCAATAATCGAATACTGAATGTCGGATCTGACGGCTGTATCATCAAATTGAGGTTAATATATGTAACATAGACTATGCTTACTGTTCACTGTAGTTGTTGTTGGTCAATGAAATTTTGCAGAAACTGTTTGACAAGGTTACATCACCACGCGCCTTCACTCAAATTTACTCATTATTGGTGATAAATATCAGACACTGCTGGATAGCAAAGTACAAACGTAGTGTACAACATATGTGGAGCTAGGTTTCGTAAATTGTGAGTAATTCTTCTTAACACGGGACAAGGGGCAATGTGAACAACGCCCAATGCAAGATATTCATTATATGTGTGTGCATAGGGACGGAGACAATCTAAGCTTCACTCTGGTACAATATACTCTAGAAAACGTTGAAAAATATTGTCCACTTCTCTCTGGCAAAAAATAACTATATTCTGTGGTCGTCAGATTAGAAATTCAATATTCACTCGTCGTCCATAAATGAATATTCGCGTCAATAATCGAAAGATCTATTTCGTATGACAATTAGTACGAATTCCATATGTGTTTGAAACAAAATAATAAAAAACAAAGGATGATTTTCCACACGAGAACAGTTTTCATTAAAGTGACCAAGACATGATGGTAATGTTTTATACATAAAATTTCAATCACTGGCCATCATCTTATAACCAAATAAATTTCAAGTCGTTTCCAGACTATGTATCTCAGTCAGGCTTTGATAACATCATGGAGATCAAATGATAGCCCTGGGTTGAACGAAACTAGAGAACGGTTACGAAACGTAGCGCCAGAGACCTTACACGCTACGATCGTATTTTGCTGTCAGTGGGCGATATTTATTACAGATGTTGATAAACTTTAAATGGAGGTGTTTGGAGGTATAGCCATGAATATCGCAGAGAGGGAAAACTCTGATGAGATGACTTGTAGGTTCCATGCCATAGCTTCCGATGTGATTTCGGTGATTTGGATATTGGAACACAGAAAACGGTTCACTTATCGGTACTGCGGTATTGCTTATGTTTTCTTCGTACTTGTCAACCGTTCTAAGACGAACAAAAGCGAACTAGGGTTATAAATCATTGAATGTAGATTGCATCCGGCCCAGCAAAGCAGAACTAGCCATGGATGCGGTAGCAGTATTAACAAGTTTGACATGCAAGTTCCAAACATTTTCATCTGGGAAGGTCCTTACAAATTAGCTCGCCAGTGTTCCTTTTTAAGGAACACCGATATTCGTAGATGCGAAGGAGATCTGCATTATTAATGATTTCCACTCTGAAAGGACCATCATAAATACTAAGCAATCTTCGCGCGATAAAGACATCGTTTTTACTCGCCCACCTATGTTCGGGAAATGTTTACATTTAAAGAATGTAATTATGGTCTTAGGGTGGGGGAGAGCACATTTTAACCTTGCCCCGTGTGAAAATTGAAAGGCATGGCGGGCTAAGTCCGGGGTTTTTAGGTGTAAAAATTTGGAATGATCTCCCTGTTGATTTTAGAAAGGCAGAGAATGTTAAATGTTTTAAACGTTTAATCAAAAACTGGAGCGGACCCAACTGTAAATGTAGTTTATGCCATTCATCAATATAATCTGTACAGTCATGTGGATTCCCTCTGTGTAACATATAGTTTACTCTGTTTACATGTTTTTGTTTCTGATAATATTTGCAATGTTTACTTTGTTTTTACTGTCGGATCAATAGCTGTCTCAGCTAATGTTTTATCGGTGTACAAATTTCCGACTATAAATAAAGTT
This sequence comes from Hanleya hanleyi, assembly GCA_036873755.1. Taxonomy (NCBI): domain Eukaryota; kingdom Metazoa; phylum Mollusca; class Polyplacophora; order Lepidopleurida; family Hanleyidae; genus Hanleya; species Hanleya hanleyi. The sequence continues at coordinate 177,570 of JAVTVY010004546.1, forward strand.
TGAAATGAAATGAAATGAAACTATTTAGGGAAAATTGCCAGAGATAAACATGGTTGGTACCGCACTATGAATGCGTGGGGAAAGTACTTTACGAGGGTGTTATTTTGAGAATTTTTTCTGAATGGGCTAGCTACTCGGTTATGCCTCTATTCCAGACCTTCTAACGCATGCCCCGCGACAACCGAGAACTGTTATTTATTTGCTCTATGCGTTGGTTCATAGCAGCTTGCATTTTCACGAATTACCGCTGGCATGTTGGAATCGCATTTGTCGGGGGACTAAATTAGCTTGACGCTATCGAATTACTGGAACCAGATTAAAAAGGCCGCCCAATCTGCATAACCTGCATATAAAATCAAAGGGAGGACAAATTACACCGTATCTATCAATTTAGAATGCCGTGTGATTTATATATGAATTGACATTAATAAAACAAACATATTATCATGGATCTCTGTCGATAATGTTTACCAATGTTGTAATTACAAACCAGGTTATCGGTATAAAATCATACTTCCTGTGAAGATAGTCCTATTTGTACTTCTTAACTGACTGGGATGAAATATGTCTAAGCCAGATATTGAATCGATTTTCACCGGTTTTGACATATAGCTTATACAATATGATTTCGATGGGACGCGCAAGGTTGACCAGCAATGTTAGTTTTACGGCTACTCCATCTCCATTATTGCTATATCATTGGAGTGTCACAATAGCCTCTCCATAGGTGCTAAATGGGAGAATGTATTGATCTCGCATTGAATCATGTCTATACGTGGGTGTTGTTCAAATCGACCCCGAGCACACTTCAGAGTTCAAGAGCATACGGTGCATCGGGTGAAAAAGATAAAAGCCCGTCAAACAGCCAGATGTCACTGAGCTATGTTGACACTGATAAAATACACGCTGATCAAAGTTTAGAGTAATGATAAATGATTTCCCAATGGACTGACAAATAGCACCACCCCCAGGTGAAGCTGTCTCCTGAAACTCCGCCCACTGAACGCTGGAAAATACATTTCAATTGTCACTATAATCCAAGTTAATCCTTAGACAAGACCGTCTCGTCCCGATAGCAGCGACAGTTGCATTGATACGTGGGTCACCGCGTGAGCTCCTGCTCTTTCTCCTGGTCTCCTCCTTTATCTTTAACCTGTGGAGCCTTTTTTCACTGTTGATAACTGGTGTAAATATAACAAATATCGTTCAAATTTTTCTACTGTTTCAAGAAACATCATCTCTTACATGTGGTCAAGGAGGTTATTTCCCAGGAAATAATGTCCACTTCGCAAGAAACTAGCCCAGCAATACCACGTATGAATACGCCTGAATGCAGAAATTTTCAAAAGATGACAAGTTCAAAGTCCGTTCCTTCTCATTCATGGAACGCTATATAGACCACCTCCTAGCATTGGATTATCCATATATAAGCGACGCTATTGAAGGACGTAAAACCCCAACACTGGATTTGAGGGAAACTATCGTTCGTCCAGACGAAACATTATGTTTGCGCCCATAACTTTACGAAAGTTAAGTTTTTCGTAAGTACAAGACTGCTTGTACAATAGGAACACAGGATAAAGAGGAAGTGCTAGTTCCGTTAATTGATTGGATAACTGAGGCAAAATCGACAGAAAGTCGCAATCACATAATCTGTTTAGATAGTTGGTAATGTGCAGTATCCTCATTGACCTCATTCTAGCCTCAAATGCAGAATGTTGTGCGATCTTTCCACAAACTCAACTTCTGTTCGCATCTAAAACACATAGCGTGAGCAACAATTGAAGCACAACACAACCACCGCCTTCTAGAAATGTCCCATGAAGCTGAAATATAAGAATTAAGGATATGAGTAACGGTAGTGGTAATACAAATCTGAATTTGACCAGAATCCACATTCATGCGAGTTAATGTACCGACTTTTCATTGTCATGGGAAGCCTCTACATGTCTTCGAACTTTGGTTGAACCTACACACATATTTTTCTCCATGATCAATTCCCCAAACGCAGCGAAGTGACACTTCGTTACAGGATAAAGTCAGACTATCCATAGGTTGGTTTTGCATCCATCACATACGCTCAGTCTATTTTCTTGCATTTACAATTTCATCAACACATCTAGAGGGACAAGATTTCGAACGCAAACCTTCTCATCACGTTTCTTGATATCACATTTGGACGCGCCGTCATCCGCAGTATCAAACAACCGGCATTCTCAGATATTGGCCTTGTTTTGCTCACGGCAGATGTCATTGTTAATGATCAACCGTGTTCAGCTATCTTTGCAGGAATTTCGGGGACATTGAGAGGTTTGCGAGACATTCAGGTGAAACCAGATCCCGGGCTTCTAAGCCCGAACATTTGAACCCCAAACAACACTAGTTTGAGCAACTGGGCCATGTGGTGGCGACAAGGGATGTTGACGCTAGTCATGAGCCTGAAGCAATTCAAATTTACTTCTCTAACGAAACAAGGCAAAATCCCGATAAGGGAACAGCAGGCTTACTGAGGAAGAATCAGCAACCGCAATGTACCAATGCTTCTAATCAGAAAGATGAAGATTAGCGTCCAATCCAGAAAAATTCTAAGTAGCATAGATGTTCCTTTAATTTAACAATATTCTCGATGGAGGAAAATTGCCGATCGAAATTCAACAAAATAAGATATTCCTCAGAGATCCATAAAATGACCGGGAGATATTCACAGAATCAATCTAATTCGCCGGAAATGCAACAATGAGTAAGTTTTAAATACTTGATGATACACCAACCATTTTGGCGAGAACAATAAGAAGCCATACTAAAACGTATACGATAAACTCAAAAACAGACGAAAACCCAATTCCGAATGTCTGTCAACGGTGTTTTGCACCACATTTAACTGTGAACTTTTAAAGCTTTGTGTGCAGAATATAAGAAATTAATTTTTGGCTTCACAAAACAACCCTAGCATGTTCAATATTACATGTTCATATACAAACTGAACATTTCATTTCCTTGTCAAAAAGACAGACTGAACTAGCCCCATGTAATAGGCCCACTTGTGCATTGTCATAAATTCCGCTCATTTCACACCCGATTGTTTTGAGAATAAGCCAAATTATATGGCTTTTGTTTGATGGGCCGCTGGAATGGTGTAGGTTAGGGTTCCGATACAAATATCGAGCGTCCATATATCAATTTCTGCGTCAACGAAAGAAAGGATTAACCGAAAGACCTGTTTCGTATGACAGTTAGCACCAATTTCAATAGAGTATTAAATAATAAAAACAGGAGAAAGTTTATTACAAGAGAGAAGTGATCAACAGCTTTCACTATTTCAACAAGACATGATGATTTTCTTTACATAAAACTCTAGTCAATGACCATCATTCTTTATTCAAATGAATTTCCATGCCGTTTTCCAGAGTATGTATCTCAGTCACGCTTTGATTGTGTCTGTTCATTTGAACTGCATGGAAACGTATTTGAAGTTTGATGCAATATCGAAATATCAAATCCAACGAGGCGAACCGTAGAGGGGTTAACAACCATTCTGCCCCACCCAAGTGACTCACCAGGAAGAACATGTAATTAGACGAATAGTTGTTTATTCATTCGATATTGACGGCGAGATAATTGACAATCGTGTAGGTGTTCTTCTCATGCTGTGTTTTCAAGTAGTACGATTCTTCAATATACGACTTACTTAGGGGCTTTATCACCAAATTCCCTTTCCTGCATATCTAAAGTATTGTGGATATTGTTTTGGGCCGAAGTTCGCATAGCAATCTTCGAAATGTACACATTGGAAACTTGGAAAGTTGCGAAAGAAGACACAAGAGACAGAACGGCCGATCAGAGAGACTGAGACAAATGTCGCGTGGACAGAGAGTGCGAGGGAAGAATAGAATCGCAAATTTGAAAAGCAAGACCATTGCCTCCCGGAAGTGAGCTGTCAACTCATCTAGCAGGCAGGCATGTAGGCGGGAGTCAAACTCTGCCATTCAGAGGTAATCCGACCAGTAGGACTCCAGAAATTTGGAATGCTCCAGCGACCGTCTTGAGAAAGATTCCAGGAGGGTAACAGAAGTGAAATTTTATCTATGAACATGTAGACGGTCAAAGTAGGAGCAGCCAGTCTGCAACTTGTTGACCAGGGTGATAGTGTAGCCGAAGACCCTCAAAGCCTAATCGCTGCTTCAATTCATGTATTTGGGGATGACGACACCATCTCCAAATAACATCGAGGATTCTTCTATCACCAGTCAGAGACAGGTGGTCTGATTACCTGTTCGCTATAACTCGTTGACCTGTATGACGGGATATTTTTAGCTATATCAGTATTCAGTACCTTGTGTTCGAAATATAAGCCTTCAACAACAGCCCAGGGAAGGACCTAGCGCGTGAAATCACCGTTTAGTCCATTTGTATGCACCAAGCCCCGAGCCATACGATGGCTCGGTATGACAAACACCCTTTAGGTCAAGAAGACACACCCAATGTCACACAGTTTTCTGCAGATGTGATTAAGCGAAGAATTAATCTGAGCAAATAACGGCTCAATAAGATGAGATTAGACCGATGCTTCCAGCTATGAAAGAGTGGAGAAACTCCCGTTGGAAAGGCACTGTTTCCTTTGTAAGTCAGTTGAGATATTTGAGGAAAGACTGTCCGCGTCCTGAAGGGGTACAACCCGACAGTCGTCAAACTGTGGAGAAGCACATAAATCCGCCCTCGTCGATATCGAAAGTCAAGTATTCACGGTAACGGAGCCCTTTTTCAAGACGTTTCTGGCGAGCAATGTGGAACTGACGGATGTCTTTTCTTTCGTCAGGATCATTGAAATTGTACAGTAGATTCAAGCTGAAACATCTCTTCGATCGACAGTTACGAGATTATGTATCATTTACATCTTAAAACTACTTAACACATCGGAATATAATTGTGCAAGGTAAAATCCATTAAGCTCCATTGAGAACCCAAAGAATGCTTCAGGGAGCAAAATCCGCGTTTCTGCAGACCGTCAAAGGCCGGCGTTTTGAAGCTATTCACGAGACTTTGACCTATATTTGCGCACAAAATGATCATAATGATCCAAGTAACATTTTCCATTTCTTTGTTTCTTGTTTTAATTGTTTCAGACTTTTTCGCTTTTGGTTTGTAAACTCCAAAACGTCTCATAAACACGGCACAGCGTGTAACTGAATATGAGAGAGATGGAAAATGCTGCCAGTATATTTTACAGAAGAAGGAAAAAGACAGCTTCTCAATTACTTCTGAACTACTTTAAAAGATCACACATTACCGCGTTCTAGTTAGCTGGGACATACTGACCAATTCCGCTTCGTTTAGCATCGAACGATTCAATGGATGGCCCAGAGCCATGCGCAAGAAAGTTGCGCGCTGCCATTATAACTCCAATGCAATCAGCGGGTATATCTGGTACTAGGAGCGACACAATCTTATGCCATGAAAGCTAAACAAGGAGAAGCGGATTCCGTCCCCTATGCAGTATTGCCTTTCGATAAATTAATTTGAATCGCTATTACAACAGACATCAGTAAACATCATATCAGCTAACCACCCAGTTAGAACATCGCAAACACTTAAGGTCAGAATCAACCCATCCTGTCGAGATAAAAGCGATACGGATGATACAAATATCGACATCTTTCTCTTACACGTGTTGATTTACGCTTCAAGCTAATGTAATTACTGACTTGCGTCACATGTGACGAGTTTACCAATGTATTAGCACGGGGAGAGATTTGTTTAGGCTGACAAGTTATACACACTATTTCTGATGGTATGGATTATTAATCATTAGTTTATCGACCATACATCGCCCCTAAAAACCAACCTGATAAATTTCTCTGTTCCATTTCTTGTTACTTAATGTGATGAAAATTTTAACAGGCGTAAATAAAAAATCTGGCGGCCTATCAGACAAAACCAATATTAAACCAGATGAACATATTGATCAACATGATATAACAATAATGATATAACGATAACAGATTGCGAAGCAAAGAAAATAATTGCTTATCAATAGTTAAATACCGAGACGGATTGCAACATTGCAGTTTGGTGAGAGTCGGGCTTTCAAATTGCCAAAACCGGTGGAAGATGCTATGATGCCTGTATTGAAGGCGTCGGTTTTACATCTCCATGATCTCAATCAAAGTGATTGTAACCATTTGGAAATTTATTTGGATAAAGAATAATGGTCATATATTAGAATTTATGTAAAGAACATCATGTATTGCTTACATCAATGAAAACTGTTGACAGCTTTTGCCTTGTGAGAAGCCATCTTGTGAATTTACTATTTTCATTTTTCGTACACATTTGGCATGGGTGCTAACTGTAATACGTAAATAGGTCTTCGATAATAGTCAAGGAAATTCTTTTACGGACGACGGCTGAATATTGGATGTCGGATTTGACGTATGCTATCATCCAATTTGCCAGCAGATGGAGAATCTGCTGGCAAATTGGATGATAGCAAACGTCAAATCCGACATCGAATATTCTGCAAGAAAATAGCTGAGATACATCTAGGCTAGCCTTGATCATACGTGGTAACCCTTTCCGTCTTCCACACATGCGAGGCTGTATGGATCCTGGAGGGAACCCAAATATAGCGTGATCCGAAAGATCGTCTAGATATACAAACTTGTACATGAGTATCCTGTGTCAACTACAAGCGCATCAATCGAGTAGTATATGTATTTATTTTTTGTATCGTACTCGAAACGGCTGCTGACATTCGTACTAAGAATACTGATCAGCGATACGGATTTTATATTTTTGGAACATCATGATGTCTTGCCGGCATCATTGAAAACTGTTGACCGCTTCTCTCTTGCAGGAAACAAGCCTATGTTTTTGTATACTATGATTGTCTTTTTGAATTTGGTGCTAATACTGTTATATGGAAAATGGAATAGGTCTTTGGATTATGGACGCGGATATTCTCTAATGGAGGACGGCTGGATTATGAATGACGGACTAGACGCTTGTAATAATAGCTGTTGTTCAATCTTGCCCGCCATAGAGCGATCAATATCTTGACAATGAGTGATATTATTAACGTACCAGTAAACAATATACGGTTGTACATGACTGACGTTTCGGATAAGCATCAAACTAAGAAATCCAGTGACAAATAGATTAACTCGATTAGTGCTAGTGGTCGGAAGGGAAATCATTTGTTTACTTCATTTAAGTGAGAGCTTGCACTATTCAGCCATGCCCACAGTCAATATGATCATAAAGGAAGCCGTGCGTTTGAAATCCACCGGACGTATTATCCCTCACAGCATTTAGCAACATTGCGTGAACGATACACTTTATTGTGTTTACCTAGCAAATCGTATATGACAGATGGAATAATTATACAATCAGGCTGTTTGATCACGCTGCTTGTTGGTGACAAATCGTCCGTGTTCAAGTGCTCATCTAACCTCCGTGGGAGTGTATTCATTGATAATTCAATGGTTACTTAATGAAGGAGTTTTGGGTGGGGTTAAGAGGATAGCGCTTTATTAAAGAAAATTACCGATTTACAATTTTACATTTACAACACGGAAAGTAAGATTGGGATTCGTAAAATAACATTTTCACGTAAGGTCAATTTCTTATCCTCTAAAGGAGCGTTAAGGAAATTGGTTGATGACATATTTTCAACCATCCCGTTCTATTCAAGTGACGTATAACTTATTAATACAACCAGCAAATTGTTAACCCTACCTGGCCTGCGGGGCCATTCTGGCCCCCCTGCCAAACTTTCTGCGCTATCTCCAGAACGACAAACAAAGGAGAGCTGAAACTCCTTGACTTTATAGTTTATCATATTGGGGTCATTTTGAGCCTATTTGCATAACCCCCGAGCAGAGGATCATGGGTAAATCCAAGATGGCGGCCACGTGGGGTACCAGAAAAGTGATGTATTTGTCATATTTCTTCACAATTTCTGCTTTTCCGCGATGAAAAGTGGGCAAAAACTATTTTATTTCACATCACATTAATATTTACTAATTTATCATGCAGTTTTTCCGGAGAAATTGCATAAATAAAAAATTCGGAAAATCCGACGGAAAAATCGACCAAAAAATGCCGTTTTTGAAAATGACGTCACCGTGACGTCATAAAAGCGGCCATCTTGGATTTTTTTTACATTTTCTGGTAGAGCGTGATCCAAGGGTATAATGTGGTAAGTTTCAGTCTCCCCGCTCAAGGGGTAAGAAAAATAATTAGGGGGGGGCCATTTCGGCCCCCCCCCCCCCAGGCCTGGACAGGTCCCAAAAAGCCAGCCCAGATAGGGTTAAAAGAAGTCCTTTCTTTCTAAATCACCACACATTAATTAATCCAGATACTGGAACGGTGTCTTCAGCAAGGATGCTTGAAACAACGCATATCAATACTATATCAGTGACTCGCACCGCTGAACCGTCTTATCACAGGAATCACTTTTTGTTCTTGTGATGTTTTCAGAAATATGCAGTCAGTTTATTTGTTTGTGGGGTCATGTGACTTCTTGTTAGCACGCTCAATTGTTGCCTGTATATGGTGAGATTCTGCTGAGATTAGTTACATAGACAAATTATTCTTCAGATCGAAACTGATGGAATGGCAATAAATGACTGAATTGACAAATTGTCTTGAATTATATCTCTTCTATTTACATTTGGTCTCATAAGGGTTTCATAATCCAGTGGAGGCTCTATAGACTCCCTTGTCTCCCACATAACTGACATTTTGGATAAACGTCAAACTGAGAAATCCAGTGAAAATAGATTACCTCAATTAGTGCTAGTGGTCGGATGGGAAATCATTCGTTTACTTCATTTAAATAAGAGTTTGATCTATTCAAACATGCGCACTGTCAATATCATCATACGGGAAGCCGTGCTTTTGAAATATTATCCCTTACAGCATTTAGCAACATTGCGTGAACGATACACTTTACCTTATGTGTTTACCTGGCAAATCGTATATGACAGGTGGGATAATTATACCATCAGACTGTTTGATCACGACGCTTGTTGATGACAAATCTTCCGAGTTCAAGTGTTCATCTAACCTCGGGAGTCCGTGGAAGTGTATTCGTTGATACTAAAATGTTACTTATTAATGAAGTTTGGGGTTGAGGTTAAAAGGGGGGCACGTGAGTAAGGACAATCACCTTTTTTAGCAATTTACATTTACAACACGGGAAGTAAAGATTTCCTCTGTTTGAGATTCGTAAATAACATTTTCAGGTGAGTTCACTTTATTATCCTCTAAATGCGCGGTTGGGAAATTGGTTGATTGCATATTCTTAGCTATCTCGTCCTACTCATGTGACCTATTACTTACTAATGCAACCAACAAATTGTTAAAAAAAGCTCTTTCTTTCGGAATCAACAAACATTAAATAATCCAGATACTGGAGCGTTGTCTTCAGCAAGGCAGCATGAAATAACGCATATAAAAATATGTTTGTGTTACTTGCTGTTCTATGAGAAGGGCGCATGCATCTTAAAAAAATCATAGACCACAATAATTTATTGCGCGAGTATTGCGCTTACAAAATACCAAGAAGGACAGGCTGGCGGGCATGACTGGACAGAGCAATATGCTACTTCTGTTATGGTATATATCATGTAAATTCAGGCGTGACTATGACATAAAAGAACGTTCATTAAACCAGGAGCATAACATCATAACAATTCAGTTCGCAAAACTTACATGCCGCGAAATTGCAAGCGTCTTGTCCGTCATTCATTATTCACCCGTCGTCCATGAAAGATTATCCGCGTCCATAATCCAAAGACCTATTCCGTATTGCATATAACTACATTAGCACCCAATTAGTAACGACAATCATTTAAGACCAGGCTAGTTTCTTGCAAGACAGAAGCGGTCGATAGTATTCAATGATAACGGCAAGACATCATCATGTTCCAGTAATATGAAATCCGCATCGCTGATCAGTATTCTTCATCCATACGATGTTCATGTAAAGTCATGTAGAGAATGATGTATCTCAGTCACGCTTCGAGTGTAATTATTCATATGAACAACATGAGGATATAGAAGTACATGGGCTCATACGGCTCCTAGCCCCGGGTTAAGCGGAATTAGACTAAACTTACGAAACGCAACCCCATAGATCTTGCACGCTACGCTCGTATTTTGCTATCAGCATACGATATATATCGCCAAATTTGAGAACTTTCAGTGGAGGCGCTTGGTGGTATAGCCCTGTTTTATAAGTGTCTGCAATAATGTTTTGTGACGTTGATTAAAATCGTCACATTTAACACAGGGCCTAACAAATGCTACTAGGTCAGATATATGTGCAGGTTCGACTGGGGTATTGATGTCCAGAAAGAGATAGTTTACAATGTCGAAATTGTAATCATCTTTTTTGTCATAAAGTCCACGAGAGAGCAGGCCCGCTTCATTTTTATAGAGATAAAGGTCTAAATAGGATTATCTTTAGGGCTATCTTCAGTTTCCTTCAAATCCATATTCTTCACTGCCTCATTTATATAGCAGTTATCCACAGCGAGAAGATCGTATATATATATATATATAGCGTTTGGTGAATTAGGAGAAACGGTCTTTGAATTGATCGGTTTTTGAAAGCGCCTGTATTTTGTCATAACCATAAGAGAACAGATATGTCCGCCAACAATTAGTACCCATCGGAATACCAACACGCTGTTGATATATTGTGTTGCCAAATTTCACGTAGATATTTTTAATGAGAAATTCAATCAACTCTATAAACATAAAAAACATTCCATGAATGATATCCCTTGTATGTAGTAGGGCTAAAGAATGTGTTATGGCTTCTGACATTAATATATGGGCGATCAGTCTTCTTGAAAACAGATACTATTAATGAACTTAGACGGTTGAATTTTGAATATTGAATTTTCAATATCCACATACATTCAACGAGTTTTTAGAAAAAGTGGTGCAATACCTTTCCCAAAATGCGTTTACCTCCTAAAGGGCCCTCTTCGACAGGGTTGAAAGAAACTTGATCGTGCAGCTTCTAGAACCAGCTATGAAACCAGATTTGTTTGGAAATTTATGCATTTTGGGAGTCCAATATAGTTTTGGTATGTCGTTATGACGGATTGGAAGAACAATACCTCGTTCCCTGAGAAACGTTTTGTGATTAACACATAAATCTTTCAAAGTAAATACAGTTGAAGAGTAAGTAGATGTATTTAATGATGGTATTATCCAGTTTGCCAGCAGATGGCATCAGAACACTATTATTTTTGGTTACTTGTTATGCATTAGCATAAAAAATCACAAAAATTAAAGAAATGCATAAATCTCCTTTGCATGACAATATTCACCTTGCGGGACATTAACTGTTAAAGTCTTGACAGGAGTTGACCATGGGAATTTCAAATTACTGCCATTGACAGCTGATCTGTGTTACCGAATGTCATTCAATTTGTAAACTTGGAGCCTTCTCACCCCTCGATGATCATGTTTCCATCCGCCATGCTTTCCTCAAAGTGGCACAAATCAACACCAGGAAGTACAGTTTGAAGCCTTATCTACAATTTAAAATATCAGATGTATCAGAAATGCTAAAAAATCACAGCTCATAAAAATTACAATGATCTGCTCTCTAAATTTATAAACAATGTAGTTCGAGGGCTGCGACCCGGAAGTGATTAACTCCGGTTTGATTCCCGTCAGTCATTGAAACATTGTTGAAATAAAGAATGCTCTCATCTGAAAAAAAAACAATATCCATCCCCAAACTATCCTGGGAAGGTGCAGACAAAACTATGCACAGATAAGAGATTTTTCAGCCTATATACGAAGGGTACTCCCTTTATAGTTGTCCCTCAGACTTATGACTGAGGTACAAGTAAAAAGTACAATATCTGACTAATATGTACATATTTTTCCATCTGGTAAATGCACCAAGTAGACAATCCGTCTGCCTTTAATAAGAAGTTTAAAGATTCATTTAGGCTACATTTGGTAAAAATTTCCTTCATGAAAATTGTTAATTTCCCCATGTAATCAGTGGGTCATCTCAGTAATCCATCAAATGAATTAAAATTAGATGTTGATACAAAGATCAAAGACATGTTTAATCCTATAAAAAGTGACAGCAATATACACAAATGTGTACACAGCACATCCAAGAATATAACACAGAGGTGTTCATGGTATACACAACTCCCATATAGAGAATATATGTTAGCTCAATTGGATGGATCTCATCAACATCTTGTTTGCAGTAATTAGAAAGATGCACATATTACTTGTAAACAGTTTTTATTACTGAGAAAACTCATAAATAGCATTGAAGAATCTATCTGTGTCTGATTTCAAGTCCATGAATGCAATGTTTGCGAACAGACAACACTTGTCAAAACACAACATTGAAGAAAAATAGAATAAAATTGAATGACAACATATCTGATTGTCATTTGCTGATCTCTGCTACATAATACAACCATAAAAGGTGAAGACGGAAGTTGGCTCACTTAAGGATAGCTGTCCCTTTGGAGGCAGTTTTTGCACCCCCGTGACAATTTGCCGTCTCTATCAATAAATATACAAGATAACCATAATAAACTATATATTTTATGGAAGCGTACATCGTAGGGATTCCAACTATATGATTTGTATAACCGGCTACTGTGTAGAAAATATTCCAATTTTAATAAATTAAAATGAAAACAATAGCGTCCATTTTTCAATTGAAATTTCATGAAAACTGTTGGTCTTGTTTCAACTTTGATGGTATACTTCGATAGGAAACAATTCGAACTAGTAAACTTTATCTCGTTTTTTTAAATTTTCGCCTGGTTTTGTTTTTACAGCTATTTTACTAAAATAATTTGAAAAAAAACGTACTATTTTACAGTCGTTTGTCTTAAAAGTTGAGCATGGATACTTTTCGAGAAATAAACGTTTGAATCTCGGATTTTGTACAAAAATGAAAGGCTAGAAATCGGGCAAAATGTGTCCAGCTATACATCTGATGAATTAATCCAAATGTTTTGCTTGAATTCTATTGTCACTCGAATTGCTGTTTATTCTGGTTAACTATTACACTAAGTTTTTTTCATCAAGGCGGTTTAAAGTCCAATTCAAACTTTAAAAAACTTGATAATTGTTCACACCTGTGTAGACTTCACGGCGGGTGTCTGAGTGAAGTGTCACTGTTATAATTAGAAACAAAAGTACGGATGTTTGCATGATTTTGATCAGAAGGAGGTAGATTAATGTAAATAAGTAGGACTAATAGATAATTAGCTTACCATAATACTGCGGAAATGAGTTTTGGAAAGGGAAATTTAACAGACAAAAATAATAGTAGCCAAGACCAAGCTAAGGCAATCTGTTTAATTGTTCCAGTGCCCCGGAAATTAAATTTTTAATCCTAATATTGAAGCACTTTCATTTATAATTTTGATTTCATATTTTCACCAAATGTTGGAGGAAATAGTGAATATTTGAATGAAGAAATAAAAAAAGAAGATCACTTTTGACCCTCTAAGGGGACAGCTATCCTTAAACTGCTAACTGTTTGGTGAAACATTGAAGTGGTGACCTACAGAAATCATTAGCGGGTATATCTGGCAATAGGAGGGATAAAGTCTAATGTCATGAGAGCTAAAGAAAACTTTACAGGGAGAAGCGGATTCCGTCCCCTATGCAATATTGCCTTTCGATAAATTAATTTGATTCGCTATCACAACATACATCGGCAAACATCATATCAGTTAACCAACCGGTTAGAACATCGCAATCATTTAAATTTAGAATCAACCCATCCTGTCGAGATAAAAGCGATAAGGATGATACAAGTATCGACATCTTTCTCTTACACGTGTTGACTTACGCTTCAAGCTAATGTAATTACTGACTTGCGTTACATGTAGAGAGTTTTATTACAGTATTAACACGAGGAGTGATTTGTTTAGGTTGGCAGGTTATATACACTGTTTACTGCATGTATAGATTATTAATCATCAGTTTATCGACCGAACATATTTTTAACATCGCCAATAAAAACCATCCTGATTAATTTCTCTATTCTTTTTCTCGTTACTGAACTCGAAGTAAATTTTAACAAGAGTAAATAAAAAACACGGCAGTTTATCATACAAAAGCAATATTAAACAAGATGAACAAATTGATCAACATCACTTATAATATTACGATAATCTGTTTCCGGTCATCAAAATGCGAAATAAAGAAAATATTTGCTTATCCATAGTTAGATACTGAGATGGATGGCATCATTGTAATTTGAAGACACTCGTGCTGTAATATTGCCAACGTCATTGGAAACTGCTATGATGCATGTATTGAAGGCGTCATTTTTACATCTCCATGAATTCATGTGATTGAAACGACTTGGAAATTCATTGATAAAGAATAATGGTCAGATAATAGAATGTATGTAAAGAACATCGTCAAGTATTACTTACCTCATTGAAAACTATTGAAAGCTTCTGTCTTGTGAGAAATAATCTTGTGAATTTATTATTTTTATTCCGTACACATTTGGAATTGGTGCTAACTGTAATACGTAATAGGTCTTTCTATAATTCACAAGGAAATTCTTTTACGGACGTCGGCTGAATAGTGAATGTCGGATTTGACACTTGATATTATCCACTTTGCCGGCAGATGGCTCATCGTCTTGTGTTCTAGACCAGCAGCATAGTTGAGATACATCTAGGCTAGCCTTGGTCATATGTGGTAACCCTTTCCGTCGTCCACACACGCGAGACTATATGGATCGTGGCGGGAACCCAAATTTAGTGTGATCCCAAAGTTCGTCTCGATATACCAACTTGTATGTGATCACCCTGTGTATATGTCAACTACAAAAAACTCAACCGAGTAGTATCTGTATTTATTTTTTGTATCGTACTCGAAACGGCTGCTTACTTTTTTGAGTAGCCGTTGTTCAATTTTGCGTGCCATAGACCGACCAGTATTGACAGTTATATTATTAACATATCAGTAAGCAATATATGGTTGCGCATGACTAGCATTTCGGATAAACATAAAACAGAGAAATCCGGTGACAAATAGATTAACTCAATTAGTCGAATGGGAAATCATTTGTTTACTTCATTTAAATGAGAGCTTGCACTATTCAACCATGCCCACTGTCAATATGATCATAATGGAAGCCGTGCTTTTGAAATCTACCGGATGTATTATCCCTTACAGCATTTAGCAGCATTGCGTGAACGATACACTTTACCTTATGTGTTTACCTGACAAATCGTATATGACAGATGGGATAATTATACCAGGAGACTGTTTGATCACGCGGCTTGTTGATGACAAATCTTCCTTTTTCAAGGATCCCTCTAACCTTCGAGAAAGTGTATGCATTGATACTCAAAGGCTACTTATTAAAGGAGTTTGGGTGGGGGTTAAAAGGGGAGCGGTTGAGAAGATTTCCGTTGTTTTGGATTCGTAAAATAACATTTTCAGGTCAGGTCACTATTTTTGTACTATAAATCATGTTGAAACTTCTTTCAAGCATAGTATCACGCTGAAACTCCGAGTAGCGCATTTCAGGTGTAGAATTTCCGTTGCCATGGAAACCGGGTTGAGATGAAAAGACAAGAGAAACACGTCCAATTGGACGAGACCTTTCGGCGCAGAATCAAGGGAATATCCAACTCATTTAGATGATTATTTTATTTCCTGCTTGAGAAGGGAAAAATTAAACGCAACATTGAAAGAGTGATGAGAAACTATGCGGGCGCACTGACAAGAAATCACATGACCCTACAGAAAAATTACAGACTGCATATTTCTTAAAACATCACAAGAACCAAGCGTGATCTCTCTTATGGTTTGTATCTCACCCACGCTTTTATTGTGCCTGTTCATGTGGAAATCTTGAATGATATGACCATTCGGCCCATGGCATGGGTCTGAGCGGTATTAGATCATAACAGTGAAATGTTTTAGAGAGTTGGACTATTAGTTTGGCCTCAGCGCCAATTTGCATAGTGACACAAATGATGAAATGCGCTGCAACTGTCGATATGTTAAGCATTGAATGCGCTTCCAATGGTTCCCTTTTGTTAAGAGAAATTAAGTCGTATAACCATTGTTTTCGCTTCTAATTTTTCTTATTTCTTAAGATAAAGCAATCGAACCTGGCATTCTAGTAAAACATTTAATTCAAATTTGAAAATGCTAAAGAAAGCAAAAGTTCAATTATTAAATTAATTAGTATAAATTTGCATAAGTAATTAGCTCATTCAGTCATTATACTGGTCTCAGGCTGAATTAGTCGACGAATAATGGTGCGAGACCTGCTTTTAGCCAAGACATTGGGCCATCTGCAAATTTAATATATGCATAACTAATTGAAATTTGTCCGAAGTAATTAAAACATCTCTAAGCATGATGTAAGGTCCCGGAATATATGAGAGTATGGGGCCCGGCAAAGCTTAGTCGATATAGAGGATCGGCTCGGTGCCCTGGGTGTTGGGGTATGCTCAAGAGGGCAGTGGATGGGTTGAATAAGTAGCATTATATACGGGATATATGAGGGTTCGGGGGTCGTGTGGGCCTTAGTTAAGGAGACACAGGGTGAGGCCGCGAAGTTGTGGTCAGAAAAAAGTCTAAATCCAAAAACTTCAAAAAATTTGCTTTACTTTTTCCGGACAGGGACACACACAGACATCATTTAGATTTCTATATCGAGCTTTCCGCAGCTAAATCTACGGGTTCGATAAAAATCCAGTTAAATACTTCATTAATGTTCAGTCATTTTCCTTGACTTAGTGAATGGGGCAAATTTTTGAACCCGTAAACGCACGTGATGGCAGATGGCCAATCGGTATGTGAGCTGAGCAACATCGTTCAGCGAATCCACGGGGTGATTGTATTGCCTTTGATACAGGAAATGTTAATATCCTTAATTCAAATTTGAATTTTGAAGAGCCATGCAGGTGCAAAATTCCAGTATGGGCACCACGAAATGTTCATATAACTACGGCATAACCAAATCGAATCCTGAATAGATTCAGCACACTGAATAGTGCAGTGTGGTGAAATCACACAAAATAATGAAAAATGATTCTAAATTCCTACATTATGTGAATTATTTTGATAATGAGTTCATTGCTTGCAATTGATTATTATTGATTGACTCGGCTAACGAGTGGGTTTGATTTCGCCTCAACCATGGTACTGCTGGTCTGAGAAGATACTCCGATACTGATACTGCTTGTCTGAGAAGATACTCCGATACTGATACTGCTTGTCTGAGAAGATACTCCGATACTGATACTGCTTGTCTGAGAAGATACTCCGATACTGATACTGCTTGTCTGAGAAGATATTCCGATACTGATACTGCTTGTCTGAGAAGATACTCCGATACTGATACTGCTTGTCTGAGAAGATACTCCGATACTGATACTGCTTGCCTGAGAAGATACTCCGATACTGATACTGCTTGTCTGAGAAGATACTCCGATACTGATACTGCTTGTCTGAGAAGATATTCCGTCATGAATAACACTGGTTCCTGTAACTTCATATAGTCCCATGAAGTATCAATCCAAAGGGATTCTCCAGCACATTTATATGGTGTATGGCCATCACGATTTTGTTGCAAACATATTGTAATTAACGAGATATAGACTGGAGCATAGCTGATATACATCCGGGTTAGCTTTGGCCATATATGGTAACCCTTTCTGTCATCCACACACAAGAGTATATGGATGGCGGCGGAAGCACAAATTCAGTGTGAGGCAACAGATCATCTAAATATACTTGTATGTGAGCTTCCTGTATCTATGTCAACTACAAGTACATCAATCGAGCAGTATCTTCATTTATTGTTTGTATTATACTAGAAATGACTGCTGACATCTTGAGTCGTGCTAGTAGCTGTTATTCAATCTTACCATGGACCATATACCTTGAGCAAGTGCAGAGTCCATGATGTTACACGCCAGGCGCGAGTTGACAGAGAGTGATGGTATCAACGTATCAGTACACAACATACGATTGCACATGACGGACATTTCGGATAATCATCAAACTGAAAAATCCAGTGACAAATAGATTAACTCAATTAGTGCTAGTAGTAGGATGGGAAGTCATTTCTTTACTTCATTTAAATGAGAGCTTGCACTATTCAACCATACCCACTGTCAATATGATCATAATGGAAGCCGTGCTTTTGAAATCCACCGGACGTATTATCTCTTACAGCATTTAGCAACATTGCGTGAACGATACACTTTACATTATGTGTTTACCTGGCAAATCGTTTATGACAAGTGGGATAATTATACCATCAGGCTGTTTGATCACGCCACCTGTTAATGACAAATCTTCTGTCTTCAAGTGTTCGTCTGACCTCCGTGGGAGTGTATTCATTGATACTCAATTGTTACTTATTAAGGGAATTTGGGCGGAGGTTAAAAGCGGAGCGATTGAGTAAGGACTGTTTGGGATTCGTAAAATAACATTCTGCGGTCAGGTCACCTTTTTATACTCTAAACCATGTTGAAACTTATTTCAAGCATAGTATCACGCTGACCAGTGCATGCAAATTGTATGATTTTCGTTGCCATGGAAATCGGCTAGAGATGAAAATACAAGAGAAACAGGTCCAATTGGACGAGATATTTCGGGCCAGAATCAAGAGAATATTCAGCTCATTTAGATATATATTATATTTCCTGCTTGAGAAGAGAGAAATTAAACGCAACATTAAAGGGGTGATGAAAAACTATGCATGCGCGCTGACAAGAAGCCACATGCCCCCACAGACAAATCAACGACTACATATTTCTCAAAACATCAAAAAAACAAACGTGATCCCTGTTAGGATATGTATTCCATCCACGCCTTTTATTGTGACTGTTCTTGTGGACATCTTGAATGATGTCCAAGAAACACGTCCAAGTGGACGAGATCCTACGGGGAAGAATCAAGGGAATATTCAACTAATGTAGATATATATTATATTTCTTGCGTGAGAATGGAGAAATTAAGCGCAACATTGAAAGGGTGATGACAAACTATGCGGGCGCGCTGACAAAAAATCTCATGACCCCTCAGACAAATTACTGACTGCATATTTCTTAAAACATCACAAGCCAAACGTGATCCCTCTTACGAGTTGTATCCCAACGACGCTTTTATCGCAACTGTTCATGTGCATATATTGAATGATATGATCAAACGGCCCTTGGCACCACCCTGCGCGATATTACATACAAATATCTCAGAGCGATAATGTAACAGCCCTATCAACTCATCTGATGTAAGGTGAACTATGTTACCACCAAATAGAACAATAAATTCCCAAACGAGGAAATATTTATAGAATGCAAGTTTCTATTCAGAACAAATACATGTGAGGGCCGACGCCGACCAAATACAACGAGGACTATGTGAGCACACACACACACATTCCATAGTATATGTTGTGGCCGGGCGAGTGAGTGAGTTAGGGTTTAACGTCGCGTTCAGCACCATTTCGGCCATATAGCGACGATATAAGTAACTCCAATATGATTAGCTGGACATCATGTAGAGGAAATCAATCTTCCCCTTGTGGCATCAGACATGATACAAAATTCATGCTGCTCACCCACTTGGGGGCTTGTGAGCGGGCCGTCGAGATTGGTTGCCTATCATGTGCCGTGGTTTATAGGTTATGAATATACCTCTACTTTGCGGGTTGTTAATTCTCGGTCTTGATTCCGGTCAAGAATTACAGTCAGGAATTAAAATCGTCGATGTTAGTTTTCTCTGGTCATATTTGCCGTGGACGCGACTGAATTCGCTAAATTAATTAGGCTATTTGATTAAATCTGTTATGCTTTACAGGTTTCCGTGTCGAGTGCATATATGATGTAGATAATCGTTGGAATTTGATCATGTCATATTAACGATTCAATTGTTTGTATTTTGATTAATACGGCAATGGAGATTGGAATGTATTCAACTCCCGATTAACGAATGCATCATTGAAGATTGTATTTGGACTGAGTTTGTATTCGAATCTTGGAAATTGAGTTCTCGGAGATTTGGCGAATTTCGAAATAAAACACACGACGAGAAACTGCAAATCAGATAGACTAAAGCACGTCGGTGCTAGGGACCGTGGGGGTCATGCCATTCAAGATGTCCACATGAACAGCTACAATAAAAGCGTTGCTCGGATACAAATCATTACAGGGATCCCTATTGATTCTCGTTCTATAAAAGTGAAGCGGGCCTTCTCTCTCATCGACTTTACGACAAAAGGGATGATTACAATTTCGACATCGTAAACTATCTTTATCTGGAGAGTAATATACCAGAGGGACCTGCATATGGCGTATACATATCTCGCCTAGTAGCATTTGCTAGATCCTGTGTTAAATGTGACGATTTTAATCAACGTCACAAAACATTATTGCAGAAACTTGTAAAACAGAGGTATATCATCAAGCGCATCCAATCGAAGTTTCCCAAATTTGGCGATGCATATCGCAAGATCTATGACGGTACGTTTCGTTACTTGTGTCTACTTCCGCTTAACCCGGGGCTAGGGGCCGTATGAACCTATGTATTTCAAGATCCTCATAGTGTTCATATGAACAGTCACAGTCATAGCGTGACTGAGATACATCATACTGTAGATAACGACTTTACAATGTATATCATATGGATTAAGAATACTGATCAGCAATACCGATTTGATATTTTTGGATCATCATGATGTCTTGCTAGCATCACTGAACACTGGTGACCGCTTCTGTCTTTCAGGAAATTAGCCTAGTTTTATGTATACTATGATTTATCCTTTTAATTTGGTGCTAATGTATGAATTAGGTCTTTGGATTATGGCTGAATGGACGACGGCTGAATATTGAATGACGGAATAGACGCTTGTAGGTGATATTTTTAGAAATATCAGTGCAGTGAGTATATTTACCTGTGTTGGCTGTATGCCAGCAAGTTTTCTGCCACCCTTGTTATGTTGTGTTCAATATCTCGATTCGACAGAGGGTGTGTTGGTCGGTGCGAGGAAATAGACTGGTTGATTGGGAAAGCAAGAGTGACCATTCTCAGAAGTCCGGTATCAATTCATCTAGCAGGTAGGTAACCAAGCAGGCAGGAGTCAAGTTGTGCCCTCAGACGCGAAGAAGAACTCAGGAATAACGAAATGCTTCGTGGATCGTCCTGGGTGAAAATTCAGGTATGAGAGTAAAATGAACAGGTAACAGAATTGAAATCATATCCATCAAACTATAGGCTGTCTAAGGAGGTACAGTCAGCCTTTTTCATTATTTTGGATCAATTGATTATTGATACCATCCGAGAATTTGTTGAAAGCAGCGAAAGTGTAGACAAAAGCATCAAAAAACAATCTCTTCTCTAGTCGATGTATTTGGAGACGATGACACCCTCTTAAAGTATTTCAAAGTTCCTTCTATCAGACGGTCTCAAGACTTAGTCGACTTGTATGGCTCCGATATTTTAACTATGTCAGTCATTATTACCGTGTATAGATGGAACTTAGCCTTGTTGCGATAAATGGATACTGAGCCCTCCTGACTGGAGAAAATTTAAATTTTGTTTTATTATTCAAGTTTTTCAGATGAACAAAAACAATTAAAGCGTGGATGAGATACAATTTACTCGAGAACAGTCGTGGTTCTTGGATGCCTTTGGGTAAAACGATATACAATATTGTCATAATATCAAACGGTGGCGTCATATGAAGTCTTGTTATATAACGCCCTTTTATGTTCCTACTACTATTGTATGTTATCGCTTAACATGAAAAGGGCTCATTATGGTCATTGAATGGCCTGTGAGAGGTTAGTAAGCCCACCAACACCAGGAACGACTTAACCTAC
Organism: Hanleya hanleyi; assembly: GCA_036873755.1. Classification (NCBI taxonomy): domain Eukaryota; kingdom Metazoa; phylum Mollusca; class Polyplacophora; order Lepidopleurida; family Hanleyidae; genus Hanleya; species Hanleya hanleyi. The sequence continues at coordinate 199,454 of JAVTVY010004546.1, forward strand.
TTTGTTGAATGCAGGCACCAGTTAGCATCCTGAATGAGCATTGGTGATGACATTTTAGTTGAAGCACCAAAGAAAAAAATTGTTCAATCGATCTGAAAATGCGTTCCAGATCGCCAATTGCGCGCCATATCTAATTTACCATTAAGAAATAGAAACAAGAGCCTATTTGACACCATGGTCTACGCCGTTAAAACGAAATCCAGTTACTGTGTGTGAGAAGCTGGTGGTCGGTGACCTTGACGATTGACCTTTTACCTCCCTCCTGATACCAGACACATCGCTACCCACTGATGCATCCACTTACATATATGCATTTTGATGGTTACCCTGATTTTTGTTAGCCCCATGAGCTTGACCTTTGATTTTTCGACCTCAATGTTTTTTGTTTCCCATAAACGTGAGGAAAACCTGAAGTTTGAATGATCATCGCTGGGGACAATTTTGTTGAAGCAGATCTTATTTGTTCATGTTAGAAAAAACAAATTGTATCCGATCGATCTGAAGATATCGTCCCAAATGGCCCTGTCTCCTGAGAAGCTTGATACAGTTGCGAGAAGCTGGTGGTCAGTGACCTTGATCATTGACCTTTTTACCTAAATCTTGGTGCCCGACACGTAGCTTTCCACTAATGCATCTGCTAACAGAATTGATTATCAATCGTTTCCCGATTTTTATTATCCACGGCTTTGACCGTTAACTTTTCAACCTTAATAGGTTTCTTGTTTTCCTTTTCCCTTGGCTCTATGATTTGAAACGCCCCCAGGATTACAGTTTTCCAAATGACACTTTCTACCTAGCCGCAAACACAAACACTCCCTTTCCTGATCCTTATGGCACGTGGTTCCTCAGACAACCCGTGGTTATTAACAAGCTTTCCACAATGGTGAAGCGCATGGCAACATCAGCCGGCATTTCAAGTAATAAACGTCTCTCAAACCACAGCGCCTGTAAACACCTTGTCCAAACGCTAACTGACAGTAACGTCCTCCCACTCAAATAATGAAAATTTCTGGCTACAGAAATGTTCAATTATCAGTACCGTCTCTATTGCCACTCTCTCAAAGCCAGAACACCACGTTGAATTTGCGCAGCCGTCTTCCAGGACACCAAATGCATGCAGTCAAATTAACAATAGCCAATCCAACAGAGTTGGAAGTTTCCAACATTCGTCGGCAGTTCATGTCCATTGAGGAAACATTTCTGGTGGACAGTTTCAAATTCACATCTACAATGAACATGATGAAGCGCCAACACGTCGCAAGTGCTCGTCTCTACGGCAACATGTCCCTGACGGAGATGGCGAACACGCCTAATTATCATCCTGTTTCACTTCCACGTGACTTCAGTGACCAGCCGTCGTCAATTTTCCCACCTCATGCATATCGCTCCAATTTAACTTTCTAATAACATTTGTATTTAATTAAAGATATATTCATGTTAAATTTTGCTTTTTTACTTCTGTCAAATTCACTTATAAACACAGGGACTACATTTCTTTTCGTAGCAACCTATGTTGTGGTCAGCGATTGTGGTAACGCGTGCCATCACGTGATATTGAATGTCAAGTAAAGTTCTTCAGAAAGAGAAGCCGTATTTTCTGGTTTGTTTTTCTCTCAAATTTCGTAAATTCAGTTTTTGTGATAAACAGAATCTCGCACTCGTGAGCTAAAGCTCGCAACATACCGAAAATTTACTCAACTCGTTTCATAACTTTCATGTGCGATGACCACGAGTGTGAGATCGTCTATATATAATACGACGGTGTTTTTTTACACGAGGGTGTTTTTTGAATGAAAACTGGCATTAAATATTTTTTCGGTTTTGGTCGTTTCTTTTATCTGACGGTCATATAGTGCATAATTTTCTATCAGATGACTTGATAGGGTTATTCCATCAATGCTCTTGGATATTTATATCTAATGCCGCGCAAAGTTGGTGCAAGAAACCGTGTGGGTATGTTATGCGAGATGATCACATGAACATCTACAACAAAAGCGTGGCTGAGATACATCGCATGGATTATTTTTTATTTTTATGATGCTTATAGATATGCACTCAAATTATTAGTCTGTTGGGTCATATGACTTCTTGTCACTATGTCGGCATCCTTTTCTATCGCATTTATATGTTGGCTTTATTTGCTATGATGCGGGGCTTGATATTTATCACTAATAATGAGAAACTTTCAGTGAAGGCGTTTGTTGGTGTAACCTTGTCGAAGCAGTTTATACATACTAACTCTGGCCATCAACTACGGCAGTGCACCGTGAGTATAGTCTTACAGAAACCCTAATTGGATGGCACAGCCGTCAGATCCGACATTCAGTATCTTACAAAAGAGAAGTCGTCAGCAGTTTTCACCACCAAGCTCTTTCAATCTTGTTGACGAGGCCCTTCAGTCAGTAAAACCATTTTGGGAAAGGTATTATTTCTAAATACTCTGGCATTGAATGCATGTGGATAATGAGAAACGCAAAATGTCTCACGGAAGATTTCTTGCGAAAGAACAAATACGGTACAGATATGTATCCACATGGGATTTCTCGACTCTCTATACTGCAATCCCTCATCAGGACCTTGTTTGGCGTCTTAGTTCATTAATAGTGTAGGTGTTCAAGGAAACTGATCGCCGATATATTACTATCAGAAACCATAAAGCATTCTTGAGCTCTGCTATATGCAAGGAATATAATTCATGGGATGTTTCTTTGTTTATAGAGTTGCTTGAATTTCTCATTAATAATATCTGTGTGAAGTTTGGCAAAACAGCATATAGCTATTCCAATCGGTACTAATTTCTCTTCTGGCTGACCTTTATCTGTTCCCTTATGAATACGAATACATGCAGGTGCTTTCAAAAACAGATGCTTTCAATGCCCATTCCTTCTCATTCGCCAAAGTTATACAGAAGACCTTCTCGCCGTTGGCAATCGCTATATAAATGACGCAATGAAGGATATATATCCACCTTCACTGGATTTGAAGGAAGCTACAGATGACCCTAACGGTACAACATATCTAGACCTATATCTCTGTGAAAATGAAACGGGTCTTCTCTCTCTCGTCGGCTTTTCGACCAAAGCGATAATGTCGACATCGTAAACTATCCCTATCTGGACAGTGATGTTCCAGTGGGACCTACATATAGCGTATACATATCTCACCTAGTTGCATTTGCAAGATTCCGTGTTAAATTTGACGATTTTAATCACGTCACAAAACAATATTTCAGAAACTTATAAACCAGGGCTATACCAAAGCGCCCCTGCTCAAACTTTCTGAAATTTGGCGATACATATCGCATGCAGATAGCAAGATCTATGGCGTTACCTTTCGTAAATTGTGTCTAATTCCGCTTTACCCGTGGCTAAACTATTGTATTACAAGGTCCTCTTAGTGCTCATATGAACAATCCCAATCAAAACATGACTGAGATACATCATATCCTAGATAACGACTTTACAATGAAAATCACATGGATTAAGAATACTGATCAGCGATACGGACTTGATATTTTTGGAACATCATGATAATAATAAATAATAATAATAATAATAAAAACTTTATTTAGAGAGGTTAAAATACCTGGTTAGCTGGAAGCTAATATAACCCAGGGACCTCATTCGGGTGGGTCAGTATCTTATATACAAGATTTAAATTGCATTATATTAAAAATATATATGTGTGTATATGAAATGTAACAAAATTAAAACTTTGTGAAGAATTCATTTCAATATTATGATGTCTTGCCGGCATCATTGAAAACTGTTGACCGCTTCTCTGTTGCAGGAAAATAGTCTAGTTTTATGTGTACTATAATTTATTCTTTTATTTTTGTGCTAATGCTGTTATATGACTTAGTTATTTCGATTAAGGACGCGGAAGTTCTTTAATGGACGACGGCTCAATATTTAATGACGAACTAGACGCTTACGTTCTATTGGTAAAATCTTTATCACTGACAAGTTGCCTACACTGAAATTAAAATGAATATTCAAAAATTCACGATATTTAGATTCAAATCTTATGATTATGACTGTTCTTTTGAACAGTGTGGAGATGCATACCACTTGTGCTCAAAGGGCTTGTATCCCAGGATTCTTCGAAAAGTACGGCGCATCACGTTGGGCACACCGGTTCTCGTCAGATCACCGAAGTTAAGCAGCGTTGATCTCGGTCAATACTTGGATGGGTGACCGGGTGCTGTACTGACTGGGCTGATCAGTGTCCAGAATAATAGGAACTGTGGACACTCTCGTGTTCTGGCACATGTAGGCACCGTCGTGATATGACTGAAACAATGTTGAAAACGACGTTAAATCCTACTCACTCACTCACCTTCTTCGAAAATAGACACAAATTTCGAGACATAGCCCCACAAATCATGTGCGCTACGGTGTTATTTTGCTGTCACTGTGCGATATTTTTCACAGTGGTTGAGAAACTTAAAAGGGAACGTTTGGTAGAATAGTCTTGTTTGACCGTTTCTGCAACAATATACTGTGACGCTGATTGAGGTAATCACAGTTTTCACAGATGCTCCTAGGCGAGATACGTATACAGCAGATGGAGGTCTTTCTGGAATATTGTTGTCCATAAATGGGTTATGAACTACATGCATGTCAGAATTACAATCTTCTCTCTTGTCGCACAGTCGACCTGAGAGGAATCTATCTTTTCCGTTAAGTTATAGGCGCGAACATGATGTTCCGTCTCAACTACCAGTAGTTTCCCTCGATTCCAGTGTAGGGGGTTTATATCCTTCACAGCGGCGCTTATACATGGATTATCAAATGCTAGGAGGTCGTCTATATAGCGTTCGAGGAATGATAAGAAACGGACTTTGAACTGGTCATCTTTTGAAAATTTCTGCATTCGAGCGTATTCATACGAGCAAGTTTCTTGCTAGAGCGAAGCGGTCAACAATTTTCGATGGTGTGGAAGGAAGGAATTGCACGGTAGGCAAAATGTCTGGAGTCTATCTCGGTCAACCAATCAGGTTTATTGCGCGACTTTGGTGTATAAACTATGACAAATGACAGTAACATACTAAAAGCAAGATTAAAACAATGAACTAAAATTTCGCATTTGCATATATAAACAGTATGTATTACAAGCAGGCGTCAAACTGGGCGAACAGGCATCGAAATTTATATCTGTCCAAGATTTTAAAAGAGACAGGCGGAGAAATAAAATACCTGTCTCCAGTGACAGGTAGCCAATAACTTTTTTTCTGGGTGTTCAAAATGAATCTTCAGAAAAATTCATTCAGAACAGCTGCCAATGGATTCAAACAATGTGTCACCAATCAATAGGTAGCCCGCAACATGCAGCCATGTCAGTAATCTCAGTTTTAAGAATCACAAGCTCAGAATTCTGAAAGGTGTCAGGCAAACATTTCACTCATCAGTCTAATGTAATAGTTAATTTGTTAATGTTTAGTAGATCTATTTGCCATGGGTCATACGCTGTCGTACATTAGTTTATGTATACTATGATTGTCTTTTTGAATTTGGTGCTAATACTGTTATATGGAATATGGAATAGGTCTTTGGATTATGGACGCGGATATTCTCTAATGGACGACGGCTGGATTATGAATGACGGACTAGACGCTTGTAATTAGTTGGATTTCCTCGGTAATTGCTTTAGCAAATTTTTCAGGGGGAGGGGGGGGGGTAATAAGAGTAAAGAGGGTAGGTTGGGTACCACAGAGAGAATCTAGTTGGTTACGGATAGTACTAGACCTACGACAGGTAAGGAGAAAGTGGCAAGCTGCATTGTAGGCAGTCTGTCAGGTCTTGGGGTTTTGTGGAAGCGTCCTGTCTCAATACGCAGTTTGTGAGTGCTTAGTCCGAGTGTTGTTATTGTGCGGGCATGGATGGGATCAGAGATATAAATTAGGTACGGTTGAAGTTCATAGGATGTGTACACGTTTTGTAAGGTGTCTAACTTGCCTTCATGTGTTTTAATGAAATTCAAGAAATACTCTTGGTATTGGGTTTTTAGTTGGAATTTAAGTTTAGATATTTCTCCTGCTAGATGGTATTTAGATATGGCTTGTGAAAGTAGATGGATATTGGTTAGTTTGCGAAAGTGCTGTAGTGTGCATTCCCAGATGTCTTTATCATTGGGTGTTGAGGTTCTGTTGTTTGAAGCAGTTAAATGGTTTGTGTATTTGATGTTTGTTAATAGTATCTAATGTGAGGGTATTCTCCTAAGTTCTGCGTGGCATATTCAGATTGTTTTTACTAAATTTGATGAGTACTTATTCAGTTGGGGATTTGAGTCATTTTTCTATCAGTGATGTCATCTTGTTCTTACTTGCAACTCAATATGAAAATTTCCTGAAAAAAACGTAAGCAAAGGGACATTATTTTCTGGAAAATGTCTTTCTTACGCACGCTCTCCGAAAAATTTGGGCGAAAAGTTCACTTAAGGATGGAAATTCATTCTACTCGAGTTGAGTGAAATTCACTCAAGTTGAGTGAAAGTTAAATCTCCAACTGAAAAAGTCCTCTTCAAGTTAAGTGAAATCCACTCAAGTTAAGTGAAATGCACTTAAATTTCACTCAAGTTTGAGTTGATAGCTCACTCATCTTGAGTGAATTATTTGTGGTTGAGTGAGACGAATTTCTACTCTTACCTGAGTGAAATTTCATTCAAATTAATTTAGAGAACGTGTAAGAGATCACGGTGTATATATATAATGCTTTCTTTGATAGGCATTTAGAAGTCGGCGTATATAGCCCAATGCTATTCTATGGATAACAACTTCTTTATTGCTGTGGAGCTGACGTTTCGTTGGAGATGCTTCCAACTTGTTCATTAGATTTAAAAAAGTTGAAATTATCTCCAACGAAACGTCAGCTCCACAGCAATAAAGAAGTTGTTATCCATAGAATAACATTGTGTTATATATAATGCGTCAAATTCATATGACTGACCAGCATGCCTCAATCCGGGGTTTCTTCTATAATTCAAGTTAACGCTTAGACATTACTATCTTGTCACGATAGCAGTGGCCGGGGCAATGTCACGTGGCTGACCGACTGATTTTTGGTTCCTTATTCTATCTGGGGGCGCTGCTATCTGTTTAACCGAGGAATATTTTAATCGATGATAACTGAGCTAGTTTCGAGCCGAAGTTGCCTTAATTATCATGAACGTAAGCTTATTGATCCTTTCGTGCAATAATAGTAAATACTGATCCATATTATTTATATTTACACCGGTTATCAACACTTAAAATAGGCTTCATAAGTTAAAGAGAAAGGGGGCTACCAGACGAACGTTGTGACCCACCTATCGGGACGAGACAGTATGGGAAGATAATACCACCAAGCGCCTCCACTCAAAGTTTGTCAAACTTGGCGCTACATATTGCTTGCTGATAGCGAAATACGAGCGTAGCGTGCAAGATCTATTTACGTTTCGTAACTTGTATCTAATTCCGCTTAACCCGGTGCAAGGGGCCGTATGAACCCATGCACTTCAGAATCCTCATGCTCTTTTTCTGTTTCTGATGCTGTTATATGGAATATGGAATAGGTCTTAGGATTATAGACGCGGATATTCTTTAATGGACGACGGCTGAATTATGAATGACGGAAAAGACGCTTGTAATTGTCTTAGGATTAGCTTGGATTATAGGGCAAAGCAACTATTGGCATGAATTTTCCAGCGCTCATTGGGTGGAGTTTCAGGAGACCATTTCACCTGGGGGCGGTGTTGTTTGCCAGATCATTGGAAAATCCATTACTTTAAACTTTGATCGACGTGCATTTAATCTTGTTTCAATATAGGTCAGTGCTATCTCTCTGTTTTGACTCTAGATATCTCTGTCTTATATTTATCCGCTTGCTCCTGTAAATCCGCACTTCTAGCCTTGTGGTATTTCTTTCAACGTACTGCTTTCACTTCCTGCACACCAAGATTTTCAAATTGTCTTTGCAGGCGCTGGATTTTTCCTTCCAATGTGTTGATTTTTTGTCTCTGGTGCTTAATATGGATATTCAAACGTCTTTCTCGGCGCAGATGATTTTTCTTGGTCTGTCTCAAGTTCGCCGTGCAGGTAGCAAGGCTATCTGGGGGCGCTGTTATCTGTTTAACCGAGGAATATTTTAATCGATGATAACTGAACTAGTTTCGAGCTGAAGTTGCCCTAATTATCATGAATGTATTCTTGGAATATTAGTAAATACTGATCCATATTTTTTATATTTCTACCAGTTATAAATAGTTAAAAATGGCTCCACAGGTTAAAGATAAAGGGGGATAACAATGCAATGCAACTGTCGCTGCTATCGGGACGAGATAGTATTGTCTAAGGATTAACTTGACTTTAACTCATTAACTGATAGTCGAAATCCACCATCGACATGAATTTTTCAGCGCTCAATGGGTAGAGTTTCAGGAGACAGCTTCCACTGGGGGGGGGGGGGGTGTTATTTGCCAGACCATTGGGAAATCTTTTATCATTACTTTAAAGTTTGATCAGCATGCATTTCATCTTGTGTCAACCTGGCTCAGTGGTATCTCTCTGTTGGCGGGCTTTTATCCTTTTCACTCGTTGCACCGTATGCTCTTAAAATATGAAGTGTGCTCGGGGTAGATTTGAACAATACCAACGTATAGATAGGATTCAATGCGAGATCAATACATTCTCCCTTTCAGCACCTATGGAGAGGCTATTGTGACACTCCAATGATATAGCAATAATGGAGATGGAGTAGCCGTAAATATAACATTGCTGGTCAACCTTCAGGGTCTCATTGAATCATATTGTATACGCCATATTACAAACCCGATGGTTATCGATTCAATATCTGGATTAGACATATTTCATTTCAATCAGTTAAGAAGTACAAATAGGGCTCTCTTTAGGGGAAGTGTGATTTTATAACGATAGCCTGGTTTGTAATTACAGCATTGGTAAAAATTATTGAGAGAGATGAATGTAAACATGTCGGTTTCATTAATGTCAATTTATGTATAAATCGCACGGCATTCTAATTTATAGATTCGGTGTAATTTTCCCTCCCTATCATTTTATATGCATATTATACCGATTGGGTGGCCGCTTTAATCTGGATTCAGTAATTCGATAGCGTCAAGCTAATTTAGTTCCCCGACAAATGCGATTCCAACATGCCAGTGGTAATTCGTGAAAATGCAAGCTCCTATGAACCAACGCATAGAGCAAATAAATCACAGATACCGGTTGTCGAGGTGCATGCGTTAGAAAATGTGGGAAAGAGGCAATGCCGAGTGGCTAGCCCTTTCAGAAAAAAACACTCTCAATATAACACCCCATAAAGTACTTCACAGTGCGGTACTGGCCATGTTTATCTCTGGCAATTTTGGCCTGAACAGTTTCGATGTCTTTATCTGACGAATATTGCCTAATATTTATGATGCTCCTTTCAAAGTGGGGTCATCAACAACGCAGATTACCTTCGCATTTACGAATATCGGTGTTCCTAAAAAAAACACTGGCGGGCTAATCTGTAAGGACCTTTCCAGATGAAAAAGTTGTATGTTTGAAACTCGTACGTCAAACTTGTGAATAAAGCTTCTGCATCCATGCCTAGTTCTGTTTTGCTAGGCCAGATGCAATCTACATTCAATGATTTCTAAACCTAGTTCGCTTTGGTTTGTTTAAGAACGGTTGACAAGTATCAAGCAAACATAGGTAATACCGAAGTACCGAGAAGTGAACCGTTATACTCTATTCCTTTCAGATATTCATACCACCATTCGATACATCGAAAACTATGACATGGAATCTACAAGACAGGGATTTGAAATCTTGCCAACAGTTTTCCCTCTCTGTAATATTCATGGCTATACCTCCAAATACCTCCATTTATAGTTTATCAAATCTTGTGATAAATATGGTACACTGAGTGCAAAATACATCCGTAGAGTGTGAGGTCTCTGGCGCTACATTTTGTAACCTTTGTTTAGTTCCGCTTAACCCAGGGCTAGGGTCCATGGTATTCTCAAAGCCTGACTGAGATATATACTCTGAAAACGAGTTGAAATTCGTTTGGTTATAAAATAATAAAATAAAGCCAACTCATAGACCCATAACCAAGAGTCTTACAATACAACCCAAGTGTGCTTACATGAAGCCCTTTCACTCTGCATGTGAAACCACAGTATTGAGTATGACTATTTCTAATGTGTTTAGAGTGACAATGTACCACTCCAATTCCTGCGTGGCCGGTTTTAGACTTGGAAAATGTGTGCAAGGATTGTTTGTCTATGAGAAGTTATTCATGTACATAGGGTAAAATTTGTTAAACATGGGGGCGTAAATTTTGAAGAAAACAACAGTCTCAATATAAATTCGAAGATTCATCCAAGATATTTCGGAATTGTTATTGATGGAAATTGCCCATCGATGTTAATTAAGGATTGATTGTGATTTGTTTTACGTTTATTGGGGTAGGAACTTGCATAGAGCCTCCCGCTTATTCTCAAGCATTTTCGTCTGGCGCGCAGCGGGCTATGCAACCGATGACTGCGCTGGTGTTGCTGGAGTCGTAGTCAGATATTCCTGGTATTTCGCAATGATGGTCTTCAAGTTAGTCGCATGGGAAATTCTTTTTTAAGCAGAGCATCACAGGCTTGCATTTTGTAGAATGTAAAAATATTTATTGCAAGAGAGGAGTGGATAATAGTTTTTAATGATGCCGCCCGAACGACATGACATTCTTATAGTCGAACACAATTCTATAGTATTGTGTATCACACTGAAGAAAGAACACAATGAATATCTCAATTAAACGATTATCATATTGTCACTAATGCCGTGTTAAGCTGAAATATTCACAAGTTGAGAAACATAGGGCCACAGATACATACGGATAAGGTATATTCCTTAACTGTACCTGTCCTGTATGTATGTCGAATCTATGGCCTGACCTTCCTGATACCTTATTACTGTGAGGGTGACAGGTCGGAAAGGTTCATTGGCTGTGACCCAGATGACACCAAGCGGTATAAATCCATGAAGATATGGTCGCCTCCGACCAGGAAAAGTATGGTAACCATATTTCTTATGTTTGCTCTTGACCACTAAATATGTTGTCAGAAGAATTTTTCCACCATAATTTTGCTTGAGCGAGCATATATTGTATGGTCAACTTGACCATATAATTCACTGTCGGAGCGACCATAAAATATCTGGTCGCCTGATGACCAGATCTTTTATGGTTACTCCGACCATAAGTTGTATTGTCACATAGTGACCATAAAACATATGGTACGTCATGTCTATACTATAACTTTTATGGTCGCGGGCAACCATATTTTTATTGTCGATTCGACCATATCCTGCTAACAGTGCACTATGATCTCACTTGTGACTGAGATAATTCTTTAGATGACGACTTTACAACGAATATTATGGATTAAGGATACTGATCAGCGATACGGATTTGATATTTTTGGAACATCATGATGTCTTGCCGGCATCATTGAAAACTGTTGACCGCTTCTCTCTTGCAGGAAACAAGCCTATGTTTATGTATACTATGATTGTCTTTTTGAATTTGGTGCTAATACTGTTATATGGAATATGGAATAGGTCTTTGGATTATGGACGCGGATATTCTCTAATGGACGACGGCTGAATTATGAATGATGGACCAGACGCTTGTAATTGTGACTGTGGTTAACATGGTGGAGAATGTCCGCGTCGGGCCTGACAGACTTGTGTTATGAATAAGAACTTGAATTATACTAACTTCTATTATTTTCCCGATTTTGGGCCGTTTCTTCGATCTGACGATCACACATTTCATCATTTTTCATCAGATGACTTGATAGGCTTATTGTACCATTGTACTTGGATATCTATATCTAATACCGCTCAAAGCCGTTGCGAGAGTCGTGTGTGCATGTTATTCAACATGCTGAAATAAAAATCTACAACAAAAGCGTGGATGCGATACATCGCACAGATCATTATTGGTTCTTGTGATGATTTTATATATGCACTCAAAAGTATTGGGCTGTTGGAGGATGTGATTTCTTTTCACTTTTTCTATCACATTTAGGATGCAGTGCCTGATACTATCAGCAATAATGAGAAACTTTGAGTGAAGGCGATTGTTGGTGTAACCCTGTCGAATCAGTTTCTATAAACTAACTCTGACCATCAACTAATGCAGTCCGCCGTAAACAGTCTTACAAAACCCTAATTGGATGATACGGCCGTCAGACCCGACATTCAGTATTCAGTCGTCGTCCACAAAGTAAATTTCATGTTAATACCCTCCTACGTTCGACAGATAGCACCAGTTCCGAACCGACATAGACTGAAAATTAGAGAAAAAGAAATTTCTTACAAGAGAGAAGCGGTCAACAGTTTTCATCACCAAGCTTCTTTCAATCTGGTTGACGAGGGGGTAAAAGCGTTTTGGGAAAGGTATTGCGACACTATATCTAACAAGCAGCCAGAGGATGCTAAGTCCCCCGCCGAAATGGCAGCAATATTTTTTAGCATTGTTGGTCTCGGGGGATATACTTCATAGGCGTTGGATGCGGAAGGGTCTTTGTGCCTTCCCAAGTTTTCAAATCAACTCAGAACGGTTGACTGAACGTTTTTTTTTTTTGCTTCTGTAATATAGTTTCCATGCAGTGAAGCATCTCAAGGCATATTATCTGCAAACCAAATTTGACAAGAAGCTGAATGCATCTTCAACCTATTGTCTGGAAACCAAATTTTAAATTTGCTACCAGGTGTCGCCACCTGTAGGTGCAAGTGGGCGAAATGCAATCCCAAGGTTCATCTCATGACATGGTGTATCAGCATACGAACTGTGGGAAGAATCTGAAAAGGGGTTATTGCCCGGAAACCAAATTTAGATTTGTATGCACAAGTGTGCGAAACACAATCCCAAGTGACTGAACACCAAATTTGAGAAGAATCCGATGAGCAGTTGTCAAATTATTGCCAGAAACAAATTTCAGATTTTTCCACCCGGTGTCGCCACCAGTATGCAGAAGCAGGTGAAATACAATCCCAAGGGACATATCATGGCATGGTATCTGCATACCAAATTGGAGAAAAATTTGATAAGCGATACCAAATTTAGATTTGACACGAGGTGGTGCTACCTGTAAGCATAAGTGAGCGAAACGCAGTCCCAAGCGACATCATATGTCATGATATATGAATACCAGAATCAAGAAGAATCTGACGAGCGGTTCTCAAGTTATTACCCGGAAACAAATCTGGTATTTCGCCACCAGGTGCCACCATCTGTAAGTAAAAGTGAGTGAAAGGCAATCCCACGCAACATCTCCTGACATGATACATGCATGCTAAATTTGCGGAAATTCCGAGGAGCAGTTCTCAAGTTAATGGCTAAAAACAAATTTTGATTTTAACACCTGGTGGCACCACCTATAGGCGCAAGTGGGCGAAATGCAATCTCAAGCGACATCTTAGGTCATGGTATTACCCGGAGACAAATTTGGGATTTTTCCACCAGATGGCGCCACCTGTAAGTGCAAGTGAGTGAAAGGCAATCCCATGCAACATCTCCTGGCATGGTACATGCATGCTAAATTTGAGGAGAATCCGATGAGCATGCAGTTCTCAAGTTAATGACCAAAAACAAATTTCAGATGTTGTCATCAGGTGGCGTCACTTTCTGAGCAGAAGTGGATAACGCAATCCCAAGCAACATCTCATGGCAAGGTACAATGTGTATGCATGTCTAATTTGGGAAGAATTTTGAGGAGCAGTTCTCAAGTTATTGCCCGGAAACCAAATTTCGAGTAACATTTCAAAGCGTTTCAAAGTTATTGCTTGCAGCTCAAAAGAACGGAAAGAACCCTAGTGGCGCCACCTACAGGCAGATCTTTCTGAAACGCAATACCAATCAACATCTTGTCACAAGGAATGCATATGCCAAATATTGAAGAAACTAGATACAGTCGATCGAATACGATTGGATGCATGCCTTTTGCATCTTTAGTAAAGGAAACATTCATTATTTGTGAAGAAAGTAAAAACGTAAAACTTTAAGATGCGTTGAAGGTAGGTACCCGCATACCAAATTTAAAAAAGATCCAACAGTTACTGTCCGGAAATGCAATTTTACCTTGGCCCTCAGGTAGCGCCATGTGTAGGCAGATAGGCATAAACAATAATCCCAACCGACATCTTGCCTTGACATTAAAAATGTTAACTTGGCCTACAGGTGGCGCCACCTATGAGCAGATCGACAAGAAAAACAATACCAAGTGAAACCTTCAGGTAAGGTACATGTATACCAAACTTGGAAAGAATTCATTCAAGTATTAAAAAGTTATTGTCCAGAAACAAAATTTTAAATTTGCCCCCAGGTGGCACCATCTATATGTGGATCGGCATGAAAAACAGTGCCAAACGAGAAATTGAGGCGAGGTACCTACACACCAAATCTGGAATGAATCGATTCAAGTTTTCAAAAGTTATTGTCTGGAAACACTTAACTTAGCTTTCAGGTGGTCCCCCTATCAACATGAAAAACATTCTCAAGCCAGATCTTAGGCAATGTACCACCACACCAAATTTGAAAAGAATCCTTCAGGTTTTCAAAATTTTAACTTGGTCCGAAGTGGCGCCACCCAGAAGCGAATTGGCACGAAAAACAATTCTAAGCAAGATCTATAGGGACATATTTACCAAATACAAAAACATGGATCTGTGCCTGATAAATTGAAAACTTTTGGGGTTGCAATTATCCCAATATTGCAGACAACACACAAATTTCAGCTTCTGCCAAGATATATTGGAGATATATATGCTCGAACACAATATATGAGGGTCGAGTGAGGGCTAGTTTGGGAGATAGAGGGTGCGGCTCGGCGCCCTGGGGATGGGGACATGCTCTTCTTAAGGGTAGTGGTAGGTGAGCTGACATGAAAGCCATAGAAAGCTCCCTGTACATGAAACAACCACACTGACAACTGCATGCCATCATCTGTCAGTCCGAAAAAACACCAGGTGGAATTCAATTCAATTCAGGAAATTGATCATATGCACAGTGTACACCCAAACTTTAGGAACTCAGTTGTAATTAATATAGTAAGTTACACGTGTGGACACAAATGGTTCCTGCAGAAGCTTTAGGGTAAATCACATTATTTGATAGCAAAATTGAAGGAAATGTTGTCCTTCATTTTAGATGACACGAAATTCAAAAACCAGGGGTTCGGTACTAGGGGGATTTCCCCGCCAGTTATTTGATATTATACTTCTGAATTAAAATATGGTTCATGCAAAAGCTTTAGGGTAAATCATATGATGTGGAATAGAATGATTTCGTAGCAAAATTGAAGGAAATGTTGTCCTTCATTTAAGGCGACACGAAATTCAAAACTAACATGGGTTCGGTACTGCGGGGATTCCCCGCCAGTTATTTCATATCATACTTCTGAAATAAAATATGGTTCCTGCAAAAGCTTTAGTGTAAATCATATGATGTGGAATAGAAGGACTGGACAGCAAATTTAAGAAAATGGTGTCGTTCATTTAAAGTGACATGAAATTCAAAACTAACAGCGAGAAGCGGAAGAAAGAAGAAAAATGGCAAACGCATTTAGAGATGCCTAATTATTAGACAAAGCATTTGGATTTATCGCTTGTGTAGAATTTGAATGGAAACCACGGACATGCACAGAAGATTGGAACAAGACCCAGCGGCGCCACCTTCAGGTGGATCTTGCTGAAACGCAATACCAACCCATGTCTGGTCACAAGGAATGTATATGCTAAATTCTGAAGGAATCCGACAAAGCTTTTGGAAGTTATCGCCTGTGAAGAATTTGAACAGACATCCACAGACACAAAGAGAGCAAGACCTATTTAAACTGGAACGGACACGAAGAAGCGCCACCTTCAGGCAAATGTTACTGAAATCCAGTACGCAACCGCGTCTTCTCACAAGGAATGTGTATGCCGAATTTCGGAAGAATCCAAGAAAGCGTTTGGAAGTTATCGCTTGTAACTGACATCCACGGACACAAAGAAGCAGAATCCATTTTGACCCAGTGGCGCCACCTTCAGGCAGATGTTGCTGAAGTGCGATACCGACTAGCGTCTTGCCGCAAGGAATGCGTATGCCGAATTTCGGAAGAATCCAACAAAGCGTTAGGAAGAAATCATTCGAAAAGACATGCACGGACATGCACGGACATCCACGGACACATAGAAGCAAGAACCATTTTAGAGTCCCCCAGTCGCATTGCGGCGCGGGACAAAAACTCACTGAATGCATGTGGATATTGAAAAACTCATAATGTCTTCCGGAATAACTTGATGCGAAAGGACAAATACTGTTCAAACATATATCGACTTGGGATTTCTCGACTCTCTATACTACAGTCCCTCATCAAGACATTATTGACCGATTTAGTTCATTAATAGTATCGGTGTTAAAGAAAACTGATCACCGATATATAACACCAGTAGCCATGAAACATTCTTTAGCTCTACTACATACAAGGGATATCATTCATGTGATGTTTCTTTGTTTATAGTTTCCTGAATTTCTCGTTATTATTTTCTGTGAAATTTGGCAAAGCAATATATCAAGAGCATATACGTACCAGTGGGTACTAATTGTGCACCCCTTTTGGCTGACCTATATCTGTTGTCTTATGAATACGACTCGTTCCTTCTCATTCACCAAACGCTATGTAAACCATCTTCTCGCTGTTGATAATCGCTATATAAATGACGCAGTGAGGGATGTATATGCATCTTCACTAGATTCGAAGGAAATTAAAGATGTGATTATACTGTGTTATACACCACGATGGTGTTTAAATGAACAATCACAATCAAAGCGTGGCTGAGATACATCATAGTCTATATAACGACTTTACAACGAAAATCAAATGAATTAAGAATACTGATCAGCGATACGGATTTGATATTTTTGGAACATCATGGTGTCTTGTCGGCATCATTGAAAACTGTTGACCGCTTCTCTCTTACATGAAACTTGACTATGTTTATGTACACTTTGATTTATTCTTTCAATTTGGTGCTAATTTTATTATATAAATTAGGTATTTGGATTACGGAGGCGGAAATTCTTCAGACGCTTGTATTTCACTGACAAGTAATCTTAAATTGAAATGAATATTCAAGAATTAATGATATCTTGATCTAAATCTTATGAGTGTGATTGTTCATTTGAACACTGCATATCACTCGGCACTCAAAGAGCCTCTATCCCAGGAAGATTCGAAAATAGACACAAGATACGAGACGTATCCACAGATCATGTACGGTGTTATTTTGCCGTCAGTGTGCGATATTTTTCACAGACGTTGAGAAACTTACAAGGGAATAGTGTTGTTTGATTTCTGCAACAATATTCTGACGCTGATTGAGGTCATCACAATTTTCACAGAATGTAGCCAATGTTAGTAGCCGAGACACACAGGCAGGTCCTTCTGGAATGTTGCTGTCCATAAATGGGCTATGAACTACATGTACGTCTCTCTTGTCACACAGTTGACCTGAGAGGAATCTATCATTTCCGTAAAGTTATTGTGGCAAACATGATGTTCCGTCTGGACGATCAGTTGTTTCCTTCAAAAATCCAGTGCACGGATTTTATATCCTTCACAGCGTCGTTTATATGTGGATTATCCAATGTTAGGACGGCGTCTATTTAGCGTTCGATGAATGAGAAGGAACGGACTTTTAACTAGTGATCTATTGAAAATTTCTGCATTCAAGCGTATTTCTACGAGATTTAGGCGAGCTAGTTGTTTGCTAGAGCGAAATGGTCAACAGATTCCGATGGTGTGAAAGGAAAGAATTGCCCCGTAGGGAAAAATGCCTGGATTCTATGTAATAACCCAGTTAGGCTCCTTTGTCCATATTTGCAACTCGGTATGCCCATTATTTCCTGGGAAACACATAAGCAAAGGAATATTATTTTCTGGGAAATTTCCTCCTTATGCACAGAGATAACGATGTTTCTATATCATACGTCAAATTTTTTATAACTGACTGGTATGTTTTTCAATCCGGAGTTTGCACTATAATTCAACTTAATTCAAGTTACATGTATTTATACAGATGGTTCTAAAGATGGCGTGTGCTACTGTCTTTAGTTCCAAAACTAAAACCTATCGTCTACCAGGTAAAAGTTCTATATTCACTGCAGAGGCAAAAGCTCTATTATCAGCTTTGGAAGGTCCACTAGAAGGAAAAAATATGTCATATTTTCAGATTCACTATCATGCCTTCAAGCGATTAAAAGTGGAAATTCAACTCATCCAACCATCTTGAAAATTCTACAATTATATGACATTACATTTGATCAACAGATAGATATTGTGTTTTGTTGGGTACCTAGTCACGTTGACATCAAAGGCAATACTGAAGCTGATAAAATGGCTAAAGCAGCTCTGGATTAAGAGGTTGATCCTGTTGGAATCCCATACTGCGATTTCAGACCATCTATCTGCGCTTATGTAAGAAAGCTGTTTCAATCTTTATGGGATACTATGGATAATAATAAACTTCACGCGTTCAAAAAAACTGTTGGCTATACTCATCAGAACAGTCAGAAACGTTTCGATCAAGCCATGATTAGACGATGTAGAATCGTCCATACACGATTAACTCACGAATATTTACTAAAACAGGAGCCGGTCCCAAGGTGTATTCCATGCCATGAAGATCTCACGGTGAAACATATTCTCATAGACTGCATAGATTTTAAGATTGTAAGAGATGCTTTTTGTCGAGCAGCTACGCTGGAAGATCTTTTTAGCCGAGTAAAAGAAGATTGTATTTTATATTATTTGAGAGAGATTGGTTTGCTGTACAAATTTTAATGTTTGTACCAGTTTTTACGCAATAGTTTACTGGGTTGTTGAATTGAATCCTTAGAATTTTGTTTGATCGTCGCTGTATAGCTGAAATATTGCTGAATGCGACGTTAAACTTAATTCTCTCTCTCCCTCTCTCTTGTAAGCCGTTCTTAAACAAACCAAAGCGAACTAGATTTAGAAGTCATTGAATGTAGATTGCATCTGGCCTAGCAAAACAGAACTAGGCATGGATGCAGAAGCTTTATTCACAAGTTTGACATACGAGTTCCAAACATACAACTTTTTCATCTGGAAACATCCTTACAAATTAGCCCGCCAGTGTTTCGTTTTTAAAGGAACACCGATATTCGTGAATGTGAAGCGTTATTAATGACCTCACTCTGAAAGGAGCATCATAAATACTAGGCAATATTCGTCAGATAAAGACATCGTAACTGCACAGGCCAAAATTGCCAGAGATAAACATGGTCAGTACTGCACTGTGAAGCACTTTATGGGGTGTTATTTTGAGGGTTTTTCTTTCTGAAAAAGGCTAGCCACTCGGCCTCTTTTCCAAATTTTCTAACTCATGCACCACGACAACCGGGATTATTTGCTCTATGCGTTGGTTCATAGGAGCTTGCATTTTCACGAAATACCACTGGCATGTTGGAATCGCATTTGTCGGGGAACTAAATTGGCTTGACGCTATCGAATTACTGGACCCAGATTAAAACGGCCACCCAATCGGTATAATATGCATATGAAATGATAGGGAGGGAAAATTACACCGCATCTATAAATTAGAATGCCGTGCGATTTATATACAAATTGACATTAATGAAACCGACATATTTACATTGATCTCTCTCGATAATGTTTACCAGTGCTGTAATTACAAACCAGGCTATCGTTATAAAATCACACTTCCTGTAAAGAGAGTCCTATTTGTACTTCTTAACTGACTGGGATGAAATATGTCTAAGCCAGATATTGAATCGATAACCATCGGCTTTGTCATATAGCGTATACAATATGATTTCAATGAAACCTGGAAGGTTGACCAGCAATGTTAGTTTTACGGCTACTTCATCTCCATTATTGCTATATCATTGGAGTGTCACAATAGCCTCTCGATGGGTGCTAGCGTGGGGAATGCATTGATTCCTATCTATACGTGGGTGTTGTTCAAATCGACCCCGAGCACACTTCAGAGTTCAAGAGCATACGTATGGTTGGCCATCCCTGCCACAATTCGCCATTTACAGGATGCCTGTAAATAATATATACCATGGTATAAAATGCCAAGCCTGCCATAATTCGTATTTACAGAATGCCTGTAATTATTTTGTACCATGGTATAAAATCTCCAAGTTTACATATTGTTTTGCCAAATTTCACATTGATATTATTAATGAGAAACTCAAGCAACTCTATCAACAAAGAAACATCTCATGAATGATATCCCTTGTATGTAATAGAGATAAAGAATTTTTTATGGTTTCTGACATTGATATATCGGTGACCAGTTTTCTTGAACACCAATACTATTAATGCACTAAGACGGGCTTTGGTCCGGATGAGGGATTATGGTATGAAGAGTCGAGAATTCTCATGTGGATACATATATAACGGTATGTGACATTTAGTATCAAGTTCTTCTGCAAGACATTTCGAGTTTTTCAATATCCACATGCATTCAATGCCAGAGTTTTTAGAAATAATGCCTTCCCTAAAATGCCTCATCAACAAGATTGAAAGAAGCTTGGTGGTGAAAAATTTTGGGGTTCTCTTCTGTAAGCTAGTTCCCACTTCGAATTCGCTTCGAAACTGGTGCTAACTATGGAACGTTGAAGGGTTTTCGATTATTAATTTCGTATTTTAATTATTAGTTTTCGAGGAAATTATTTTGTGGACGATGACTGAATACTGAATGTCGGACCTGACGGCTGTAGCATCAAATTAGGGGTCTTGTAAGACTATTTTCTCACGGTGCACTGCCATAGTTGATAGAGCTAGTGTGTATAAACTGCTTTGACAAGGTTACACCAACAAACGCCTTCACTCAAAGTTTCTCATTGTTGGTGATAAATATCAGGCACCGCATCGTAGCAAATAAAGCCAACATAAAAATGTGGTAGAAAAGGATGCAGACATAATGACAAGTCGTCATATGATCCAACAGACCAATAATTTGAGTGCATATCTATAATCATCACAAAAAATAAACGACCAAAACCGGGAAAATATTTAATGTCAGTTTTCCTTCAAAACAAAACAAATCTGTGAGACCCTACATCGTATATATATAGAATCTCACACTCGAGGTCATCGCATATGAAAGTTATTAAACGAGTTGAGCAAATGTTGTGTATGTTGCGAGCTTTAGCTCTCGAGTGTGAGATTCTGTTGATCACAAAACTGAATTTGCGAAATTTGAGAGAAAAACAAACCAGAAAAGACGGCGTCTCTTTCTGAAGAACTTTACTTGACATTCGATATCACGTGATGGCACGCGTCACTACTATGGCTGAGCACAACATAGATTGCTACGAAAAGAAATGTAGAAATAAAACGGCAAAATTTAACATGAATATATCTTTCATTAAATACAAAAGTTATTAGAAAGTTAAAGTCAAGTGAAAGTGAAACAGGATGATAATTAGGCGTGTTCGCCATCTCCATCAGGGACATGTTGCCGTGGAGACGAGCACTTGCGACGTGTTGGCGCTTCATCATGTTCATTGTAGATGTGAATTTGAAACTGGACGCCAGAAATGTTTCTTCCATGGACATGAACTACAGACGAATGTTGGAAACTTCTAACACTTTTGAATTAGCTATTGTAAATTTGACTGCATGTATTTGGTGTCATGAAAGACGGCAGCGGCAAATTCGAAGAGGTGTTCTGGCTTTGAGAGAGTGGCAATAGAGGCGGTACTGATAATTGAACATTTCCTTGGTCAGAAATTTGCATTATTTGCGTGGGAGGACCGTTTCTCTCAGTTAGCTTTTGGGCAAGGTGTTTACGGGCGCTGTGGTTTGAGAGACGTTTGTTACCTGAAATGCCGGCGAATGTTGCCATGCGATTCATCATTCTGGAAAGCTTGTTAATACCCACGGGTTGTCTGAGGAACCACGTGTCATAAGGACCATGAAAGGGAGTATTTGTTTTCGCGGCTAGGTAGAAAGGGGCATTTAGACGACAGTAATCCTGGCGGCGTTTCAAGACATAGAGCTTGTAAATTTCTACAGGGCAGCTGGATGGATTTAGAGCGTTAGCCCACATCTTCGGTTTAACCTGGCGTAAGTCTCGGGGATATTGTCCGGTTCTCGTTTTTGTCTGGCACTCGGTATATTCAAGATATTCCGGACCATTGCCTCCCCTGTGTAACACGACGTCGCCCGAGCACATATCACGATGCTCATCTGTTTCTCGAAGACCGAAGTGAACAGTCGTAGAAAACCACAAACTTTAAAGCATGCTGCTTGGCGATTTACTATCCAACTCCCCACTGTCCCATAACTTTTCTATTTCTTCTTCTGAAATCGGATTAGCTCGCTTTGGTAGATTTCCCTTGCCATTTTTCTTCAGCAGCTTTTGTTTAGACTTCAACACCTCGTAATTATGCAAACTCGGCGCCCGAGTTAAGACTGAACCCGTAGTTTTGACGTTTCAATTGCGTTTCTAGAGAACACACAATACCTCTCAGCGAATCCGGTTCATAATGGGAACCATCCGACTTCCCCACATTGATAATGAATCTACACAGAATTGTGTCAAGTTGTGGAGGGGGGGGGTCGTGGATTTGACGTCTCTCGTTGGCTCAATATCACACTCAAGTTTGTTTCACTCATATGGTGACAGTCAGCTTGGTTGGTGGAGGAAGCCGGAGTACCCGGAGAGAACCACCGCCCTTCGGCAAGTAACTGACCATCTTTTACACATGGACCAGCTGGGCTCGAACCCGTGCCGGTGCAGCGGGGTGAGGCTAGCGGTCACCAGCGAAGCGCCTTAGACCACGCTTTAGAGTTAGGTCAATTTGCCAGTCAATGACGTCAATTTGCAACGTGTAATACGTGATACCATCTTCTTCAAATATATTGCGAACAGTGGTGCTACCCTGTTCTCAACGACACTTCCGACACAGATTTTGTCCGCCACTTTGACTTACAAATTTCATAGTAAAAAAAGCCAATGAAAATTTATTTACTCCGAAGCGCTTAGCCAAAGAAATTTAAAAAAAAACTGTATGACATAGACATTTATGATTGAAAAGTACTACAGTAATTTGATAATACAACATATTCATTCATTCATTCTTTCTCCACATTATTCGGCCTACTTTCGTTATTTAGTTCCTCAATTTTTCACCAAATTGACCGATTTCTCTCAAATTGACAAGGATAACCACGGCGTCGTGCAGATTTGGCTTACCAAAATTGAGGTCAGTAGGTCAAAGATCACTGTCACTAGGCCCTAAAAATCAGCATATCATCTAATTTGTTTGAGTGGATACAGCAATGAGAAACGATATCCCAGGAACTAAAATTACAGTGCCCCCAAACAGGAAATTATTGAAAACATTGAGCTATTGCACCGGTCCAAGGATGTAGATTGTGGTCAATACCTCAAGCTTATGGCAAACAAGAAACCTATTGAGGTTGAAAGTTTAAAGGTCAAAGCTGGGGATAACATAAATCGGGAAACCAATGATAATCAATTCTGTAGACGGATGCATTAGTGGAAAGCGAGCGGGCGCCAAGATTGAGGTAGAAAGGTCAATGGTCAAGGTCACAGAGAACCAGCTTCTCACAAACACTAACAAGCTTCTCGCAAACTTTAACAAGACTCATAGATTTCGTTTCATTGTTGTGGTTCATAGTGTCAAGTAGGCTCTTGCTTTCTTTTCTTGTTGCTGAATTATATATAACCCGCAGTGGGCGGTAATCCGGAGACAGGACCATCTAGGACGGTATCTTCAGATCGGTTCGATTCAGGTATACTTCACGTTTATAGGAAACAAAAAAAAACTTGAGGTAGAAAGATCAAAGGTCAAGCTCATGGGGCTAACAAAGATCAGAGAACCGTTAAAAATCCTATTTGTAAGTGGATGCATGTGTCTGGTACCAGGAAGGAGGTAAAAGGTCAATCGTCAAGGTCACCGACCACCAGCCTCTCACACACAGTAACTGGACTCCTAGATTTCGTTTTAACGGTGTAGACCATGGTGTCAAATAGGCTCTTGTTTCCATTTCTTGTTGGTAAATTCTATATGTCGCGCAATTGTCGCTCTGGAACGCATTTTTAGACCGATTGCACTTGATTTTGTTTGTTGTTGTTGTTTTTTTTTGTTTTTTTTTGCGGTGCTTCAACTGAAGTGTCGTCACCAATGCCCATTCTGGATGCTAAGTGGTTCCTGCATTACAACTTCAACAAAGCATGTTAAGTCATTCCTGATGTCGGTGGTTTTACTAACCTCTCACAGGCCATTCAATGACCATAATGAACCCTTTTCACGTTAAGCGATAACACAGACTGGTGGTGGGAAGATAAAAGGGCGTAGTATAACAAGACTTCATATGACCCCACAGTTTGATGACAATATTGTATATCGTTTTAAAGGCATCCAAGGACCACGAATATTCTCGGGTAAATTGTATCTCATCCACGCTTTGATTGCTTTTGTTCATCTGAACACCTTGATATAATAAAAAGTTATCTAGTCAGGATGGCTCGGTATCCATTATTGCAACAAGGCTGAGTTCCATCTCTACACGGTAATTATGACTGATATAGTTAAAAATCGAAGCCATACAAATCAACTAAATCTGGATACGGTCTGATAGAGGAAGCTTCCACGTAATTTGAGAGGGCTTCATCGTCTCCAAATAACACGATTAAATGAGAGATTATCTTTTTCATTCCTTTGTACACACTATCACCGCTGTCAGCAAATTCTCGGAGGGTATCACTAATCAAATGACCTACAATAATAAAAAAGGCTGGCTGTTCCTCCTTAGACAGCCGCCCAGTTGGGAACCTGGGGTGTCGTTGTGCGCACTCCAGGTCATGGTATGAATAGACCTCAGCCCCTCAGAGAGCTTGTCATAAGAGGCGACTAGCTAGGGCACCCGTGGGGCTCCCGGGTATGAAAAGGAATAGGACACTACCCGTGAAGTTTCCGAGTGTGAAAAGGAATAGGAAGCAAACGTCGTGATATGACTGAAATAGTGTTGAAAGAGACGTTAAATCACATTCACCCACTCACTTCTTAGACTGCCTACAGTTTGATAGATAGGACTTCAAATTTGTTATCTATTCTTTCGCTCTTATTCCTGAATTTTTACCCAGGACGATCCATGAAGCATTCCGTTATTCCCGAGTTTTTCTGTGCGAGTTACCTCTAAAGGTACAACTTCACTCCCCGCCTGCCTGGTTACCTGCGTGATTACCTGCCTGCTGGATGAAATAGTACCGGACTTCGAAGAAGGGTCACATTTGCTTTCCCAATCAACCAGTCTATTTCCTCGCACCGGCCAACACACCTCTGTCGAATCGAGAAGTTAAACACAACATTACAAGAATGGCGGGAAAAAAATTGCCGATGTACAGACAAGAAGACATGGGACCCCACAAGAAAATATATCCACTGCACTGATATTTCTAAAAATATCACAATAACCATCATTGATCCCTGTGATGATTTGCATCCGAGTCACGTTTGCATTGCAGCTGTTCGTGTGAACATCTTGAATGGCTTGACCTCACGGCCCCTAGCACCGGCTTGACCTTGCGGCGGCTTGACCTCACGGCCCCTAGCACCGGCTTGACCTCACGGCCCCTAGCACCGGCTTGACCTCACGGCCCCTAGCACCGGCTTGACCTCACGGCCCCTAGCACCGGCTTGACCTCACGGCCCCTAGCACCGGCTTGACCTCACGGCTCCCTAGCACCGGCTTGACCTCACGGCCCCTAGCACCGGCTTGACCTCACGGCCCCTAGCACCGGCTTGACCTCACGGCCCCTAGCACCGGCTTGACCTCACGGCCCCTAGCACCGGCTTGACCTCACGGCCCCTAGCACCGGCTTGACCTCACGGCCCCTAGCACCGGCTTGACCTCACGGCCCCTAGCACCGGCTTGAGCGGTATTGGATGCAAATATTTAAGAGCCCCTAATTAGTGTATCTCAGTTGCAGTTTCTCTTCGTGTGGCTTATTTCGAATTCACCAAGTTTCCGAGGACTTGATTTTCAACATTGAAATACACTCAGTCCAAATATTCAATGATGTGTTCTTTAATAGGAAGTTGAATACATTTCAGTCTTATTTAGATCACAGACCATGACAAAATACATCATCATTTTCCATCAGATGACTATATAGGGCTATAACATCATCCGTCTGAGATATTTGTATCTTATACCGCTCAGGTCGGTGCCAAGGGCCGTGTGGTCATATCATTCAGGATTCCACATGAAAAGTCACAATAAAAGCGTGGGTGGGATACAAATCATAAGAGGGATCACGTTTCCCTTACCAAAAAATCCTATAGGATCCAATGGGACAGATGATCTGTCCTATAGGATCCAATGGGACAGATGATTTGTCCTATAGGATCCAATGGGGCAGATGAGCTGTCCTATAGGATCCAATGGGACAGATGAGCTGTCCTATAGGATCCAATGGGACAGATAATTCTGTCCTATAGGATTCTAAGGGATAGATAATTCTGTCCTATAGGACGGATTATTCTATGCTATAGAATATGTGTGTCCTATAGGACAGCCATTCTAGCCAGTAAGAATTGTGTTTGTCCTTCACATGTGACAGAGTGTGAGAAACCAAACACATTTTACATGCATACATTTGCAAACAAAAGCATCTCATAGTTGGAAAATGTGAAAAATCTCATAAAAGCAATGTTTTTTTTATAATTTTTTTCTGCATGATACATATTTACAAATATTGAACATAAGGCAAGAAACCGAAGTATTTTGTCTGTTATCATTCGCAAATATTAGCACGAGTATGTCTGTAAGCTTATATATCCAACTGATACAATGCTTCGTTGATTAATTTATTGGAAGATATGAATTTAATTCAATTTCTGGTACACGGATTTCGCGGCCCATCAACTCAATGTTTTATTTAAATTTCACGGTACATTTCTTCGTTAATTTAAGATCTTTTGCAGCGCTAGATATTAAAATAAATAATTAAATAATGAATAACAATAACAACGAGGAAACATAAATACTAGTACTTTTTTTCTTCATCTCCTCTGGTTTTATAGCATTTCCAAAAGAGAAACAGCTTGATACAATGCGTTTGTATCGCAACAAAGAATTTGAGGTTTCAGTGGACGACAGAGGAGGCATAAATAAGCCTGCGTTTGCAGCGAATATAAATAAATAATTTACAAGAGTTGAATGTTGGAAAACAGGGGGTAGTCTTCCACATTGTCTAATGCGTTAATTTCCCGATCAAAGATAAAGTGGGCTTATTCTACCAGTATGGTACTGCATTAAACTGGTCTGAAATACCATTTCTGCTCATGCTGTTTCAAATAGTTAATGCTACCGTTGTTTAACGATACCGTTAAGACTTCCGCCCGTCATGTTATGACTTTTCCCAGCGAACCAAACTCCCCCACAGTGCAATATGATCTTTACCGGATTACCCTGAACGAGCAAAAAGTTATATACCGGCTGTCCTATCAACGGAAATATAGTACATATGTTCACATTATGTGTTAAAATCGGGGCTGAAATATCCTAAGTTTTCCCCCATATAATTGTGTGTTAATCAATATACCTCCCCATTTTGTTAGATACAATGACGTCACTGGGGGAGTTGCATACTGTTATAAATTAGCACTTTACACTTTAATTTTTAATAAATAATTAATTAATAATCAGTCCAATCCAAAGATTTTATAATAAAATTGGACATGATTTTCAAGAAAAAAATGGACATTAATGAATACTCTACCCTCTTCATTATCACCAATTATATACAGATAATATTATTTTATTTTCCTGGTAGTCTATTACATTAGCAATTGACTTGCTGGTATTAATCCAACATTTGAGGAGAGTTATCTCCCCTGTACCGGTATATTTTAATTGGCCACTGGTGGCGCCACCATGCTGTCATATGAGAACAGAACAACTGCAGGATAGAGTGCAAAAATCAAGTTGATATCTTCATGTTAAGCTGGAACTATTGAGGTTTGAAGAACTGTATTGCAGATGGTGATGAGTGAAGCTACATGTAGTGATGGTAAGTAAGTTATAAATATAATTATAATGTTATAACTTAATTAGCAAAACAATTCTAATTTCTAGTTAAAATCAGAATGTTGTAATCTGGACCCTCTATGAGCTTTCACTATCAACAAGTTTTTCTTGATATACTTGACATATTAAACAATTGATATTCTTCTCAGTAACTACTGCAGCACTTCACCTTATATTTGCAGTCAAAATTAATGACTCATTTAACCTGGAATTCACAAAGAAATATCCATA
Source organism: Hanleya hanleyi (assembly GCA_036873755.1). Classification (NCBI taxonomy): domain Eukaryota; kingdom Metazoa; phylum Mollusca; class Polyplacophora; order Lepidopleurida; family Hanleyidae; genus Hanleya; species Hanleya hanleyi. The sequence continues at coordinate 227,831 of JAVTVY010004546.1, forward strand.
ACTCGATCTGTCTCAATATCTTTTTCAGATCTACCCAGCAGGTTCATCAAGGCAGTGTGACTTGCCATTGTTGCATTGTCAGCTAGAAAAGCCCAGGCTTGGGGACCTCATGTGAAGATTGACCATGCAGCCCTGGAGGAAATCCCCCAGAGGGTGAGATATTATCACACCACTGCTTGTGTATTTCCTGTTTATGCCAAACAGTAGGATTTAACTTGCCAGGAAGTTGGGGGGGGGGAATGTTAGCTCTCAATAAATCAGTTGACATCCTCACTTGTTGTTTTGAAATGTTTATTGTTTCCTGCTTATATTTCCAGAAGATTTGAGAATATTTCCATACCAAAGTTCTGATGAAATCGCAAAGGAATATGTATTAAAATAAATTGATAACAAATACAATGTTGGCATAGCCAATATTTGCTATGATAAAAATGTGACCAGGAAAAGGAGGATAAATTATGATTAGATTTCCTATCACCATAACCATGATAACAGGCTATATTTTAATTGTCTATTTATTGCCCTTCTTTAAATTGCAAATGTCTCACACATCAATCATCTTGAGGGTCTTTTTTTCATTAATATTTATCCGCAGATCTGCAAATGAAGTATTGAACTGTTTTGAATTTTAATATGGATTGTTTTATTTACGGCGTGTCGATTTTTATTTTAGTAGCCAGCCAAGCCAATATATATTTTTCTGTCACAACAAACAATTTATTTATATATTTACTATTTTCTCAGGTTGTCTTGTCCGGTAATATAAGGATGTCTAAGATGGCACTCTCTACGATTAACCGCAGTGACCCCCGGCAGATGGTGATGGATCTGGTGTCGGTCATCTTCACCAGGGAAGAGATGGCAACTTATTCCTTGAGCGGCGCAAAGTCGAATGCGAACAAGACTGGCGAATGCAAGCCGCCAATTGACCAGGAAAAAATAACCGCAATACAAGGTATTAATGTAGTGTAATTTCTCAATTTCTAACTCTCATGTATTATTTCTTTAATTTAGTTCTCGAAGTTAATTGCTTTGTGTGTGCAGTTACATCTACCTTTATTTGATTGTTTCAAAATATTTAAATATCCTAGTAAACCTTCTAAATCAATAACATCCAGGTTGGACCATATTCTGGGGCAGAGCAGATATTCTAAGTTTAGCTAGCATAGCTTTGTTTAATGAATTTGTCTTGAAGCTATTCAAAGGTTCATATGTTTGACGAAAAACACATGCAAGTATCCAATGTATTTTATCTCAAAGATCTAATGACAACAATATTGATTTTTGATACTGATTTTGTGTCTTGGATTGAATGTAAATTTTATAAGGCCAATTCTCGTGAAACAAGTAATTGCTTGTATTCTATAAGTTGTGGTACAAGTCACACTGTGCGAATGGGGCTGTAAACAGAGATGATTCTTAACTAATTGATAAATCATGTATTTTGTAGAAGACTCTGCCAGTTATAGAAGACGACAGTGATGGGGAAGGAAGTTCGTTTGCCGAAACATCAGAAACATATGCAAATGTAAAGTATAAATTACATTATTGACAGTGCACCACATAATGTAACCATACTCTAGTTTTCTCCAGCACATCCACATGTAGCTTTCATTTTTCGTGTTTGCATTTTTCGTGAGTGAAATAGTCCTATAACAGTCGACCAACACAGGCCATATTCATACAGCGTCTGCATTTATTTAACTACAATGTAGTTTGTCATTCAAAAGTCCATGAACTGATCAAATACTTAATCCTTTGTTTCCAGATTTCCGACATCGAGAGTGTTGCTGATGATGATGGCACTCTGCGACAGACATTACGAAGAATTGCGGAAGAAAACAGGAAGCTACGAGCAGACATTGGCGATCTTCATGAAAATTTGCAAAGTCTGAAAGGTATGTCTGGCTCAGCATTCTTTCTGTATGCAAGATGGCCAAATAAGGGAACAAGATGTATGCATGAATATGTATTTGGAAATCAGCCATCAGTGGTTTCTTATTTTACACATGCATGATTCTCAGTGTAATGAATTATCTCCTTTATAATATAATTACCTCATTTAAATAGCATGAGAATGTACACATGATCCGTATTGTAATTTAACTATCCTCAATATGTTATGGTGCATTTGCGAATACATTGCTATTGTTTGTTGTTCTCTCATTAGATCTTCCAAGAATGGTTTTGGACTTGTCACAACTTGTACAGAAAGTGAAGCAAAGCTGTCAGTGCAATTGTGCTCAGGAGACAACTACCCCAGAGAGACGTCCCTCACCGATGGTACATGCTGCTCCACTTGTACCAGAGTCCTCTCTATGCTGACTACCCAGTCACCAGCTCCATCTCCGTTGGTTGTTCGAACATCAGGTACCCTGGGACAGCAATCTCCAGTTTTCGCCATCTCACAGCATACCACCGAATTAGATGTTGACCTTGCAAGTCATGTTTTTTATCGTTCATAATAATAAAAGGCTTTATCTATACTCCATTACAAACTCTTAGCCCAATATAAGCGTCTAGTCCGTCATTCATAATTCAGTCATCGTCCATTAAAGAATATCCGCGTCCATAATCCAAAGACCTATTCCATATCCATAGGAATGTAATGATATATACAGAGAAAGTTAAATTGGGATATCCTTACATAGTACAATATGTTTAAAACAGTGATACCCGAAGAACAATTTTATAGTGAGTTTAAATACTTAAAGGGTCTTCTAAAGCTGACTGATCATTTTGGTAGCCTATTGAACAAGTTGATGCTATTTATATTCACGCAGAATATTACAACAGTTATTTTATCATCTTTCAGGCGGTGGTGTCTGGTAGGCGGTGGTGTCTGGTAATGTATATCTGCCAAGACGAGTACAGAACATTATCCGGAGTGATCCCCGAAAGATGGCCATGGATCTAATGTCAGCTTTATTCACAAGAGCTGAGATGGCTACACACACGCTGACTGGTGTGGAGTCAAATACTGGACCTGATGCAGACGTAAAACCACTCATTGAATCAAGACAAGATAACTGCTATACAAGGTAATTGTTCTTGTCTTTGAAAATATCTCGGATCTTTTATCAGTTGTATGTATTGTGACAAAAGCATTTTGAGCGCTTAGCATCCCATGAGCCAGGTATTCAAATTAAATTACCCCGCTATAATAAAATGCTGTAATACTTAAATAAGGAGCCAATCAAAGTAAAATTGCCCAAGTATTAAACTTGGTTACCGACAAACTTGCTGCTGCCTATTTGACTGAGTATATAAATTGGGGTTCCAAGCCTTTGGCAAGTTTAATGCATTTCTTTTCTGCATTGCAGCCCTACTTCTAAATGTCTTTTAATGATGTGCTAATTAAATATTTTCTTTCACCCCTTTCGCTAAAGTACTACCAAAAGAAGTTTCCTGGCAAGGATAAGATATACAGGATTCTATGAAGGCCAAACTTAATGGCGAACAGAAGTGCTACAGACGGAAGGAGGAGCACAGAGAGGCTCCCCACATCATTCCCCAGTGACACCATGGCACACTGATATTATGTCATTCTAATATGTACCCTCTATATTTATGTGTATCCTGCGTTATTTTGTATACAATAAAATGTCCGTATGCATGGATTGGCTTCTGTTAAATTTCTTCATGGGTAACATGTCTTACATGTTACGTAATAGTACCTGTGTGTTATCTGAACATTACTGATCGGTTTCTGTCCAGTACACAGTAATTATTTGATCAGTACTGTTTAGAGAGCAATCACTGCTGTTCCATGTAGTTGCTGTAAGTGGTTATTCCTTCAAAAACTTCAGGACGCTGTGTATGTGCCATGACTTCAGCGATACCAGGGACCAGAAGCGAGTTGAGCTGATCCATTTTATTTACTGAACTCCACATTTAAAGGTTCACCCCATTTTCAGAAGAGTACCCTGAAAATAGCTATGGAATATTGCTGAACTTCATAAATCATGCTACAGGACAGTCCTATGGGATTCAATAGGACAGTCCTATAGGGTCCAATAGGACAGTCCTATGGGATTGCTGTGGGAAAATGTCCTACAGGATCCCATAAGATTTTGCCTATAGGACAGTCCTTTAGGACTGTCCTATAGGACTGTCCTATTAGATCCTATAGGACTGTCCTATAGGACTGTCCTATTAGATCCTATAGGACTGTCCTATTAGATCCTATAGGACTGTCCCATAAGATCCTATAGGACTGTCCTATAAGATCCTATAGGACTGTCCTATAGGACAATCCTATAGGACTGTCCTATAGGCAAAATCCTATAGGACTGTCCTATAGGACAATCCTATAGGAATCCTACGGACGACGGACGATGGACGACGGACGACGGACAGTCAGGCCATGACATAAGCCCATCGGGCCTTCGGCCCAGATGAGCTAAAAACACAGGTACATCCTCTAATCATAAGAAACATGTGTACCAAGTTTCATAATCATCCATTGACAGCTAACAACTACAGCAAACTTTCTATGTATATGGCCTATATGTACAAGTTTGCTAAACAATAAACTCTATTATTTGCCATAATTTGGACAACAATTTATACTTCTTCTCAAAAATAGCTCAGGTACATCCTCTAATCATAATAGGCACACATGTGTATCAAGTTGCCAGCTCACAACTGCAGCAAACTTTCTATGAACAGATGTACATGTGCACTTCAGCTAAACGAAAAACTCTATCATAAGGATTTTTACATTGGAGAACCAATGGAATCCAAGCGGTAGTGCCATAACTGAACCACGAGGTGGAATACCCCCCCCCCCCTAGTTTTTTTTATTTATTTCTTTAGTTTTTAAATATTTTTTTCTGAATTAGTCCTGATTTTTTTTTGATTTTTTTTTTTTATTTGCTAAACCAAAAAACTTATCATTTCCAGGCCGGGGACTCCCAACATCCTCTCCCCCCCCTCACAATATCTCCCCTTTACTTTGTAAGGCGAGATAAAACAGATGGCCTTAATTGGATCACAATGTGATCGTAAGCTACAGGACTACTAGAAATATAATTCATACGATTATGTGTGTCAAATTTGAGAGAATGAAAGTCAGTATGAAGCTCTCGTGGGTCAGACTGGCTTGTTTTCATTGGAAGTCGTGCCAATCTGCGCATGCGCAGTTGGGGTGTAGTAAGTAAAGTTATCATTTTGGGAGGTGCGTGGGGGCCTGTTGAGTGATGAGGGACCATTCTTGGTCCGAATGTCTCGTGTGAGGTGTCAAAGCGAAGCTTTCCTGGTGTAGACCATGACTTGAGGGGTGTCTCTGTAATCTGTGGCGTCATTCTTGACGTCATCAGTAGGAGTAGTAGCCAAAGTGGGAATTTTGGGGGTGTGAAGTAAGGTGTTTGGGGTAGAGATGGACCATGCTTGGTCCGAATGGCCCGATTGAGGTGTCCTAGTGAAGCTTTCGTGGGGTAGAGTCAGACTGGCATGTTTTTTTATTGAAAATCCCGCCAATCTGAACATGCGCAGTTGTGGGGTAGTAAGTAAAGTGGTCATTCTAAAGGTGTGTTTGACCGATTGAGGGACCATTCTTGGTCCGAATGCGTCGTGTGGTGTGTCGAAGCAAAGCTTTCATGGTGTGGAACACGACTTGAGGGATATGCGGGTCATCTGTGACGTCATTGCTGACGTCCTCAGTAGAAGTTGTAGCCAAATTGGATATTTTGGCGGTGTGAGGGAAGGTGTTCGGGGTAGAAATGGACCATCCGTGGTCCGAATGCGTCGTGTGAGGTGTCATCTTTTAGCAGCACCCACCAACGACAAGCTCAATGCTTCAACGCCCTGATGAATTAGCCCTGAAGCCCTGCGCATCTATACGTAGCTCTACGGTTGTAGTCCGTGATAAGTGCTATTCTGATTCATGGTTAGTCTAAAAGTAGAGCAACAACAACAACATCATCAAATATTACAGGTCAATCCTTTTATTATCCCCTCCATCACAGCACATCCACGCTAAGGGAACCACTATGGCCGGGGTGTGTTTACAATTCACTTATGCTATTTCCCGTGTATTCAGAAGTTCATTGTTTTGATCTCAGGATGATGAGGGACACGAGTTAATCCTAATATGTACAGACCCCACCACACACCACACCACACCCGCACCCTGGTGTACCCTATTCTCTAATGGCTATAGTGTACAGGATGCACCACAGGTACGTACACATGGGTGCGATGACATCACTGCCGAGCTCTGAGCTCCACAAGCTTTGAGCTCCAAGAGCTCCGATTCAAGAACTCTGCCACATGGGAGCTACCACCACCACCGGGCGTTGACGCCTGACGCCTGTGGTGTGTGGTAGTGTGTGGTGGTGGTAATAGTGATGTGTGGTGGATGATTACATATGTCATGTTACCTAATCTCGTATGCCTCAGTTGTATAGCTTGAATTTCTTGTGGATATATCTTGATGAGAGATGTAGATCATTAATAATCTTGTGATTTTGTTCTACGAACTAACTAATCAGAATAGCACTTATTACGGACTACACCCGTACGTATATGCGCGCAGGACTTCAGGGCTAATTCTCCAGGGTGTGGAAGCATTGAGCTTGTCGTTGGTGGGTGTTGCTACAAGATGGCACCTCACACGATGCATTCGGACCACGGATGGTCCATTTCTACCCAAATACCATCCTTCACACCCCAAAAATATCCACTTTGGCTACAAGTAAGTCAGTAATGACGTCACAGATGACCCGGATATCCTTCAAGTCGTGGTCCACACCATGAAAGCTTTGCTTTGACACCTCACATGACGCATTCGTACCAAGAATGTTCCCTCAATCGCTCAAACAGATCCCCACGCACCTCCGGAATGACCACTTTACTTACTACACCACAACTGCGCATGTTCAGATTGGCATTCAGATATCTTCTTTCAATAAAAAACTTGCCAGTCTTTCTCTATCCCACGAAATCTTCACTAGGACACCCCAACCAAGCCATTTGGACCAAACCTGGTCTCTCTCTACCCCAAAATTCCCAATTTGGCTACTACTCCTACTGATGACGTCAAGAATGACGACACAGATGACAGGGACACCCCTCAAGTCATGGTCTACACCACGAAAGCTTCACTTTGACACCTCACACGAGGCATTCGGACCAAGAATGGTCCCGCGCCACTCAACAGACCCCCACACACCTCCCAAAATGACCACTTTACTTACTACACCCCAACTGCGCATGCGCAGATTGGCGCGACTTCCAATGAAAACAAGCCAGTCTGACCCACGAGAGCTTGACACTGATACCCCACACGGTCCATTTGACCAGGGATGATCCTTCAATCACTCAACAAACCTCCACGAATCCCAAAAATGCCTACTTTCTATACTACGACCAGACTGCGCATGTGCAAAATGATGAAAACAGACGATACATTAGACCAGTCTCACTCACTCACACATACTCCCGCATATACTCACAGGTAACTCTATCGGGTAGCTGGATGGAAAAAAGGCCGTCATCTACTTCAAACGCACTCCATTGCACCTCCGAAACTCCCGCTTTCTCTACTACTCGTACTGATTACGCCACCGATGGCGTCACAGATGACATGGAAGAACCTCAAGTCGTGGCTACACCCCGAGAGCTACAACATGACACCCCACACGACACGTTCGGACCAAGGATGGTCCATCTTTACCCCAAACTCACCCACACGCACCCCCAAAATGCTCGCTTTCGCTACTACTTATACTGATAACGTCACCGATGACGTCACAGATGATATGGATATCCCTCAAATCGGGGTCTACACCCCGAGAGCTACAAGATGACACCCCACAGGACGCATTCGGACCAAGGATGGTCCATCTCTACATATTAGGGCAGGAAAATGTGTGATTCAATGGACATTGGCCGCCACTTTGGATTTTGGCGGCCATATTGAATTTTCAGACCAATTACAAATCATTCCAAAATTAACTAATCATTTATACCCTACGTAGGACTAGAAACAAACCTAGTTTGTGGTTAGAAAATTATTTTCGAGCAGGAAATTGTGAGCTTCTATGGGTATTGGCGGCCATTTTGGATTTTGGCCGCCATATTGGATTTGAGGCCAAATCCAGGTTGGCCCCTCAGCGAAATTGAAAGGGCATAAGTTAAGGATGACGGAACCACTGAGAAAACTTTGACCCCAAAAAATGTTAGGTTTTTCTTGGCTGGGACCTGTCTAACAGAAGCATTGGCGTAAATCCCAGTGCTATCCAATAATATCCTCAAATATAGGGTGACAATGACCAAGATAAAATTCAAAATGGTTTTATAACTTTATTCATAAAGTTGGTGTTTGACTTCAATTGGCCCCTGATCATATCAGCTTTGACAATCATTTTTTTAATTTCGTTGTTTTTTTTTCTCTTACGGCAGGTTATGTGTGAGCAGTATCTGAAGAAAATACAGAAAGTTGATTTTGACGTTTTTCACCCCGATTTACAAAGACGAAACAGCCTTTTACCTCTACATTTATTGATACGGAAATTGAAGAAAACCTATTGAACACTCATTTTACAGTCGTCATGAATAACTTACCTCTATTTATATTTATTGTGTGCTGTTTTTAATAAAATGAAAAAAAGTAACAAGTTTTTTTTATATCTTGACGATTGTAAGGATAAATTGGAGCTGCGAGTAGCAGCTGGCCGGGAACCAGGTCTTGGTCCTTCAACCAAGGGTCATGTACATCTACACCGGCCGCCGCCCAACTACTCTCAGTAGTCCCGAAATCAGTTCGTCTTTCTTCAGTGTGTTATTCAGAACCGCACCCTCTGGCGTCGCGGAGCAGAACTAATGATGTGATATTTTAGGTCGTGCTCAGATGGGTTGATATCCCAGATATGTAGTCCCAACTCCTCTCATTTGTGTACACCTCGAATTGTGTGTCTCCATTATCGCGGAGCGATATCCGGTATTTTACCGTATTCTGTTCGGCCTTCATCCGGCGCAGAACAGACTCGAGAAATCTGATAAATTACAGGTTTTCATACCACTTCGGAAACAGATATTGCCTGGGCTTACAAAATATATAGGTATGAATAACTATCGTATCATACAAGAGGTGTGATAGATCTGTAATTTTGAACAAGTATGACATCACATGACTCGAAAATAGCAGGTTACGTCAACCACCTCGCTGGGGGCATCCTCCCAACAGCACATGCTCCATTTCACAGGCTCATTTATCATCCCTGCCTCCAATAGCGGAAGCTGACCTTTACTACGTTCTATGACGTATAGGGGAAACCCGACGTACGCACGCTTCAATTTGAATCCGGCCGAACATCTTCAGTTTTGCACATGAGCGAACTACTTTTCATATGCTCTGTCCAGATGGACAATGGAAATGGATACACACGATCTCAGGGTCAGTCTTACCGCGTATAGATGACCCAGATGGTTACAGGTTGAACTCCTGTTCGTCTTTGAGGCTTAATTATTTTAATTCCTCGGACAATAATCCACAAATAAAGTGTCAAACACAGCTGGTGTACATTCAAGATATGCACGAAAATAGACGAGTCTTTGAACGTGAAGCCGATATTCCTAATCGGCATAGCAATCATGTGTCCCAAATTAAACAAAAAATAACAAAAAGACACGAAGCTTCAACTCGCAAGTGTTATAAATCTAAATACTCTTACGAGTACGCCGAGCTATGGGTTTTAGACCTTTCCGGTGCTTGGCCGATTCATTTCTTTCAACGGGCATGCTACGCACAAAGGTCTAACAATTTATCGCTCCACGAACCGGTAGAGATAGTTTCGTTACAGGTTAAGCTCGTTTTGAACTGGTAGAGATTTGTTTGAATAAATAGCGTGTTGATGTCATATTCGCTATCTTCCAGTGAGTTGACGCCCAACTAAGCAAAAATTGAAATTGAGTCGAGGAGAAAACGGAACAGGTGCGAGAGAAAAGACGCCAGAAAGGAGTACCTTGAGATGATCGTGGTTGTAAGCATAACGTGGTCGACACTTCATGTAGGAACTATTGTCCATTGTCTTTGTGTCGTTGAAAAGGCACAGGTCTAGACACATTGTATGCATTGTCTCGTGATTCTTACATGAAGTATTTCATCAACTGGTTTCAGTGAAAAGCATTTAAATGCGAATGGGTCATTTTAAGCGTATTAAGCGGGTTATAGAAAAGCTTGTACATTCCACACAAACAGGTTTCCTTATAGTCACAGGTTCATAGGGGAAAACATTAGAGCGATCTTAGATCTATTAGAATCTGATATTGAAGAAGGATATTTGCTATTTTTGGATTTTGAATATGCATTTGACTCATTAGAATATTTGTTTATTTACAAATCTTTGAATCTGTTCAATTTTCCCGATTCATTCATTAGGTTTGTTCAGGTATGTTACTGTAAAACTGAAAGTGCAGTGTTAAATAGTGGAAGGACAACTCGTTGGTTTAAGAATGAACGAGGAACAAAGCAAGGGTGTGTCCTCTCTCCTTATATTTTTATTCTGGGTGCAGAGCTACTCAATCATGCTATACGTATGGACGACAATATCCAAGGTATAGGGCCCTACTAATAGGGCGCACCGAGTATTAAGGGATCTACTTTGCAGATGATTCTGTCGCATTTGCAAAGACCTGGCAATCTGCCATCAATATTTTGCGGTTCTACCAACATCAGAATAGGTATTCAGGTCTGGGCTTGAGTATAGATAAATTTACAGCCTTTCCCCTTGCGGTAGAGAACCAAGTTTTACCAGTTAAAACAGTGGAGGAAATAAAATGTCTGGGAGTGACCGTGTCCAGGGTAGATCAAGATAGGGCTAGTGAATGTGATATAATTCGACAAAAACTTAAACTAGAGAAGCGATTTAATATCTGGAAACAAAGAATGCTATCCATTTTTGGCCGAAATTTGTTTCATATGATTCATATGTAAAAGCGGTTAACAAGTTGCTTTATTCATTTGTGTGGAATAGCAAAGTAGAAAAGGTTAAACGGAGTCAAATGTGTTTAGAGATGGAAAAAGGAGGGATAAAAGCACTTGATTTTACCTTGATGAACAAAGCTTTAAAACTGGTTTGGCTTGCTCGATATTTTTCCTTGAATAATAGTTTATGTAAGCCCTTTATTGACTTAGCATTTAGATCATGTGACGGGTTGGAACTTGTTCTTCACTAATTTCCTCCCTAGCAAATTATTGTTAAAAAATTCCTTCTATTTGGATATGCTGAAATTTTACAAAGAGCTGCAGAATCGATACAATAGTATCAATGATATCTCTGCTGACATATTTAATGAAGTTATTTGGAATAATACAAGATTCACTTACAAGCGAAAATCCTTCTTTGATGAGGATTGGTATGGAGCTGGGATCATATTTGTCTGGAAGCTTTTAGATGAAAGTGGAAATTTTCTCAAGCTTGACAGACTCAGTGAAAAGTTTAATTTGGTAACAACCAACATTTTGTTTAACATTTACACCAAAGCGGTTAAAAAGAAACTTGGTAGCAATTTATTTAACCCACGCAATTGCTTGACAAAGCTCCCAGACAAACCAGTTATAACCAATATCAACTTGGATGCTTGTAGCACCAAGTGTAAGTTTTTTTACAATTTGATTTTGACATTATAAACTAATGAAAAATTGGATAGACCAGAATTGACAGCCTATAAAACCATAAGTAACCTAAGTAGTAACCAAAGGACCGTTAAACTCAATGGCTCGTCACTGCGCATGCGCGAGAAAGTGGGTGTGCGCAGAAATGAGGAGGTCATGAGGAGGTGTGCGTAGGAGTGTTCTACGCAAGTGTATGACGTCACTTTCGGTCTGGTTGAATAGGGCGTGCCCTTGGGGGCATGTATTCCTCCGCGGTGATGCAGTCTGGCGGTGATGCGGTCTGCCTCCGCGGACCGAAAGTAGTCCCAAACCCGTGGGTTTTCGTGAGAATGTTCGGCAATCTGTAGGGGCCGCTAATGGACCGATTGGGTAGAGTGAGGTATCAATGTAAAGCCTACGTGAGGGAGCATCCACCTGGGCTAGTGTATCGTTCGTTGTCAACATTCTGCGCATGCGCAGACAGGGAATTGTGGGAAAAGGGTACGGAAATAGACGTGTTGGGGTTTAGGTGGGCCACCAGGGGGCCGATTGGATCGAGTGAGGTATCAATATGAAGCAGTCGTGAGGGAGTATCCAACGGGCTGGGTGTGCCGTGGAGCTAACGTCATTCTGCGCATGCGCAGTAGAGAAGGTGTATGGAAATAGACGTTCTGGGGCCTAGGTGGGCCACTAATGGGCCGATGGAGTCGTATGAGGTATCAATGTGAAGCATTCGTGAGGGAGCATCCACCTGAGCGAGTGTGTCGTTCGTTGTCAACATTCTGCGCATGTGCAGACAGGGAATTGTGGGAAAAGGGTATGGAGATAGACGTGTTGGGGTCTAGGTGAGCCACTAATGGTCCGATGAAGTCGAGTGAGGTATCAATGTGAAGCATTCGTGAAGGAGCATCCGCCTGGACTAGAGTGTCGTTCGTGTTCGACGTTCTGCGCATGCGCAGACAGGGAATTGTAGGAAAAGCGTATGGAAATAGACGTGTTGGGGTCTAGGTGGGCCACTAGTGGACCGATTGGATCGAGTGAGGTATCAATGTGAAGCCTATGTGAGGGGGCATCCGCCTGGACTAGTGTCTCGTTCCTGTTTAACATTCTGCTGCGCAGGTCACGTGGTTTGGTGGGTGGTGTGTGACGTCACTTCCGGTTTTCAGAATGACCGAAGAACACAGAAGAGTTCTAATTTTTTCCTTAGACGTATGGAATGCATGTACTGGAACATCCGGGACCTCTTCAACATCCGGGAGCTTTTCAACATCCGGGACCTCTTCCACATCCGGGTTTTCCTCGGCCGCAGCGCGCGCGCGCCCGCGGGTTTATCTGGCTGCACGCCTGCGCGGCATCACCGGAAGTGTGCGGGTGAATTTCGGATTGTCCTAGGCCACTGATTGGCTACTTTCTCAACGGTGTTCATTATCCTAGGCCACTGATTGGCTACTTTCTCCACGGTGTTCAAAGCCAGTTTCACCGAATCCCCACATGTCTGTTATAGACTTCATGCATTATGCTCATATAGAAAACACACAAGACAGGGTTTTTTCACGGGGCGATGTAGACCCGTAGGGACTAATGGTCCTGTCTTATAGTCAGAAAAAAATGAGCACCGGCTCTGTGTATACTATGATTGTCTTTTTTGAACAGGTCTGATATGTTTAAGTTACATTTCCATTTTATGCGTGTTTTCGTTCATTTTCCAGTGGCACTACTTTCGTGCTCAAAATACGTCGTCTGCTAAACCACAGATTTTGAGAGGCGCATGTTGAGTGATTTTGTGAGACTAACTCATTCTCATTAGAAAGCGTGTTTGGGCAGTAGTATTAGTATTAAATAATACCAGTATAAGTGTAATTCATTGTAGAAAACAATGGGATATTTCACTTTGCCTGTATTCATTTACATTTTCATGAAATATGTATGTTGAGTTCCAGTTTGGAATTTTCGCCATTTAAGCTTACCCCTCAAGACCCTCTGCATTATCTTCTTATGGTAAGTTTCTGAAATCCAGTGGTGGTCAAATCATTACGTAATAATTTCCCTGTATTCAGAAATGTTTTCTTTGCATTCTGCTTCTGAAATATTCATGGAATGTTGCAAGCATTTCCCCCTGATCTACAGAAAGAGCTCTGCATATCACAGACACGCTGTGTTTGAAAGTGTAAGATGACAGGGGAGATAACCAAATAGAACTGTAATATACTAGGGATGTAGTGGCAGGTACATGTATATAATATGATGCCATGAGAGGATGCATCCCAGCATAGCTCCAGTCCAGGATTTCAGGATTTCCAGTCCAGGATACAGGATTTTACATTGTATCTCAATACTCATTTTTAACCCTTGGCCAATTTTGGCCATGGTATATTGTCGTCTTGTACGTCCGTCTGTTCGTACGTCAGTACGTGAGCGAGATAGCCGGAAAACGGTTCCACTGAAGAATTCCAAATTTGGTATGCTTATACACCTAGTCAAGGACCAGAAGCCTATTGAATTGGGACATGATTGGGTGGAAACCTTGGCGGCCATCTTTAATTTTATGCAAAATGGATAATGATCCCGGAAACCATTCAACTGTTCAATACGAAAGTTGGTATACATCATCGATACATCAAGCAACCGGCTTTTCTGATTAGCTGGAAATCCTGGAGGCCATCTTCAATTTATGCAAAATCGATAATGATACATATCTCTGTTTCCATTCAATTGTTTTATATGAAAGTTGGTATACATCATCGATGCACACAGATACTTTAAATCGGGACCTGATTGACCGAAAACCTTGGCGGCCATCTTTAATTTATGCAAAAACTTTAATGATATATATCTCTGATATCATTTAAGTGTTCTATACCAAACTTGGTATACAGCATCGATGTATCAAGCGACTTGCGATGAATAACCACATCAGTTCCTCTGAGTGGGGAGAAGGATGGGCGGTCATCTTTAATTTATGCAAAATCATTAATGATCTCGTTCTCTGATACCGTTCAAGTGCTCGATGTAAAATTTGGTATACATCATCGATGCATCAAGAGACTTACGACAAATGACAGTTCTGGTTTCTCTGATTGGGCGGAAACGTTGGTGGCCATCTTTAATTTATGCAAAATCTTTAATGATGTATATCTCTGATACCATTTCAGTGTTCTATACGAAAATTGGTATACAGCATCAATGTGTCAAGAGACTTTCAATTAATGACCACATCAGTTCCTCTGAGTGGCGGGAAGGATGAGCGGCCATCTTTAATTTATGCGAAATCATTAATGATCTCTATCTCTGATACCGTTCAAATGCTCGATGTAAATTTGGTATACATCATTGATGCATCAAGAAACTTATGTAATGAATCCCAGTTTCTCTGATTGGACGGAAACCTTGGGGGTCCTTCCTAATTGCAAAATTTTTGATAATCTGTATATTTGTGACTTGACTGTTTGGTGTTCCTGACATCTTGGTTCAAATTGAATACATTATGAATGTACCCAGAGCCGAGGGGTTTTCAGATGCGCAGCTTCGTATTGTTATTTACTGCTGAAGGATATGCTTATGCTGCTGAAGGACATTATTTTATCATTTCATCAGGTTGGTTTCATAATAAATGTCTGTCCCAGCGGTCACAATTTTTTCTTAAATATATATATATGTGTACAATTAAACTAATGCACTAGAGATCCTTGTTGAGAGGAATGTGTGAGACTACAAGTATGGCTCTTCGCCATGGGATGGAACATCAAGGAGTTAGTGGAATTATTCCAACAGCCTATTTTACATTTAAATAGCCCCGTTTCAGTGCCTAAGGCTCTAGTTTGGTGAGATCTCATTTTGTTTTTTATTCAACAATAACTAACAACAACAACGTGAGACGTGAGAACAACCGCGTGAAAACTGAAGCCCAGAACAGGGGACTTGTACATTGAAATCGATAGAACTTAAGCCCAGAACAGGGGGCTTTTCGTGAAAGAACTTAAGCCCAGAACAGGGGGCTTGTACATTGAAAGAACTTAAGCGCAGAACGGATATTGTACATTGAAATGATGGGCGGCCCAGTCATATACGAGTACATCGCGGTCCTCGGCCTTGGGGTACTCGTCAAACATCTGTACGATGGTAGATAAGGTTCTTCCCCGGCATCGATGGTACAGGTAAAACAGGCAATATTGTCCGCACACGCTACTGGTCAGGCTTTGCAACGTTTCACTGTTCCAACACCATGTCTCTGTGCCTGGATCCATGAAGTCTGTTAAATCGGGATGGAGGGGGGCAGGCCGTACGGGTCAAAGTATTCGCCCTGCTGTTCTGTCAAGTACACGCCCACCCAATGTTCACCGGGCCGATCCATCGGGTCCGTTTTGAGAACGTAAGCAGCAGGATACATACGGCCTAATGGGAACACATCTCTGCCGAACATCCCTTGAAAGACCATACGTGTCCCTGGGTCATTCTTCAGCACGGTGGTTATCTGGTCTGTATCCATGTTAGGTGGCAAAGTCATACAGGACGTTGCGCGCCTTGTCCACTTGAATGATGTTGTCAAACTCGGCGTAGCAGATCACATTGACGGTGGTCCCGAGGGCTCGTGCAAAGTGGATTTCCAACCGTAAGTTGCCTTGCTTGGCCAGGGCCAGCTGATTGTCGTTCTCTAAGGTGGGGGTCAGATCGAAACAGAACAACGTGTATCCGTTCGCGTAGTCCTCACGACTGATCATATTCCCTTTGTCCTGGTTGATTTGACCGGTGGCTGTAAACAGGCTCTGATAGGCTCGAATGAAATTCCTGCTCCCAAAGTTCGGTGTTAAGGCCGTGGCTGGGACCTGTTGTCCATCCACATACAGGGCCACAAAGTTGATGCCGAAATGTTGAAAGTCAAACGGGTTCTCTGGGTAGGCTCCGCTGAAACTAGTATTTTCCACACAGGCCAGGATCAATTGTTTGGGTAGTTCCCCCAGGAACAGGTTTTCTTTGTTGGTGCTCATATTTCCAGCAGGCACAAAGAACACTTTGGTTAGCACACGTCGGATAGGGTACTGAGCTGGTTTTGTTTCCAAGGCTTTCATGTGTCTCAATTGAACGGCTGGATTCGGTTTCACTTTTCGGACATACAGGACTGCGTCTTGGATGACAATCTTATAGTCAGCTGCATGCCCGTCTACGTTAGTGGCCATCTAGGCGAAGGTCGGAGGCGCCCGTATCAGTCGGATTTTGATGGGGATCTTGTTCAAGAGATACCGGTCTTGCATGACGGGGTCTGCGTGCAGTCGACCCATGAGATCCACCGAGGCGCCGTTCGCGGTGAAAGCCTTCCGTTTGTTATGTCCTTCATTGTCCACCCTGTCCATGTGCTCGGCTGTGTCTTGGTAGAATAAAGCGGCTGTCAGCTGAGATTCTTTAGCCTCTCGTCCATACGACAACAGCGTCTCGATGTAGGCTCGATAGGGGTACGTGTTGGTCGAGTCACTGATGAGTTTGTCGCTGATAAAAATATCCACCTGTTGAAACATAGAGTGCAGCCAGAGATTCGTCGGGCCCACCGTTGCAGCTTGGATGATTCTGGAGCCATCCCCATTGACGACCTTGGCTTTCACATACAAGTATGTATGGGCTAAATCCACATAGGCCGTATCCGCAAAACTGATGGTGAACTCGATGGGCCCTGTTTCGTTGATGCTGGAGAGCGGGAGATGCTCCACCCATAATCCTTGTTCGGCACTGGTCTGTGTGGGCGGGACGGTCCACAAATCAAATTCACTGTTGGTTGAGGGGCAGGACTGTTGGTTGAGGGGCGTGGATTAAGGACATGTTTTAAGAAAAGATATCCTGGGTCTTCGATGTGCGTCGTCGCGGGGTCGGACGTCGACTGGTGTGTGGTCTCGGTGGTGCACGTCTTTTATTCCCTACGGTGCGTTATGCTTTGGCCACCAAGACGCCTCCCGCTTCTTTGGCCCGCCGTTTCAAGGCTTCTTTGGGTGCCGTATCCCCCCAAGACATCACCGGCGACTTGCAGTCCACTGCGTACCGCTTGTTTGCCGATCGCTTTCACCCCACGCGTCATCAAGGGCAAGAACGTTTTGACGATACTCCCGAGTATGTTTCCCAGCCCATGTCCTCGTTGCATGCGTGCACCTGCAAATACCGGAAGGCCACCCCCTGGCCTGTTGGGCATAATAATCCATATAGCTGCGTGCATCGCACTCGTAAGGTACCTTCATTATACAAAGTGGGGAGCACGTGCTTGTCGAAAATGAAGTGTCAGCACCACTTTTCCTCGTTCGAATGCCACCGGTCGTCCTGTGTCATCTCTTATATCCACCGTGATCGTGTTGATGTTGGTTTGTCGTACGGGCAGGTAGAGCATGTGGGTGAAACTGTGGGTGACTTGATCTCCATATCTCTTTTTAATGGGGACCACCTGTAACAGAGGTGTGTTGATATCGCCCACGATGTGGTTGTCGACTACGTCCGAGTAGACGTAGAGTCCGTACATACCCGACTTCATATCCATCGGGATCTGGCCATGGTCCTCGGATGGACCCGTGTAGGTCGCGTGAGCGACACCCAGCATTTGCTGTAGGATAGGACTCAGTACGACACTCACGTTGGCGGTGAGGAGGATCTGTGCCTTGTCGTTGTGTGCGTTGTAATCGAAGTCCACATGATTCTTGAAGGGAAAGGATTTGATGGGTTTTGAAACATTCGTGACCTCCCGTAGAGCCTTATAATGCAACAGTCTTGTCAGCCCCTGCATGAACTCCTTGGGGGTATCGTATTGGCCTTCGGGGAGGGTGAGTCGGGTGTTTTTTTCTTCGTAGGTCACCTCGTACCACACTTCATTGGCTCGCAAGTTGTACCACGAGTAAGGGTATTGGATATCCACGAGGCCACATTCCCAGCGTCCAGGTAAATGCAACGGTTGCGGTAACTGGGGCACGTACTTGGTGAAGGTGTTGTCAGGAAACACATCCAACGAAATGTTGCTGGGTAGGGTGAGGTAAAACATGACGACTGAGCTGTCCTGCTGCTGCTGTTGGTTTTAATAGGTCTTCCAGGCCTTGGGCGGTTGTGTCCGGCGTCGTGTTCGTCGCGGTGACTTGCTACGTGTCACGGCTCTGGAGATGTGGGGTGTCTTGATCAGGGGTAGTTTTTTAAAGGCGTGAAAAGAAGGTTCCCTTTGTGGTGGTGTTTTGGGGGTGACTCCGGTTCCCACTCGGATTCCCAAGAAGGTAGTCGACCACTCGGCGATTGCTGGGTTCGCTGCATCCAGGCCCAGCGCTGGGGGTTCCCCACTAATTCCTGCGGTACATGCATGTCTTTCAAGCCTTGAGCGAAGACCTCCCATCCTCGAGGATCCGTGTGCGACCTGCGTTTACGCATCAGGTCATTCACTAAATCCGTCATGTGGGTACCGGGGACCACCTGATTCTGTACCAGTAGTTCGCCTTTACCATTCCAAGTCATGTTAGGATTCTGTCATCCGTTGTAATACCAGGCCAGCTTGTTTCTTGAACGATGCAGGTACAATCTTCAGGACTGTGGGGCTGTGGGTGGTACCCCTGGTAATGGCGGCTGTTGGAGCGGTGCTGAGGTCGGCGGTGTGTCGCGTGGAGGTGGTGGTGGTGGGGTAGAGAGGGTTTTGTATTGGTCCATGAACGTCATGTACCGTTGAAGCGTCTCATTGTACCTCATTAACCCCGGTCTTTGTAAGATCTGTTGCATCTCTTTTTCGAGGGGGTTTATGGTCTTCACCGTAGGTGGGACAGGGTAGGGCGATTGGAGGTTTTGAAGGAACCGTGGTTCGACGAGGACCATTTTTTTTCGTGTGGTTCATTGTCGGCCGAAGAGTCCACCCAATACTGGACCCAACACGGAAGCTTCCAACGGTGCTAAGATGTCCCCGAGAAAGCCGCCTTTCTGTAACACCTTTTTCTGTTGTGTTTGAGAGACTGGCTTCTGGACTAGGGTTCGGAGACCTGTCTTATGCTTGGTCACCTTACTTGGTCTTCTGAGCCGGAGTCAGTGGTACGTTGCCTTTTAACAGGTTGTACCCGATCTCGCACAGACAGCGTACAAGGTCAGGGTCCGCACCGCGTACAATGGTTCGGACCAACTCGGGTGGGGCCGTCTTCAATACACGGAGCGTCGGGGCGTGCTTCCGTACTCGCGTAGACATCATGTACAACTAATGCTAGAACTCACAACTCTGCCCTTTTTATCTATCTACCTCCTGAATATCGAACAGAGACAAAGTCAACCATGCTGTGGTATTAATTCTTTTTATTATCCCCATCATCAAACACACACACCCCAGCTGGGGGAGCCACTGTGGGTGTGTTTACATTATTTTTGCATGTACACGTGGTGGGTGTCTCCGAGAAAGATGCCGGTCCGAAGTCGAAGAGCAGCTTGCTTGAGGTCGAAGAGCATATACCCGTGCTGAGGGGTTGTCGCATCTTTAGAGGCTTCCAACGCAAACGGTGTGCGGCCAGGATACATCTGTCTCGCCAAGTGCAGCAGTTGAGTGGTATCTCTCGGGTTTTTGAAGACCACCAGGTAGTGGGCATTTAAGCTGATGTTCCGATGTTCTTTGTTTTTACTGAACAGATTCTGCACAATGTAGATGATGCTGAGCCGTCGATGATGGCTGCCTTGGTAAAGAGTTGGGTGACCCGCGCATCCGTCTCCGCCATGAGATCATCCAGAACCACCAAGGTGTTCGGTTCCAAATCGGCCAGATTGGGTAGGCTTTCCACGAACGTGATGTAGGGCATTGCTGCATACGCTGCCTGCCATTCTCCGTAACACCACACGACTCGGGCAATGGGTGGGGTGATCATGCTGTCGGCGTGTTGAAGGAGCTTCCTGACGAAGTGCGTTTTGCCGGAGTCCGTCGGTCCTGCGATGACGCAAATGAAGGGATGCTGCCACCGAGGGTCCATGGTTGGAGGTGTATCCGCTGTCGTGGTAACCCGCTCTTGTAAATTTGGTATGAGTGAACTGGAGTGGTGGTGGTGGGTACAACGTCGGTCGTCGTTGTCTGTTAACTGTGAGTGATGAAATCCGGTGGGTTTTCAGACGTAGTGGGTATACTTGGTGTAGGTGTTGACTGTATACTTGGTGTGGAGCTCGATGTGGCTTGTACACGTGGTGTGGTGGTGGTGATGACTGGGCTCGATACGGGGTTGACTGGTGCTATCTGTAGACTGGTTTCTCTGCCACTCACAGCTGGAGTTCTAAGTTGGTTAAGTAGCGTGCTGACCTAGGCTACGTCGTAAAACACACCTGCGTACAACACACTCAGCAGGGTTAGCAATATCACCACAAAGCCCACTTGCGCTTTGCGCGTTTTGGGAGACGCTGTGTTCAGAGGCGGTTGCTGCTTGTCCATAGCACCGTGGTCGAACGTGGAATGAAGGATGACGGTAGTGGTATCTGGCTTTATAGTCGTTTCACCTGGTTGGCCGCGACCCAGGAATTGAAGGAACTGGGCCAGCCTTGCCATTTGACGAAATAAAACCGTTTGCCACGCCGACGTTCCGTTTTCAAGATCTGCTCCACCGTGTAGTAGTCTTGCTGTGTTTTTACGACAGGCTGTAATTCCGTCTCGTAAAACGTCCCTAGCAACGGTTCCCCTTGAAGATCTTCCAGTTAATAGACTCGCTGCTGTCGGGGTAGGCGCCGTTTAATCAGGAAGTGCTCATCGCTCCAGTTGGGCAAGTAACTTTTCTCAAATTGACCTTTGACTTTACTGATCCGTACAGGGTCCGCGACCTTGAACACCTCCTTCGGCGTTCGCTGCGATTGCCTGGGGTACAAGACACGCCGGACTTGGGCTTCATTGCGTTGGGTCACGGTAATGGGGGCTCTCTATACTCCGGTGATAGGCTCGATTGTAACCACTCACAAGTTTCGGGAGAACATCGATGTACCGCCTTGTATTCTTATAGGTGAAATATTTATACATGCGGCCTTTGAATTACAAGCGTCTAGTCCGTCATTCATAATCCAGCCGTCGTCCATTAGAGAATATCCGCGTCCATAATCCAAAGACCTATTCCATATTCCATATAACAGTATTAGCACCAAATTCAAAAAGACAATCATAGTATACATAAACATAGGCTTGTTTCCTACAAGAGAGAAGCGGTCAACAGTTTTCAATGATGCCGGCAGACATCATGATGTTCCAAAAATATCAAATCCGTATCGCTGATCAGTATTCTTAATCCATAATATTCGTTATAGAGTCGTCATCTAAAAAAAAAAAGATGTATCTCAGTCACGCTCTGATTGTGACTGTTCATATGAGTACCATGAGGATCTTGAAGTACATGGGTTCATACGGCCCCTAGCCGGGTTAAGCGGAATTAGACACAAGTTACGAAACGTAGCGCCATAGATCTTGCACGCTACGTTCGTATTTTGCTATCAGCATGCGATATGTATCGCCAAATTTGAGAAACTTTGAGTGGAGGCGCTTGGTGGAATAGCCCTGTTTCTGCAACAATGTTTTGTGACGTTGATTAAAATCATCACATTTAACACAGGATCTAGCAAATGCTACTAAGCGAGATATGTATACGCCATATGCAGGTCCACTGGAATATTACTATCCAGAAAGGGATAGTTTACGATGTCGAAATTGTAATCATCTCTTTTGTCATAAAGTCGACGAGAGAGAATGCCCGCTTCATTTTTATAGAGATAGAGATCTAAATAAGATGTGCCTGTAGGGCTATCTGTAGTTTCCTTCAAATCCAGTGAAGGTGGATATATATCCTTCACTGCGTCATTTATATAGCGATTATCCACAGCGAGAAGATCGTCTATATAGCGTTTGGTGAATGAGAAGGAACGGGCTTTGAGTGGATCGGTTTTTGAAAGCGCCAGCATATAGTCATATTCATAAGAGAACAGATACAGGTCAGCCAACAGGGGTGCACAATTAGTACCCATTGAATGTCCTGTTGAACCTTTCCACCACGGAAGTCTTGGTCTCGTTGTACGTATGGAAGAAAAACACCTTCTGGGCTTTCAGAAACTGTTGGAACGGTCTGTTGAGGAATTCTGTGCCTTCGTCGGTTTGCAAATACAAAGGTTTGCGCCCGGTCTTGAAGATGTCTTTGAACGCCGCTATGAGATTCGCCCCCGTTTTCGTCCGGATGGGTACCACCCACGCATACTTCGATAGGATATCGATGCACGTCAAGATATACCGATTCCCATCGTTGTGTTTGGCAAAGGCGCTCATATCGACCAAATCCGCTTGCCACTGGGCATCTATTCCTCCCACGATGACCCGGTTCCGTAGAAAATGGCGACGGACAGATCGATGTAAGGTATAGGTGTCTTGTTTTCTTAACCAATCTCGGACTTGGGCACGTTGTATCCCCTGGGGTTTGGCCGCTCGATAGAGAGCCGTCAATGCACTATAGGCCGTCGGACTGTCGGGACTGTAGTATAAGTTATCCATCACCTTCTCCCATCTCTTCATGGTGACAAATGATGATGGACCCTGGCTCTATCGTTTATTTATAACGTGTATATCTTGGGCCGGAGTTTCTTTCCGATTTTCTTCGTTGGCTTCTGCCAGCACAGTGTCCATGGTAAATGACCAGTCCAACTCGTCTGATGACCGCTCTTCCTCCGTAAGCACTTGATCCACATCTACCACGGCATCTTCCAATGCAGACCATAGATCAGGGTGAAGGGTAAAATGCACTGTACCCCCATCTAGCCGAGCCAATTGAGCAAAGAAGGGGCCGCGTCGGATGTACACATCGTGACACAAGTGAATGAGGTCGCCGTCCAGTTCACCAGACAACACCCGTTTGAATTTGGTCCAGCCCTCCCGAGACAAACGAATGTGAGCCGGGCACGGTTGTGTAGGGTCCGCATCACAGATGTCTCCCACCTCCTCCATGATATCGACCTTATCCGCATAAACGTGCAGAAAAACCTCGGGGGTCAAGCTGAGAAACGCCCGTATTATATGCTCCGTCATGGTCAGTACGTGAATGGTACAAGATTTGACTGTCTCTTTTTTATAGGGAGAACCCCGTGAGTTGAAAGGATCGGGTGGTCATGTCACTGGGCTGACTGAGTCTAACCGGATAATCAATGGTATCCTCGTCTGCCTCCGCTTCATTGCTAGACATTTGTTCATTGGGTTCTTCCGCCGCTTCTCTCAGGGCACGAGCCCACTCCAACTGAACAGCTGACCGCTCGTCCGGTGTAAACAGCTGGTCCACGATAGGCACCACTTTCTCGAAGGCTGTCCACAGATCGGGGTCCAGGGTGAAGCCTCGCGTAGGATCTTGGTAACGGCCCAGGCGTGGGAAGAAGGGTGCACGGTGTACGTAGATGGCATTGTCTATGTGGATGAGGTTTCCGTCGAGCTCACCACTCAACACCCGTTTAAATTTGGTCCAGCCGTCACGGTGTAGCGTAACCGTATTCGATACGGTCTCAGCGCGTGACCAGCAAACATCTCCACGGTCTTTCACGAGGGTGACTTTATCTTCATAGACGTGTAAGGAGAAGGATGGCTCGTAGGACTGGTGACATGGTTGACCCAATGACGAACGGTGAATGACACACACTCTGACTGTCTTTCGTATTTATGGCTGCACATAAGTGCATCTGTGGAGGCTCTGAAGAGCCATTCTTTTTCTGTCGCTGTCATTGCCACAGCGTCAGGGTCAATAGGGCAAAGACCGTTACTAGGCCAACGAGCCGTCGCTGGTTCCGGCGTGAGCGCTCGTGATCCATAATCCGGGCATCAAGGATGGCTGTCATAGTCCAGTAGTGGTGAGTGATAGCACACCTCTCCATCGTGTGCACTCTGTCGAGGACCGCTGCTGTGAACTCTTTCAGGATCTGGCGTCGCCCCGCGTTGTCGACGCCATCTCCAAACATGGACCGAACCACTGCTCGGTAACCCGTGAGTGAATTAACCACGGCCGCATGCTGTAAAATGCGAGTCGCATAGGGATGGGTGTCCGTCATGGCTCTGTAACCGTAGGAATGGGGGTGTGGGATCCAGAGGGACGTGTTTTATAGACCATGTCATACATGCTCGCCTATAAGTAGCTCTACGGGTGTCGTCCGTGATACGTACTATTCTGATTGGTTAGTCCAAGAAGAGAGCAGCAACAACAAATATTACAGGTCAATCCTTTTATTAGCCCCTCCATCACAGCACATCCACGCTGGAGGGACCAGTAGGAAACATGATAGGAATGCATGTACTGACCTGTCTGTGGGGGTTTTCCCCAGAATTTCGCTGACGTCCGTGTCTTCATCCGGGCACTTCACGTCCGCGCCTGCATCCGGGTATGTATGAGGGTCTTGAGGGGGCGACTGTATGTGGTGAGTTGACTGTGGGTGGGGCTTTTTCGGTGACGTCCGTGTTTTTTCAGTGACGTCCGCGCCTGCATCCGGGCACGTCTATGTAGGTGTATAAAAGTGGGAATTTTTTAGGGCATTGCTGCATTCATTGGCCTGCTTGACCTGACCAGCCTGAGCCTGCCTTACCAGCCTGAGCCTATCTGTCGAGAGGAGCTACTTGCTTGAGCCTCACCAGTGCAACCTCACCAGCCTGATGTTCACTTGCGCAACTTGCCAGAAGCAGTTTACTCGTCTAGATAATTTACGACGCCACAAGACCTCCACCCACAACGATGCACGGTATACTTGTATAACCTGGGCACGGTCATTCAATCGGGAGGATAATTTACTGCGCCACGAAGGCTCATTCCACGAGGGGACGACGGAACAACGTAACGATTGGGACGACAAACGACCCAGTCAGTTAAGACGGCATCAGCGTTCGATTCATACCCCGTCTCTACGGTTTAGGCGACAACTTTCCACTAAAGAGGCACCCAGGAGGGTCAGACCCAGTGAAGATGAGCCCGTAGAGACGAATGCCACTAGTGATGCGATCACAGAGAGCCCGACTATACCCACAGTTCAGAGGAGCCTAGATATCCAGCCAGTCCCTAGCATTACTGTTGCCAGTCATACGCCTGACGACATCGAACATTTTCTGGAAGATGCAGTGGATGTTCCTAGCGATCTGTTACAGGACGCCCATCCAGTGAGTGACATTTATCGGCGCCAATGGCCCATGATTTGGCACGTTTTCCACCGTGATCGCCCCATTCCAGATATCTACAATTTCCCACTGACCGACTTCACCCGTCTACGCAGCTACGTGGAAGCCATCTTCAATTACAACACATATAAGGGAAGTGGGAAGAGGTGCGGACATACTGACAGAGCCACATGACTTCACAGCATAGTCTTCCGGTTAACATATTCTAAAGCACATACCAAGAATCTATCGATTCGAGATATGTGTTGTATCTCAGGTACGCTTTTATTGTACCTGTTCATGTGGCAACTTGGATGATATGACCACACGGCCCCTAGCACCGGCATAAGCGGTATTAGATACAAATCTAAAGAGCTATGATGGAAATGCTCTGACAACTCGTATATTGGTAATTGGTGAGCTGTTTCGCTGTGACAACTCGTACACTGGGGATTGGTGAGCTGTATCATCGTCAGATGAAAATGACGGCATTTAACACAAAAGACTAGTCTGTAAGGCCCGATGTCGACCCAGCATCAACTTCCCACAAATGCCAACATATATCAAAGACCAAAAGGTCTGTACAGGGGGCGGGCCTCGGGGACGAAACGTCCACCAGCAGAATCTCGCCATATACAGGTCAAAATTACAACACATATAAGGGAAGTGGGAAGAGGTGCCGACATACTGACAGAGCCACATGACTTCACAGCATAGTCTTCCGGTTAACATATTCTAAAGCTCATACCAAGAATCTATCGATTCGAGATATGTGTTGTATCTCAGGTACGCTTTTATTGTACCTGTTCATGACTAAGCTACGGTCTTCAAATTGAATGTCGCTTTCGGGTACATCTTACGTCACAAAGAGACGGACCAGTTACGGTATTATTATGCCAGTAATAACAGCCATGTGTTTGACCAGCCGTTCACCATCATTAACCGGGCGTCGCTAGAGACGATGCTGGAGAAACTGGACACCGTGGATCCATTGAGATGGGCACATCGTCAACGCCCCAACAAACAATGGGTCGTAGAGAGGGTCACCAATGCTACGTTCTTCGTTACCAAGCTGACCGACCACCCCCCTCGGTTGAATGCGTCACCCTTGCACTGATGCGATCGTTGACTTGAGCTCAGTAAACACTTGTACCTAATGTGATGGTGCGTTAAATAATAAAACATGGTGTTTGATATTTCAATTTGTTTTGCTATGAACATACTAAACATATCCAAGGCGGCTCCCCCAGCCTGTGTATGATGTAACACTGGGGATAATAAACTGTATAAACATTGCTGATCTTGTTGTTATTCACGACAACCGCTTACCGCTATACTTGGATGAAATATATACCCCGATGTGATATAGTGCCCTTGCACACTTCCGAAACTTCCCTTTAACCCGCGCGCGCGCGTGCGGCCGGATAACCCGCGCGCGCTGCGGCCGGGCCGGGAAAAATCCGGATGTGGAAGAGGTCCCGGATGTTGAAAAGCTCCCGGATGTTGAAGAGGTCCCGGATGTTCTAGTACATGCATTCCATACGTGTAAGGAAAAAATTAGAACTCTTCTGTGTTCGGAGGTCATTCTGAAAACCGGAAGTGACGTCACACACCACCCACCAAACCACGTGACGTGACACACTAGTCCGGGCGGATGCCCCCTCACATAGGCTTCACATTGATACCTCACTCGATCCAATCGGCCCACTAGTGGCCCACCTAGACCCCAACACGTCTATTTCCATACGCTTTTCCCACAATTCCCTGTCTGCGCATGCGCAGAACGTCGAACACGAACGACACACTAGTCCAGGCGGATGCTCCTTCACGAATGCTTCACATTGATACCTCACTCGACTCCATCGGACCATTAATGGCTCACCTAGACCCCAACACGTCTATCTCCATACCCTTTTCCTACAATTCCCTGTCTGCGCATGCGCAGAATGTTGACAACGAGCGACACACTCGTCCAGGTGGATGCTCCCTCACGAATGCTTCACATTGATACCTCATACGACTCCATCGGCCCATTAGTGGCCCACCTAGGCCCCAGAACGTCTATTTCCATACACCTTCTCTACTGCGCATGCGCAGAATGACGTCAGTTCCACGGCACACCCAGCCCGTTGGATACTCCCTCACGACTGCTTCACATTGATACCTCACTCGATCCAATCGGCTCACTAGTGGCCCACCTAAACCCCCAAAACGTCTATTTCCGTACCCTTTTCCCACAATTCCCTGTCTGCTCATGCGCAGAATGTTGACAACGAACGATACACTAGCCCAGGTGGATGCTCCCTCATGACTGCTTCACATTGATACCTCATACGACTCCATCGGATCATTAGTGGCCCACTTAGACCCCAAAACGTCTATTTCCATACCCTTTCTCTACTGCGCATGCGCAGAATGACGTCAGTTCCACGTCACACCCAGCCCGTTGGATACTCCCTCACGTAGGCTTTACATTGATACCTCACTCGACCCAATCGGTCCATTAGCGGTCCCTACAGATTGTCGAACATTCTCACGAAAACCCACGGGTTTGGGACTACTTTCGATCCGCGGAGGCAGACCGCATCACCGCCAGACCGCATCACCGCGGAGGAATACATGTCCCCAAGGGCACGCCCTATTCAACCAGACCGGAAGTGACGTCATACACTTGCGCAGAACACTCCTACGCACACCTCCTCATGACCTCATTTCTACGCACACCCACTTTCTCGCGCATGCGCAGTGACGAGCCATTGAGTTTAACGGTCCTTTGGTTACTACTAACCTACCAGTGGAAAACAAAATAAAGCAACTGCGATTTAACCTTTTGTATAATTTATTTCCATGTAATGTTTACTTACATAAAATCAAAGTGAAGGCCAGCAACTTGTGTGATAAATGTGGCCATGCAGGTTGATAGTGTTCGACATGCCATGTATGTATGCTCTACAGCACAAATGTTTTGTGAACATCTTCATGTATGGCTCCATTTGATATTTCGTACATGGGGCTATGAGTTTGATGACCCAATGGATGATAAAATGATAATGTTTGGATTTGTATACTTTCCCCATACGAAGTTACCATATAATATCAAAATGGTACCAGTGGAGTATGTTCTTGCCTGTGCAAGATACTTCATATATAGGTCAAAATATACAAATGAAACTCTCTATCTGACAACTTTTAAAGTCTACTTGAAGCAAAATATTGATGTTTTACAGAAATCCAAAATCTCCAAGTATAAACTGATAACTGAAAATGTTCGTAAATATATAGCATCTGCGATATGATTTCAGTCATTTTACATACATGTACATTGTTACAACATATTTTTGTGGTCCTGGTTTATCGGAGTTAGTAACGGCTATTATGTATTTCATATGTAACCGAGTCTGTGTATTTTTCAGTAGCCTATGTCCATCATTGAAATACCTTTGAAATGTCAGTGTTAACTACAATACTGCTGTTGCATTGCACCCATTAGTATGCATGGTGCCCTGTCATATATATAGGCGCGGCGGAGCGACTTGAATATTGGGGGGCCAGACGGGGGTGGGACAGGGAGGGGGTGTCCCCCTCCCTTAGACGGGGGGTCCGGGGTCCTCCCCCGGAAAATTTTGGAATTTTAGACTTGATTTAACGTACTTTGGCGCTTCTGAGAACTGTGAAAGGGATATCATTCTCGCAATAAAACCTTACTCAAAAGAGCTAAAAAAACAAAAATCCAATCGGCGTTCTTCAATGAAATTTTCCCCATGTTGCTTCGAAAATAATTCGAAAAAGTGAAAAGTTACAGTGTGAACACAACTTTAGACCATTGTAAATATTCAACGAAGAAGGGTAAAGTGTTCCGGCATACTGGTAATACACACAACAAGGAAGTCATCTTCACACAATTATTGTTTTTTTGTTTTTTTCCGCAAGGCGTAGATACTTTTTATGCCGTCGATCATTCAGTAATTCAAGAAGTATATGTATACAAAACATATAAGGAATGTTCCGAGATCTAACTCTTCCGCCGTAAAAGGCGTGGAGACATGATCGCATATTCCAGTGTTTCAAATGAAAACACGGCCAATACTTCGGGCTTCTGAAGATGTGATGCATGGGGGGACGGGGGTACTCCCCCGGAAAATTTGGGAATTTCAGACGGTTCTCTACACATCAAGATTCAAGATTCAAGATTTTATTGTACGAACACCAGATATGGCAGAGCACAAGAGTAAATTAAATCAGTAGAACAGTAAAATACTGAAATGCAAAACAGAAGTAGGGTGATTGTGCCTATTATCGGCCACCACCCACTTATCGGCCAACCCGAACAGTTTCGATTCAAATAGGAAAACCATAAGACTATGTGGCCATGTCAGACTAAATAAATCAAATAATGAATTCCCCCCAAACCTCGGTTTGGTTTCAAGTATCGAGCTGACGGCAGAAGTGAATGGCGGGAAGCTCGAAAGTTGGGTATCAGCACAACCGACATATTTGGAGCAAATAATCCGTCGTTATGTAACTTTGTCGAGTGATCTACAACACTGATTTTTGGAGATTTAACCCCTCGCTATCATGTAAATGTGTTTACTTGTAATAACGACACATTTACATTAATTATTTCGTAGTTTTTGTGACAATACGACGGTCACATTTAAAAAATTGGGTGGCCGATAACTGAAATTGATATGAAGACCGTTTTCCAATCATCGGCCTACACGGCCAATAGCTGAAAAAGATGCATTTATCTATTTCCTCTGCAAAAGTTGGATTATTCTGTTACCTTTAAGAAATATCAGGCATGCAATATAGATCAACTTCAGTTAATGGGGGGATTTCAGCGACCGGCCGCGGTGGCCGATAACTGGCATGGAGTTACTATACTCATACGTGTGTTGGGTAGAACATTGCTCCGTATTTTAGCATGGAGAGAACAGACTCTCGAATCTATATTGTAGTGTTTCTAATTAATATAACAATGATCAAACCACAGGAATCATTTTAGAGACTTATTCAATATCTTTTTCAGTTTCTGTGCCATGGCCGATCACAGAACGGTCCCAACTCTAGCATCGGCATGGGTGGCCGATAGTTGGACATACAATGGCCGAAATTAGATTTTTGACGGCCGATCACTGGAAGAAAGTGACAGTTTCACAAATAAAGGCAATTTATTTCTTTAAATCACTTGAATGTGTCAACTTGTGTTTTTTTTATAATCTAAAATGATTGATAAGGTTATTTTTAACGGTGAATATGAAAAGGGGACACCTCACGATGGGCGCAAATTCGCAACACTTTCTAGGTGGCCGATAATAGGCACAATCACCCTATATGTTATCTATATACATGTGAACGTGAATATAGCTTTGGTAGAGAACTAGCTATCATTTCTGTACCATTTCAGGAGTGTTGAACACACCTGACCTATTTCAAGGCACGTCAGTTACAATTATTGGGGGGGGGGGGCCAAAGTGGTCCTTGGCCCCCGCTCTTTTCATATCAATTGGGGGGGCCGGGCCCCCGCTGCCCCCCCCCCCTCCCCCCCCCCGGCTCCGCTGCGCCTGAATATATGGTGGTTAACATCTGATATTTAATAAGCCCCACTCCCCAGGGATCCTGGACCTTGGGAGTGTTAAGTGTAACAGGAATACAGAATTAAGTAAGAGAGTTGTGAGAAAAAAAAAGTGATTATTACTGTTATCTGTTGTTTTTATTTTAATGCTCAAAAATATTAGCTCTTATGAGCTAGCGTTGTCCGATTGTAATTCTGAGTTTAATTAAATCTTGTATTCCAAACTTTTTGCTGCGCGCGCTGCCATATTGGAATAACTACGGTAGCAGACGACCGGAAAAAAAACTCTTTTGTACGAGAAGGGCGAAATGTTTGCTCTCTTTTCGACGACTTTCAATCCTGATTTCAGCATTCGTGTTACCCGGTTTTTATCGCCAGTCAATGCGTAAACAGTGATGCAGTAATTATATTTATGATTGCCAATAATGTACAGAACAAGAATACGGTCGATCCACTCGAAAATAATTAGATATGTTTAAAAAATGTTTGGCAAGCGGCGACTGTGTTGTGGCGATTGCATTTATCCTGATGCGCATCGGTTCTCGACGCAGCACTCTCGCCGCAGTGGATCAAGCCGGGATAACAGAAGAAGAGTTACAGAAGTATGTACGCGGCACCATCACAGGGCCAGAAGCCACTGACAATAGTCTCAATTATTGTATTCTTTGAAATGCAAAATGAGGGTTGTTGGAGGGGATTCGTGATGGAAGTGTTGAAAATTGGGGTCTCCATAATAAATACAGTAAAACATGAATGTATCTTCTATCTCCAGGTGTTAGGTTCTGAGCGTCTTTGGCATGTTGACACATGATCAGAGAGTCACTCAGTGAAAGGAGAGAAGTGAATCAGAAGCTTCCGAAGTT
Source organism: Hanleya hanleyi (assembly GCA_036873755.1). Lineage (NCBI taxonomy): Eukaryota > Metazoa > Mollusca > Polyplacophora > Lepidopleurida > Hanleyidae > Hanleya > Hanleya hanleyi. Next base: position 259,969 of record JAVTVY010004546.1, read on the forward strand.
TGGTTCACTTCAAAGTAGTACCGGTACAGGAAATTTTACTTTGACTTTGGTATTCTGTATGAATTTTTCTTTTCTCTGTACTAGGGCCCTCATATAATAATCAGGCAATCTGATTTGAGGCGAGTGGTCTAGCTTAAAGCATAGGACAGCTCGCCTCAAATCAGTGTGCCTGAATAATGCTAGGTATTTACCCAATTCCTAAAACATACGCTGCTGTGCAAGTTCAACCCCTTGATCATGTAAATTATAGGGATAATTATCTAGCAGCAAATGTCAAAGTTCAAGAAAATCTTTACAAAGACGCATGTTAGGGAGGTGAACACCCCCTGCATATGGTGCAGAGCTGATGCGATTGAACATATTTTGTACATGCTGATAATCATGATAAGTACAAAGATTGAATATTAAAATTTGTGGACTCATTAATTTATTACCATATTTTTATTTTTCAGCTACCTTCAGTTTAGCAGTGATGATATTCTCCAGCCATACACGCACCATCATGGGCCGAGGCATGGCAACAGGCACATACGAGAATGTCAGAACGTCAAATACAACAACGTTACACATTCACTGCAACCCTCTCAGAGCATAGGATCTGACAGCCTGTCATTGCCTATCGTAAAAACGAACATTTTAATCAGAGAAGTAGGAGATTTCTTGACAAAAAGAACTATTCATGGACATGCTAGTTTGGTCCATAACCCTCATCAGACAATCTCTGTTTTAGAGCCACTTCGAGAGGGGACTTGTCAGAAAGAAGGTGCTGAAAGGGCCACAGTTCTGGCAAGTGCGGACAGGAGAAACTGCCTAGTAGCTGTAAATGCTGGATTTTTTAATACAACCACTGGGGAATGCCACGGTTATTGAGTTTTTCTTTAATTATGGTACTTCAGGTTGTTGCGAATGCGCAAAAGTTTACCGGTATTACTGTATCATAGGTTTAAATTGCTCTAAGTCATCATGGTCATTGCTATTTAAATTTACAATTCCAGAAAAAAATATATATTCTGCAGCAGTGTTTACTGCAGCAGTTTCAGTAACAGTTATCTACAGTACCTGCAGATTCCTCATTAAGTGACACAGCTCTTGCCTTGGGGAAAATCTCTATGAATATGACATGAATATAAATAATAATTGCTTGAACAGGTGAACTTGAAATGAATGTATTTTGTAAACTTGCATGCTTGTTTTTGTTTATTCTACTATTTACCCTGAAATTATTAAATATAATTTATTACTCCTCTTTTGAATTGTAGGTAATATTGTGAGTGATGGTGTGTTAGCTCAAGATTCAAGAGGGATTCAAAATGCTCATTTTGGTATTCTACGCAATGGAAGTTTATTTTTTGGGTATGCAATGATTTTCTTGCATTTTACGGAAAGTTTGAAAATCTGTAATACAAACTTTGTATATTTATCAGATGAGACATGTATTTCGTCAGCTCATAGGTGGGGCTGTCTCCAACCAGGTCAATGTCAGTTGTAGTCAGCCTCAAAATCAATGGATTTGTAAACTTCCCTCTGTGCGTTTTTCAGCAGTGAGGATTACTGAAGCATCACAAGAAAACTTATTGATGCAGATGCATCAATGCCGGCGGAAACGTTTGTAGCTTATAATCTGCGTATATTACAAGCCGATTACGTGTGCAACTGGTGAATACAGGTCACGATGCACCATTATGGTTAAAAAAACGTTGATTTGTTTGTTTTCATTAAAGGTTTGACTAATGTAGTTCGCGCAAGGACCCATGATCTGGAAAGTGTGGGGTTAGCCGGAAGTTAAGTGCTGGCTGACAAAATATGCACATGAACCGCATGTCCAACTAGGACTTTGAAAGTAATGTTCTCTGGTTGACGTATTAAGTCACTTCTTTTAGCCTGATGTAAGAGTTCGCGCTGGGACCCATCATCAAGCCACTATTTCGTTATTGATGTGTGTCATTGTAAATTAAGCCTAGATCGACTTTCTCTACACATCAATCCGATCCGCGTGTTTTACTGTTTCGAGTTTTTAGTAACTCGCAGTTCAATCTCAAACATTTTGCTGCAGACATACAGGTAAATAACTTGATCATGTATGGTCATCGATTTGGTCTCTCAGCCATAATAAAATAGTACTAAAGGACATTTATTGGATGAATGCATTATAACAGAATTAATATTAATGTGTTGACCACGAACGGGTGATACAATCCTGTCGTTTTACGATATGAAACTAGTTGGATCACTCCACGGCACGTCTGTGAAGTATGGCTCGAGAAAACACCTGTTACTCGTCCAATATCAAGATGGCCGCTCCCATGTTTACTGAATTCAGATATCCGGCGGCGCTGCGCCGCCGGAAATAAGAATTATATTTGATTTATATCAAAACTTATACCACCAGAAAACTGGATCCACAACTTCCAAAAATGTCATTATTGCCTCCCGTTGTTTTTGGAATGTAATGACATTGTAGTGGTCCTCACTCATTCATCCGACATTGCATGACGTCATGTAAAATGATACATTAATTAAATCCTGAATCTAGGAGACCTCTGTAATGTCATAATGTTCTACAAGCAAAGAAAAACAAGCGATAAAAGTTTTCAATACAGATTTATAACAGGCTAACTTTAATATTGATATTAGTACAATTTAGCTGAATATATTCGCTCCAAAATCATGTAACAGTTATATCACATAACACGAAATGTATGTAAGCAACATTTTAGAAAAAAAAATAAAAGCTTTACAACCTTCACCTTGTCCAGCGAAATTAGCACACAGGCTGATGGCCAGTGAGGAAATAGCCTACTTAGCTATACAGTGAAACATGTGAATACCTACACCTGAGTAAACCGACCAACATCTAAATGCTGGCAGTATCCATGACCCCAACACTTAAATCTAAAATACTTTGAACCTTCATAAACCAGAACACTGTAAAAACTGACACTATTATCTGGTCCTAAGCAGTCAATTACACAGGTTTCAATGTATAAACAGAAATGGCCTTCAAAAGTTTCTGGGTATCTACAGTCAGTAACACTCGAAATACCTGGGATCGATATTAATTAGTTAGACAACATATCTGAAAATACTTGAAGACAATTTGTAGAAGTATCGCTGTGTCCCATAGGAGGGAGAGGTAGGGGATATGGGAGGAGGGGAAGTTCGTCATGTAAGGATCTTCAAACAGGGAACACTGTGTGCTATATAGCCTGCAGGGTAGCTTTTCCAGGTTGATCAAGGTTCCCTACATGTAGTCACCTATTGTATTTTCCGTACATGGCGAATACGCGCAGAGGAGGGGGTGAGGTAGGGGATATGGGAGAGGGACTAACTTGGTTGTATCAGTGATTAATTAGAGCCTTAAAGTACTGACAATACAATTGATTTCATTATGTAATATTTCAGTTATCTGTCCGAGGCTTTCCTGAATCAGTCTGATTTTATACAGTTGGTCGGTGGAGTGATATGGTTGGTGAGAGATGGAGAGAGTTATGTTAACGAGAGTGTATACCTGGAATGTGATGACACAGAAGAAACTGGTATGAACATAGCAAATAACTACAAATACAATACCTAATAAATCTAGTAGCCAGTGAGAATTCCTCACGAGCTCAGCTGGTAGGCGCTTGACTCCGGATGGAGAGTTTGCTGGTTCAAATAAAGGTTGGAGCCACCCAATGTCATTACATTGGCTCTACAACCTAAGCAGATCCTCTCTTATCCACTGTTAAAGCAGCTTATATAATGGGGGACTTGCACAATGCCAATTATCCAATCAGATTCTGTGATTGCTACTTCCTGTTTGTTGATTTTGGGTGAGCCAGTGAGTGAATATACAATTACAGTCTTTTGATGAGGTCAATATCTGGTTTTGTGGACCTGAGAAAACAATATTCACCGAGGCCGAAGGCCGAGGTGAATATTGTTTTCTCGGGTCCACAAAATCACATATTGACCGATATCAAAAGACTATAATTGTTTTATTATATGACACTGACGTCTCCTCGTTAAATTGGTGAAAGCAGTTAGAATATAGCATATAATAAGGTATTTCCTTTGCTCCCGACGATCTCGTACCTGCTGTCGGCCAAATTGTACACCGACGGTCAATCCAACGACTATTTTCATTGGCTGAGCAGACGCATACGTCACGCCGAGTCAATATCACATTTATGGACCCGCTTCGGAGTCAACATGGAAAATTAAGGGCAGCCACGTGACGGCGAATGGTCCAATGGAGAAAGAGTAACACGCGCAGTCATATATTAATATGATTTAAGGTCGCGTTCAAGAATATTTCAGTCATATCACAACGTTGGTTCCTATTCCTTTTCACACCCGGAAACCACACAGGTAGGGTCCTATTCCTTTAACACCTGAGACCCCATGGGTGGGGTCCTATTCTTTTTCACGCCCCAGTTATGACAAGCTCTCTGAGAAGCTGAGACCTATTCTTACCAAGACCTGGAGTGTGCACGACGACACCCTGGCAGGTCAATCCCCGGGAGCCTCACGGGGCTCGTCGTTTTTGGCCCAGTTAGCCAATTAACTGACAGAACTAGTACTTTTTATCTTCTGGTCATATTGTGCAAGCCTCGCATTGAGAGTTTTGCTTCAGTTTTGTGAGTTATGCAGTATTTTATCCTTAGCAGCCACTATAGGCATGAAATCATGCATGGTTGATATCACACCTACATGTATGTTTCAATGCAGATAACATGGTGGATGTGAAATCACTGATGTATTTCCATATGATCACAACTTTGCATGGAAGACAAATTTATCATTAAACATGTTTCTATGATTGCATTCAACATTGTTAACAAATATTTCCTATTGGCATACAAATATGAGATATTTTCTGTACTTGTCAGGCACCCTCAAGGAGTTTGCTGATGTTTTGTCTGCCCGCACTGCTGTGGGAGTGGATAAAGAAGGACGTGTACTTATTGTACAGATTGATGGCAAGACACGTTTAAATGGGTAAGTGATTTAGGGATCATAAAATTGCAGGAAATTTTTTTCTTTGAAAATTCAATCAAAGTTTTCAGTTCATCATGTTCTCAGCTTACAAATCGAGGTCCATTGAAACTGACCTCTGTTCCTGTCTCCATCTCATCTCTGCTGAACTACCCCCCCCGCCAATAAACACACACATACACATGCTTATACTTCAAAACACACATGTTACAGCCCTCAAGAATGGATGTCAGACTTCCCTGTACCTTAACTCATTTGTCGCCACACTCCATATTATTTACCCCTCAGCCCATCATGCATATTTATTGCTGCTTTTGCTGGATATTATGTAAAATAACTGTCAGATTTGTTAACTTTTGCTGCAGTAGATCGCAAATTCTCATATAAAAGGGTGATGTCCCATCAGAGAAAGCCATCAGTGGTTGGGTGCCTGGTGGGCACAGGTTCCTGTTGCTTTCAATGCATTTTGCTGAGAAGTAACAGGAACTTGATAATGTGGTGTTTTGGAATGTAATTAATTTTGTCTTTATTGTACCAATACAAGTGTACTGTCTGTCTCTTGTGTGCTGTCCTCTGTGTTTATACATGTAGGTTGGATGGTTCCATGATGTCGGCTGGGTGGTGCCTGGTTGGTTCGTCGCGATATGACTGAAATATTGTTGAAATTGGTGTTAAAAATTAACTCACTCACTTGTAGAAAGCCATCATAGGAAATCGTCTAGCCATGGTTGTGACATCAAGCCGTGACATCACAGACTACTTTGTTGACATCTGTGTGAAATTTACATCTCTGAACATTTTTAGCTCGCTCTGAAAGAGCTAATGTCATACCCCTATCATCGTCACTGTCCAGTAATGTTAAGGTACATGTAAATGTTATAGGGTGGTATCTCTATAAATAGTTGTTCCATATACTTTATTCAGGATGTTGGGAGGGGGCTATTCAAAACGTTTTGCATTCAAATATATTTAATTAGCTAAATTAGCTAAGTAAGCTAACATATCACAATTTCATGTTACGGTAATTCCCCTATTTATTCAATCACAGGAAGTTCACTTTTCAACTTTATCAAACACAGAGAAAAAGTAACATTCCCATTCTTCATTCAAATTGAAGAAAAATCATATATTGACAAAATGTGACACTTTGTAGCTGGTGCCATGAAGAATATTGCCGGATATATGTCATTTTTGCTGCACTTCCCCTGTGATCGAATTATTAGGGGGATTACCGTGAGGTTAATGTTAACGGTGCTGTATTGATAATTTCTTGCCCGATTGTGTCCATACTTGGCATACATGTCATAGGAGATGTTCTGAGTGGGATGTTGCAGAATGGTTGCATGCTGTTGTATTTAACTAGCTTAATTAGCTAATTAACTGGAAAATATGCTATGATTTCATGTTGAGGAATTAGGTGGCTCCGTGGGGCTCCAGGGATTGACCTGGGTGGGGTGTCGTCGTACGTACTGCAGGTCATGGTGAGAAAGGCCTCCGCTCCTCAGTGAGCTTGTCGTAAGAGGTGACTAACTGGGGCTCCCGGGTGTGAAAACCCGTTGTTAAAGGATTAAGATCCTACCCTTGTGGTTTCCGGGTGTGAAAAGGAATAGGAACCAAATGTCGTGATATGACAGAAATAGTGTCAAAAGTGAGGTTAAATCATATTCATTCACTCATTCATTAAGTGTTCTTTAAGCTAATTAAATAGCAAAATATGCTAAGATTTCATGTTATGACAATCATCAGTGTCTCTATGTTCTGACATGTCTGAGGGGATGTTGCAGAATGGCTTCATTCCATTAATTATTCCATTTAGTTCGGTTAAAATTTTGTATACATCATCGATGCATCAAGAGAATTACGATGAATGACAGATCTGGTTTCTCTGATTGGGCGGAAATCTTTTTGGCCATCTTTAATTTATGCAAAATTGTTAATGATGTATATCTCTGATACCGTTTAAGTGTTCTATACGAAACTTGGTATACAGCATTGATGTATCAAGAATAACCACATCAATTCCTCTGAGTGGCTGGAAGGATGGGCAGCCATCTTCAATTTATGCAAAATCTCTATCTCTGATACCGTTCAAATGCTCGATGTAAAATTTGGTACACATCATCGATGCATCAAGATACTTACATGTATGTAATGAATACTGGTTTCTCTGATTGGACGGGAAACTTAGGGGCCATTTCTAATTGCAAAATTTTTGATAATTTGTATATATTTGTCACTTGACTGCTGGGTATTCCTGACATCTTGGTTCAAATTGAATACATTATGAATGGCTGGAGCCCAGAGTCGAGGGGTTTTCAGATGCGCAGCTGCATATTCATTGAGTTATATGGCCCTTTATACTGTCCGGCAACAATTTATTGCCTGGTCAATATCTCGGTTACTATTTGAGGGACAACTTTGAAACTGACATGGAAGGTGCTTAGTACCTTCCAATTTTTCAGGTGTTTTGAACATTTTTACAGCATATTGTCCTTCATCTAGTCTGTCAAGAATTTCTTTTCTATTTTTCATACGCCCGCCAAAAGGCGGACGTATTATGTGATGGCGGTTTCCGTCCGTCTGTCCGTCCGTCCGTCTGTCCGTCCCTCGTGTCCGGTCTATATCTGGGACAGTTTTCTATCTACAGTTCTAATTTTTGGTGAGTGGATACCCAACGGGGAGACGATGTGTTGCGTACCAAAATGAAGGTCAAGGTCAGAGGTCAAAGGTCACTGGCCTAAAAAACAGGAAATCACTGAAGTGTTCGTGTCCGGTCTATATCTGTGAATGTTTTCTATCCACAGTTGCAATTTTTTGTGAGTGGATACGCTAGGTGGAGACGATGTGTCGCGTACCAAAATTGAGGTCAAGGTCAGAGGTCAAAGGTCACTGTTGCCTAAAATCAGGAAATCATTGATCATTGATAGTTTTCTATCTACAGTTCTAATTTTTGGTGAGTGGATGCCCTAGGGGGGAACGATGTGTTTGCATACAAAATGTAGGTCGAGGTCAGAGGTCAACGGTCAGTGTCCCGGAAAAATCAGGAAATCATTAAAAATTTCTAATTTTTTATACGCCCGCCCGCCAAAAGGCGGACGTATTATGTGATGGCGGTTTCCGTCCGTGTGTCCGTCTGTCCGTCTGTCCGTCCGTCGTGTCCGGTCTATATCTGGGACAGTTTTCTATCTACAGTTCTAATTTTTGGTGAGTGGATACCCTATGGGGAGACGATGTGTCGCGTACCAAAATGAAGGTCAAGGTCAGAGGTCAAAGGTCACTGGCCTAAAAAACAGGAAATCATTGATCGTTGACAGTTTTCTATCTACAGTTCTAATTTTTGGTGAGTGGATGCCCTAGGGGGGAACGATATGTTGCATACCAAATGTAGGTCGAGGTCAGAGGTCAAAGGTCAGTGTGATCGAAAAATCAGGAAATCATTAAAAATTTCTAATTTTTGGTGAGTGGATTCAATAGAGGGAAATGAAGTGTCGCACACCAAAATATAGGTCAAGGTCAAAGGTCACTGTCCCCAAAATCAGGAAATTATTAAAAATAACATTTTTTTTATATCAGTAGATACATTAGGGGGACACGATGTGTCACAAATTAAAATGTAGGTCAAGGTCACTGTGAGTGTGACCCCAAAATCGTGAAATTGTTAAAAATCATAAAATCGTGATTTTTTTAGTCCGTTGAGAAATTACGGGGAGTCGTTTTGTCATGTACCAAAATTTAGATCCAGGTCAATAGTCAAGGTCACTGTGACCCCAGAATCAAGGTCAAAGGTCAGTGTGACCTAAAAATCAAGAAATCATCAAAAGATTACTATTTTTTGTGAGTGGATTCAATAGGGGAAATGAAGTGTCGCACACCAAAAATTAGGTCAAGGTCAAAGGTCAAGGTCACTGACCCCAAAATCGTGAAATTGTTAAAAATCATGATTTTTGTGTCCATTGAGAAATTACGGGGAGACGGTTTGTCATGTACCAAAATTTAGGTCAAGGTCAATAGTCAAGGTCACTAGGACTGCGGAATCAAGAAATCTTTAAAAATTATTTTTTTGTGCCAGTAAATACATTAGGGGGACATGATGTGTCATGTACCAAAATGTAGGTCAAGGCCGAGCATCCGGTTACTGTGACCCCCAAAATCATGAAATTCATAAAAATCATGTTTTTTTGGTGTCTACTGATACATTGACGGAAGACGATGTGTCGTGTACCAAAATTTAGGTCAAGGTCAAAGGTCAAGGTCACTGTGACCCCAAAATCAGGAAATCATTCAAAGTAACTTTTTTCTGCCAGTTTATACATTAGAGGGACATGATGTGTTGCATATCAAAATGTGGGTCCAAGGTCAAGGTCACTGTGACCCCAAAATCAAGAAATCATTAAAAGTCACATTTTCATATGCCTGTCAAAGACGAGGTCGTGTAATGCGATGTTGGGATCTGTCTATTCATCCAATAACATTTGTTGTCCATGCAATATGTCTAGTTTCAAGGTATGAATTGTTACCAAATTTTGAGTATACCTGACTCGCATGGCAAAGAGGAGCCATACATTTTGAGATCAATTTGTCAAAGGTCAAGGTCACAGTCTTCCCAAAACTGAATCAATTTTAGCTGACTATATGTGTTAAGTTGGAATATTCAGAGTTCTCTCCCCTACATGTATATAGTAGTGGAGTTTTCTCCCATGTTTGAAACAGCTGCATTTAGTTAAACTGTTGTGAAATAAAAACCATAAATTTACTAATTTATGAGTTTCATACCTGTTTATTAACTCAATAACAAAGGTTTACTTCATCACTTTCTTCTTCTTTCATGAAAAATTATCTCGACTGAAAGGAAACTACTATTTTCTTGTGATTGACTATTGTCGATTTCAGTGTGGGATATGTGAGCTCTCGGCTCTTGCTTCAAGGTCAACTAGTTAACAAGAGTTGAGCTCATTTTAGTTTATCATTCAATAGAAGATGTGATATATGTTACATTCTCAGGCACAAAATTGTAGACCTTTCTCTGGACTGCTAGTTATCAATTGCAATCAAGGCTATTAAACAACCTTGAAATTTGGACCAATGTAATTCCAGATATACGGGCGTATATTGAAGCCCCTTGGGCTCTTGTTGTGAGTGGATTCAATAGGGGGAAACGAGGTGTCGCATACCAAAATATAGGTCAAGGTCAAAGGTTACTGACCCCAAAATCAGGAAATTATTAAAAATAACTTTTTTTTGTGTCAGTAGATACATGAGGGGGACACGATGTGTCACATACCAAAATGTAGGTCAAGGCCGAAGGTCAAGGTCACTGTGACCCCCGAAATCATGAAATTGTTAAAAATCAAGATTTCTTGTGTCCATTGATACACATCCTCGCGAGCCAGTTTATCGATCGATCTGTTAGGATCGATACACTGGCTTGGTTAGTTACCCATATGAGTTCTGGATATAAATAGATCAAGAGGTTTCCTCTAAATCAACCCAATCAGTGAATGCGCTAAGCCAGTTGATTAGGCCAATCCGCTGCTAGGTATGAGATATGACAGGATTGAATTTCATTGCGGACTCAAGTGCTTTGATGTCAAGTTGAAATCAACATCGGAAGTCAAAGCAAAAACCGCAAGCTTGGGATACCGACATGCTTATTCAAAACAAGCGCAGTGGATGAAATGTACGAGATTGTGTAATGGAGGCGTCGACTCAAGAACTCATTCGAAAGACCAAAAATGTCAAGGTAAACCCTCTCCAAGGATTTAGGATTTACCTGGACTTGTGAAGATTTTTGAGATATTGAGGGAAGACAATGTGTCGAGTACCAAAATGTTGGTCAAGATTAAAGGTCAAGGTCACTGTGACCCAAAAATTTGAAATCATTTAAAATAGCCTTTTTTGTGCCAGTAGATACATTAGAGGGACATGATGTGTTTCATACCAAAATGTGGGTCAAAGATCAAGGTCACTGTGACCCCAAACTCAAAAAATCATTAAAAGTCACATTTTCATATACCTGTCGAAGACGAGATCATGTAATGTGATGTTGCATTCTGTCCATTCACCCATTAACATTAGTTGTCCATGCGATATCTCTAGTTTCAAGGTATGGATTGATACCAAACTTCGGGTACAGCTTACTCGCATTGCAAAGAGAGATCAATTTGTCAAGTTTAGCTGCCTATATGTGTTAGGTTGGAATATTCAGACTGTCCTGTGGAGTTGTCTCTCATGTTTGATACATGTACATGTAAGAAATGGCTACATTTACTTAAATTGTTGTGAAATAAAAACCATACATTTACTAATTTAATGGGGAGAGGGGTCCTTTATGAACTTTATACCTGTTTATTAACTCAAGAACAAAGGTTTACTTCATCACTTTCTTCACATCCTTCTACCTTCATGGAAAATTTTCTCGCCTGAAAGGAAGCCATTTGAAAGAAAACTACTATTTTCTTGTGTTTGACTATTGTCGATTTCAGTGTGGGATATGTGAGCTCTCGACTCTTGCTTCAAGGTCACCTAGTTACCAAGAGTTCAGTCCATTTTAGTTTATCATTCAATATAAGATGTGATGTGTGTAACATTCTCAGAAGCATAAAATCGTAGACCTTTCTCTGGATTGCTAGCTACCAATTCGGATCAAGGCCATTAACAATCTAGAAATTCAGACCAGTGTAATTCCAGATATACGGGCGTATATTGAAGCCCCTTGGGCTCTTGTTGTCCCAGTTACAATGTGGTGGACAACTTTGAAACTTATATATGGAACATGCTTATTGTATTGCAGATGTGCATGGTACAGCTCCTTCTCTGGTCCTAATCATTTGTGCCGCATTTATTCCACTTTATCTATGCCTGCCGGGGTTAGTACATCTTGAACAACTTTTAAACTTACTTGCTTCATGCTTAGTACTTTGTGAATGTGCACTAATGGTCCAAACTCAGAGTAATTGTCCTTTTTCCTTAACCTTCACATGAATATATACTTGCCCAGGCCATAAGCCAGTATTGGAATGTTTGGAACTTTTTTTGGTACAGTATGCTAGTACCTCTGCAAAAGCTGATTCCCAATGTTTAAGAGCCTAATACCTTTCATATTACTATTCTTACAAATGATGAATGTCTGAGGGGCCAATGCACCTATTAGGTGCTGCCTCATGTTAAATACTGGTACAGGATAAAACATTGATATGATGCCACCACTATGCATGCCTTATGAGCCTTGATCACACTTCCCTGCCTAAGCTAACCCCTGTTAAATAAAAATGAAGAATTGCCTCATGCCATGCCTCATGCCATAATCCCATATATTATTGTAACCTTCTATCATAAGAGAGTATGGGCGGCTCCCAAGTGCCATGAGTCACAGCTCAGTGGGTGAACTGATATATGTAGCTGGCAATACCTTGTGGTTCTCATTTCTGTTATAGCATATCATTGTGGGAGTTCAGTGACCTGTTAATAGAGTTGGGAGTTGTTGATGCTATAAACTTGGATGGGGGAGGGTCAGTTACCTTTGTTGTCAACAGAACTTTGGCCAACTACCCGACTGACAAATGGTAAGAATATTATTCAGATTTAAGAAGACATCATTTTCATTTCATTAATGACACCAGACCTTAGCATGTCACCTGTAGCATGGCAGTATCATAATGACAAAAAAAAAATGGAAACAAAATTACGTTTCCCATCATTTAGTAGAATAAACTGAATTGTAGTTGTCATTGCTAAATAGTTTATGGTGGGTTGCCATGGAACACAGGATATGGAACCCTGGAAAGAGGGCCTGGGGTTCCAATAAAATTTGAAATACCCAGGCATGTGACATCATTGAGGCATTCACACTGCAGCTGGAGGGAGTAAACCTGATGGAGCAGATTATTGGACCATTGTGCATCTCTTCATGTCCTTGATATTTTCGTAAATCTTAATGTCATGTAGTTTGGTGAGGACCACGTGATAATCTCAGTGTTCGAATTTAAGAAAAATTTGAACCAGTCCACCGGACTGGCGAGCCAAAAATGTAACCAGTCCGCAAATATTTTTACTAGTCCGTTAATATTAAATAAAAGATGATCTGGGAACATTTGTTATCATGAATATTTTGTTCCCAGGCTGTGATGGTTGGTACTATATAAGAAATTAATAATTGTGCATTTCTTGAATTTCTTGAGCGCATGTGAAGATAATCACAGACGACAAACCCCGTCGGCTAGACTTTGACGGTGACTTTGACTGCACGTGTCGTCGCGAAACACTGCTTCAACAAACGCCATTTCAAGCCAAAAAATCAGTAGATTTCTTTCAAAATTGATGGAGAATATGTTTAAAATTGTCCTGGTAAACATGATCAGGTCGACTGAAGCGTAATCATGTTGCTGATTTCTCGATTCCCGACCTGGAAGTGGGTGTTTTATTTCTGAAAAGATCGCCAACCTGCTTTGCCATGCTGCATTAAAGTCACACTTTATGTTATGCTGACAGTGCTCGCGCCGCTTTACGTTTGTTGTTGTTGTCGTAAAACGCGGCCGTGGTCGTAATTTCGTTGGAATTTGCTGAAAAATTTGTTAGACTCGCATGATTTATTTAGACTCGGTCCGGTAACAGAAAACAGACATATTTCGTTTTTCATTCTTTACAAATTGTGTGGAGATATCCAGAGAAATAGTTTACAGAATGAACTGAGAGCTTTTTTGTTACCAGTCCGACGGACTTGTTGTTCAGTCGCTCACACTAGTCTGTTTGATTTTTACCAGTCTCGGACTGATGGACAGGTGCCAAATTCGAACTCTGAATCTTATCTCATTACCACTCAGTTTTCACCCATTGTCTGCAATTTCAAGTTGTCCATCTAATACAGCATTGATAGCATCAACACAGGTAGATATTTCCTGTTATTTTCAGTAAATCTGGCTGGTTCTGTATTTCTCAATCTCTGCTGATGTACATGTAGGTAGAAGCAATATTGTGTGGTACATGTTGCCACTATTGTATTTCTTACATGAACATGATCAAGGGTGAACACAAGATTATTCAGAATATATCATTAGGATTTAATTGTGCTCAGTGGAATTTGAAATTTTGCCTGTTCAGGACAACTGAAGCACCTTCGAGTTAGACCCCTGAAATGGTTTAGAATTTAGTACCATACCTGCATTTGTGCATACCAGGACATGCAGGATGACAGTCATTCCAGTTATTTTATTTATCTGACTGGTTGTCTTCGCAAATCTTTTTTCCTATCTTCTGTTTAACAGTCCCAGTCCTGACATTGGGTACCGCTGTGCTAGAAAAGTGACCACCATTCTGTGTGTTCATGAGCCAGATTGTACCCCACTGTCTAACTGCAGTGGTCATGGTGCCTGTGTTCTGGGACATTGTCAGTGTGAGAGATACTGGACCGGTGAGGCCTGTGACAGTCTACATTGTCCACAGACCTGTAATGCTAATGGGAATTGTACTGAAGGTGAGATGTTGGTCTGTAAATGTATCTTCCTGACATCAATATTTCATTGAAAAACATATTTACAAGAATGAAACCTTGCTTGGTAGCTGAACTACCATAGGCAGTTTTCATCCAATATATTAAGAAAAGTTTTCTATGAATCTTCAAGGCAAAAATGAGACCGGCAATTTGCAGGTTGAATTATGACTTCAATGGTGCAGTGGCTCAGGTCCCATTAATGTTATATAACATGCAGACTTGCCACCAAAATGTTAAAATTTAACCTGCAAATCACTTTTTAAACGTCTGCCCAAAAGGCAGACATATTATGTGATAGCGATTTTTGGCCGTCCGTCCGGGCATCTGTCCGTCCATTCGTGTCCAGTGATATCTGAAGAGTTTTCTATCTACAGTTCCAATACTTTGTGAGTGCATAACCTCGGGATGGATGATGTGTCACGTACCAAAATGCAGGTCGAGGTCAAAGGTCACAGTGATCTAAAAATCAGGAAATTATTGAAAATTGCGAATATTTTCTGAATGGATTCATTAGTGGAAAAGATGTCACTTACCAAAATTTCGGTCAAAGGTCACTGTGGCCCAAAAATCAGGAAATCAGTAAAAATCAATTTTTTTTACTGTATCAGTAGATACATTTGGGGAACACGATATGTCACATAGGTCAAAGGTCAATGTCCCAAAATCAGGAAATTGTTAAAAATCATGATTCTTTGTGTGTCCGTAGATACATTAAGGGGAGATTATGTGTTATGGGGACATGGTGTGCCATGTACCAAACTTTAGGTCAAGGTCACTGTGACCCCAAACTCAGGATATCATTAAAAATCACATTTTTGGGTTCTGCGTAGCAGAAGCCATTAAAGTCTATGTGTTGAATGGTCTCAGGTTATAAATGAGGCTCCCTAGGATGGTATGCGTCGATAACTTTGTCACAATTTGTGTCCCTGAGCGCCAAGAAATAGTTCGCTTTCACCCATTGAAAAGTAACCATGGCGTTACTTTTGCCCTCATCAAATATATGTAATAGTGTTTTTATGTGAATGGAATCATTGTCTGAACTATTCATGCGTTTATCTTGTGAAATAGTAGATATTTTTGGTATAAATTTAAAATAGCCAGGTTGAGGAGTATGGCAATGTACGGTGAGGTTCGCTGTGGTACTATATGATTGCAGGCCTTAAAATTTGGGGAGAACGATCGTTCAGTTCGCCTGGCGGTTACGCAAAACGAAAAACGCATAGCCGATTATTCTTTCGCCTAAACTATGGCCCAAACTCTGTGTCATAATGACATAATTTTAATAAATTCCTGTTGTAACCTGAAAATCATTTCCGATCGAAGCGTTCTGGGCTGAACTGACTAGAGTTTCGATGTTACCTTCACACACAAGAGACCCAGTCGAGGGGAGATAATTGTACGCGAAACCCATGTGCGTTTGATACTCTCTCGGATACTTAGATAATATACAGCCCAGGTGTATATAGTGCTCTGTGGGATTATATGAATAGGGTAAAATCTCTCAACTTACACTCATCTGACTGCAATGTGTGTGTTCTGGTCATGGGGCCCTAACAAAGACGCAATACCATGCGGCCTCGAACGTGTGTGATACGTTGAGCCGAAAACGAAAGTGAATGGTAAAGAAACTTTACGTTCTACAGTTTTCAGATTAAAACGTGTATATGGGAATTTAATTTGAGATAATATTTCAGAAATAGAGGTCACAATTCCAATGGGATGTAGTCCTTTGCCCCCCAAACCATTTCCCCCCCAAATTGGTCATCTCCCCCCCAAAAGTTTGGTCATCTCCCCCCCAGGTTTCCCATTTCCCCCCCAAATATTTTACTGGAGTACGAGTAAATAAATTATTATATTATCACAAATTACACCTACTTCTCATTTCTTTGATGTTCTAAAACGTTCTTTTTATGAATGCTATCATATCACGGTGTCCTTTTGTGAGGCAATGTTTACTGTTTACTTTGATGCTGGTTTCATTAACACCTGTGGAGTACAACAGATTATTGTTGGGGCTTCTCACTTAATCTCACTTAGGAACTCTTACTCTAATCTCCTGTGGAGTACAACAGTAACATTGTCGCCTGTGGAGATTGGCCATGGACTTCTGAAGATCAAAAGTCACCAGCTTATCAAATCAATAACAAATTATTGTTGGGGCTTCTCACTTAATCTCACTTAGGAACTCTTACTCTAATCTCCTGTGGAGTACAACAGTAACTTCTGAAGATCAAAAGTCACCAGCTTATCAAATCAATAACAATGAAAAAATAACACCTTAGTTAAGAAGTACGTTTTCTTATAAAAGTCACCAGCTTTCAATATACTTCATTCGTCCTTCATTCTTGCTTTCAACCATGATGTCTGATCCACCTATCTATCCATGTATTAGTTACAACCAGCATGTCCGTCCCCGACAGGAGGCTATTCAGTGTGAAAAGGCCATATGGAATGGGATTCGTCGGGTTTTTCCAACTGTGGGCATCCGTGGATGTGTTTTCCATTTAACCCAGGCCATCTGGCGGAAGATCCAGGACATTGGACTTCAGGTATCTACCTATTTATCAGTCTTATTTAGCATGTTTATGGGATATCATAACAAGTCCTAGATATAATTAAATTTAGTCACAAGAATTCACAATAATTTTATGCAATTATTACTAGTTTCATCATAGCCTATACAAAACTTAAAGCTTATTGCAGATGTGTTTTATAATTTATCCTTTATTTTTCATGTAGGTTGCCTACCGGGAACACGATGCCACCCACAAGTTCCTGAGGAAGGTCATGGCCATGGCTTTTCTACCCGCTGAATTACTTCAACCGGCCCTTCGACCTAGTACTCTTGCTGCATCATGTTGGAATTTTACTTTTAGTGCTTCAACATACAAAAAAAAAATGTATTTATGTGCTCTACCATGTATTATAGTTGTTAATAAATGTATAATATTACACTTTTATAGAATTTTCGTCCTACAGTTAATTGTTTTTTTTGGGGGGGGAGATGGCAAAACTGGGGGGGAAGCGACCAAAAATCTTGGGGGGGAGGTGACCAATTTGGGGGGGAAATGACCAGGGGGAGATGGTTTGGGGGGGAAGTGACCTACATCCATTCCAATGATAGAAGTCTGCCAGTCACACAAAATCGGACACTTTACGCAACACGTGGTAATGACGAAAATTGGTCACCGGGTAATGAGTTTTTTTGGCCAGCGGCATTAGCAATGTCACAGGAAGCCGCTACGAGTGGCTAGATTAGGGCGGCTATGGGAACGAGATTATTATTACATACAAAATCAAAATGTCGGCGTAGATAGCAACAGCAAATTTTATTGAATGAACTCCAGTCAAAAACCAATGCCTGGCCACAACAAAACTCATTTAGCATAACCTATCTGCGTAACCTATTTGCATATGCAGTTCAGAAATGGGGGGACAAAATACAGCTTTTCAGGTTAAGCAAACTTTTCAAATTTTAGTGCCTGTGATTGGTTAGTAAATTTATTCATTTGCCATTGCTATACCCATATATATGAATGTATTATTTGGCGGAAATTTTGAAATTGTTATGTTCCCGGGTCATTTACCCGACAAATCGAGTGTAAAAAGAAAACGAAATAAATAAATGCCAAACTAACAGATACTCACCAAATTATAGTGGTATATATTTGTCTTTTTCTTCATAAACATTCCATGAAAATATGCGATAAACTGATAGATTTCCCAGCCAGAATGAGATCAGATCATTCTTTTGAAACTGCTGATCGCACGTGGAACAAGCCGCAGCGGCTTGACTCAATCTACTCACTTTAGCTGCGAAAACTGACCTCTGGCTTAGTAGATTTATGGGAGCAGAAATGGAAACGTCACACCTGTTTGTTTAATTTCTTATTTGTTCTACTTTTTGTGTTTTGTACTCTGTCCCAAATGGGATGCTCAGTACATAATAAAGAATCTAATTAACATGCGCACAATTAATTTTTGGCAGACATTTGTGTACATCAGGCAGAACCCTCCAAAGCCTTAGGCTCTAGTTATGTTAGTAGATGCATAAGGAGGAGATAATGTGTCACATACCAAAATTTAGGTCAAGGTCACCTGGAACCCAAAGATCGGAAATTGTTCGAAATCAGGATTTGTTTTTGTCCATAGATACATTAAGGGGAGACGATGTGTCCTGTACCAAACTTTAGGTCAAGGTCACTGTGACCCCAAAATCAGGAAATCGTTAAAAGGTACATTTTTATGTGGCAGTATGCATTTAGGGGGAGATGATATGTCACTTAACGAAATTTGGGTCAAGGTCAAAGGTTAATGTCACTGTGACCTCAAAATCAGGATATCATTAAAAAAAATATATATTCTGGGTCAGTAGATACATTAGGGAATGACATTTGTCACATACCAGAATTTGGGTGGAGAAGAATCCTATTCATTTTGAGGTCAGTAGGTTGAAGTTCAAGGTCACAGCACCCCAAAACTGAATCCTGTTAAACTGACCATACAGGTTGGACTATTCAAAGTTGTCTCTCCTACATGTATATAGCATTTGTCCAGTGGAGGGTATGTGAGCTCTTGTTGCAAGGTCACCTAGTTACTAATAGTTTTAGTTTATCATTACATATATTATGTCATAAATGCTACGTTCTCGGAAGCGCAAAAATCTTAGACATTTCTCTGGATTGCTAGCTAACAATTGGGACCAAGGCTGTTAAACAACCTTGAAATTTGAACCAGTGTAATTGCAGATGTACGGGCATATATTGAAGCCTCTTGTTTGTTTTGACGATTCTCGGAAAATTGCTAGAAGGATTTACATCATATTTTGGTACAAATAACTCGACACAAGGCTATCATATGGATAACAACTTCTTTAGTGCTGTGGAGCTGACATATCTCCAACGAAACTTCAGGTCCACAGCAATAAAGAAGTTGATATCCATAGAATATCCTTGTGTTATATACACCGACTTCTAAATGCCTGTCAAAGAAAATACACATTACTTGATGAAAGTTCAGTACACCAATCAACACTGAAAGTTCAGTTCCACTGTTGTGCAACAAGTTGTTTCTGAAATAATGATAATAATGTCTGGAATATATTTACATGAGACAGAGAGTTCAGACTAGGTCACATTTTGTGCTTTCAGATTTCAGTGTCTGGCCTGGGTTGTAATGTACATGTAGGTAGTAAAGGGACATTCATTGATATCAAGGCAAGTGTTATTGCTTTCACCAAACCTTATTACAATCCCTAACAAGAGCCCAAGGGGCTTCAATATATGCCCGTATATCTGGAATTACATTGTTCCAAATTTCAAGGTTGTTTAATAGCCTTGATTCCAATTGGTAGCTAGCATTCCAGAGAAAGGTCTACGATTTTGTGCTTCTGAGAATGTAACATACATGTATATCACATGTTATACTGAATGATAAACTTAAATGGGCTTAACTCTTGGTAACTAGTTGACCTTCAAACAAGAGCCGAGAGCTCACATATCCCACACTGAAATCGACAATAGTCAAACACAAGAAAATAGTAGTTTTCCTGCAAATGGATTCCTTTCAAGCGAGAGAATTTTTCATGAAGGAAGAAGTGATGAAGTAAAGCTTTGTTCTTGAGTTAATAAAAAGGTATGAAGTTCATAAAGGACCCCTCTCCCCGTTAAATTAGTAAATGTTTGGTTTTTATTTCGCAACGTTTAACTACATGTAGCTGTTTCAAGCATGGGAGACAACTCCACACGACAAATGCCATATACATGTAGGGTAGAGAACTGTGAATATTCCAACCTTACACATATAGTCAGCTAAACTTGATTCAGTTTTGGAGGACTGTGACGTTGACCTTTGACAAATTGATCTCAAAATGTATGACTCCGCTTTGCCATGCGAGTAAGGTATACTCAAAGTTTGATACCAATTCATACCTTGAAACTAGAGATATCGCATGGACAACAAATGTTAATGGAGAATGGACAGAACGCAACATCGCATTACACGACCTCGTCTTCGACAGGCATATGAAAATGTGACTTTTAATGATTTCTTGATTTTGGGGTAACAGTGACCTTGACCTTTGACCCACATTTTGGTATGTAACACTTGCCCCTCTTATGTATCTAATGACAGAAAAAAAATTACTTTTAATGATTTCCTGATTTTGGGGTCACAGTGACCTTGACCTTTGAAATTTACCTAAATTTTGGTACACGACACATTGTCTTCCCTCAATGTATCAACGGACACAAAAAAAAATCATGATTTTTATGAATTTAATGATTTTGGGGGTCACATTGACCTCGACGTTCGACCTACATTTTGGTACGTGACACATTATGTCCCCTATTGTATCTACTAACACAAAAAAAAAAGTGTTAAAGATTTCTTGTTTTTGGGGTCACAGTGACCTTTGACCTTCGATCTTGACCTAATTTTTGGTATGCGACACTTCATTTCCTTCTATTGAATTCACTCACAAAAAATTAGTAATTTTTATACGCCCGCCCAAAAGGCGGACGTATTATGTGATGGCGGTTTCCGTCCGTCTGCCCGTCTGTCCGTCTGTCCGGTTCTCGTGTCTGGTCTATATCTGGGACAGTTTCCTATCCACAGCTCCAATTTTTAGTGAGTGGATACCCTACGGGGAGACGTGTCGCGTACCAAAATGAAGGTCGAGGTCACAGGTCAAAGGTCACTGGCCTAAAAAACAGGAAATCACTGAAGTGTTCGTGTCCGGTCTATATCTGTGAACGTTTTCTATCCACAGTTGCAATTTTTTGTGAGTGGATACGCCAGGTGGAGACCATGTGTCGCGTACCAAAATTGAGGTCGAGGTCAGAGGTCAAAGGTCACTGTTGCCAAAAATCAGGAAATCATTGATCGTTGACAGTTTTTTATCTACAGTTCTAATTTTTGGTGAGTGGATGCCCTAGGGAGGATGACGATGTGTTGCATATTAAATGTAGGTCAAGGTCAGAGGTCAAAGGTCAGTGTGATCGAAAAATCAGGAAATCGTTAAATATTTCTAATTTTTTGTGAGTGGATTCAATAGGCGGAAATGAAGTGATGCATGCCAAAAATTAGGTCAAGGTCAAAGGTCACTGACCCCAAAATTCGGAAATTATTAAAAATAACATTTTTTGTCAGTAGATACATTAGGGGGACACAATGTGTCACATACCAAAATGTAGGTCAAGGTCAAAAGTCAAGGTCACTGTGACCCCAAAATCGTGAAATTGTTAAAAATTATGATTTTTTGTGTCCATTGAGGGGAGACGGTTTGTCATGTACCAAAATTTAGGCCAAGGTCAAAGGTCAAGGTCACTGTGACCCCAAAATCAGGAAATCATTAAAAATCATGATTTCTTGTGTCCATTGATAGATTGAGGGAAGACGATGTGTTGTGTACCAAAATTGAGGTCACGGTCAAAGGTCAAGGTCACTGTGACCCCAAAATCAAGAAATCATTAAAAGTCACATTTTCATATGCCTGTCGAAGACGAGGTCGTGTAATGTGATGTTGCGTTCTGTCCATTCATCCATTAACATTTGTTGTCCATGCGATAACTCTAGTTTCAAGGTATGGATTGGTACTAAACTTTGAGTATACCTTACTCGCATGGCAAAGTGGAGCCATACAGGTCGCAGTCCCCCAAAACTGAATCAAGCTTCGCTGACTAAATGTGTTGGAATATTGTTGGAATATTCGAAGTTCTTTCCCCTGCATTTATATGGTCTTGTCCTGTGGAGTTGTATCCCATGTTTGAAATGCTTCATTTAGTTAAACTGTTGTGAAATAAAAACCATACATTTACTAATTTAACGGGGAGAGGAGTCCTTTATGAACTTCATACCTGTTTATTAACTCAAGCACAAAGGTTTACTTCATCACTTTCTTCTTCCTTCATGGAAAATTCTCTCGTCTGAAAGGAATCCATTTGCAGGAAAACTACTATTTTCTTGTGTTTGACTATTGTCGATTTCAGTGTGGGATATGTGAGCTCTCAACTCTTGCTTCAAGGTCAACTAGTTACCAAGAGTTAAGCTCATTTTAGTTTATCATTCAATATAAGATGTGATATATGTTACATTCTCATAAGCAAAAAATTGTAGACCTTTTCTCTGGATTGCTAGATCAATTGGAATCAAGGCTATTAAACAACCTTCAAATTTGAGCCAATGTAATTCCAGATATACGGGCGTATATTGAAGCCCCTTGGGCTCTTGTTTATGATTTCCTGGTTTTTCGGTCACACTGACCCTTGACATTGATTCTGGGGTCACAGTGACCTTGACTATTGACCTTGACCTAAATTTTGGTACATAAACCGTTTCCCCATAATTTCTGAATGAAAAAAAACATTGTTTTTTCACAATTTCATGATTTTGGGATCACAGTGACCTTTGACCTTCGACCTTGACCAAATTTTTGGTATGCGACACTTTATTTCTCCCTATTAAATCCAATCACAAAAAAATTGTAATTTATAATGATTTCCTGATTTTTCGGTCACACTGACCCTTGACCTTGATTCTGGGGTCACAGTGACCTTGACTATTGACCTTGACCTACATTTTGGTATGTGACACATCGTGTCCCCTAATGTATCTACTGACACAAAAAATGTTATTTTTAGTAATTTCCTGATTTTGGGGTCACAGTGACCTTTGACCTTCGACCTTGACCAAATTTTTGGTATGCGACACTTCATTTGCCCCTATTAAATCCACTCACAAAAAAATTGTAATTTTTAATGATTTCCTGATTTTTCGGTCACACTGACCCTTGACCTCGATTCGGGGGTCACAGTGACCTTGACTATTGACCTTGACCTAGATTTTGGTACATAACAAACCGTCTCCCCGTAATTTTTGAATGGAAAAAAAATCAAGATTTTTCACAATTTCATGATTTTCGGTTCACAGTGACCTTGACCTTTGACCTTGACCTACATTTTGGTATGTGACACATCGTGTCCCCTAATGTATCTACTTACACAAAAAATGTTGTTTTTAATAATTTCCCGATTTTTGGGGTCACAGTGACCTTTGACCTTCGACCTTGACCAAATTGTTGGTATGTGACACTTCATTTCTCCCTATTAAATCCACTCACAAAAAAATTGTAATTTTTAATTATTTAATGATTTTTCGGTGACACTGACCTTTGACCTCGATTCTGGGGTCACAGTGACCTTGACTATTGACTAGGATCTAAATTTTGGTACATGACAACACGGCTCCCCGTAGGGTATTCACTCACCAAAAATTGGAACTTTAGATAGAAAACTGTCCCAGATATAGACCGGACACGAGGAACGGACAGACGGACGGAAACCGCCATCACATAATACGTCCGCCTTTTGGCGGGCGTGTAAAAAGAAATACGAGTGATTCCCTTGTCTGGCATGTCTGGACAAACTTGTAGGTCACGATTCAGCTGCGGCATTGCGGAAATGTGGGAGTCCTGTACCGGCCAAATGTAGATGATTTGATGTGTCTGCTTCTTCACTGGTATCACTGATATGTGAAATACATGTGGATATAACACATGCTGGTATGAGGGACTACAATTTTTACTGAAACCAGGAAGGGGTATGAAACTGAAACCATCTTGGACATTACTTACTCCCCCACCCCATGCCCCTATGACCCCTGAGTATATAGGTGTAATGGGAGGCACTTGTACCAGCGCTTGTACTAACTTACAGCTAACAGGAATTTCCCTTTAGCTCAGTCGGTGGAGCGCTGGTGCGGCAAGTAACGGGACCACAGATCGAATCTCGATATGGCTTAAAATCTTCACTCTTTCCACTTTCGTAGATTAGAAGAACAGATGTATACGAGGCATTTATCAGTAGTTTTTACCCCTCAAGGGTATTGTCGTCGTCAGCATCGTCTGTCTGTCATTCTTGTGAACACGATATATCTCAAGAAGAATTATAGCCAGGCATTGTGAATTCATACCACATACATGTATGTATCGGGTGAAGGGTCAGAAGCCTATTAAAGATGACTGACCTTGACCTATTTCATCAAGGTCAAATTCTAGTATTTGCTATATTTTTTGAAGGATTAAAGCTAGGGACTCCAAATTCATATTATATATGCAACTCATGATTGACTAGAAGCCTATCCCAGTTGACTGACCCTGATCTATTTTTTCAACGTCATATACTGTTTACAGCCCTCACAATTAGGAAAATTCTCCACGGCAAAAAAATTGCTGAGGAGAAATCAATTGCCACGGCAAAAAAGGGCTTCACCACGGCATTTTTTTTTTGCAGTAGATCTAGTTTTGACTACGATAATTAAATGACTTGCCCAGGATGTTTTCTGGAATTCACAGATTTTCCACTACAATTGGATGCATTCATTTTTGTCATATCAGAAGTTCATAAAATACAGATGAACTTCTGGTCATATGTACTGACCATTGAGCAAAAATTCAAGTTTTTTGTTTGGGGTAACATAACCTTGCTACAAACCATGCGTTGGTAGGTCAATTTTTAGTTTTATTATTTTAATTTTAGTTCTCAATTGAACTTTTTCATGATCACATACTGGTGACATTATTGCTTCATGGGAGTAGAGACATGAGATGTGCGAAACAGAGAAGATATTACCATTTGTGTGGATTTGAGTTTTCCTGGTTAACAGATATAACTTCAATATAAGATAGTTTCAGGAATACCCTATATTTCTTAGATGAATTTAAAAAAAAGGTAAAATAAAAAAAACCCCTCAAGTTATAGGTGGGGGCCTGTAGGGTTAATCAAACAAACAATATTTTAAGTTTTGCCTTGGCTTCTTTGCAAACAAGAATGAATAAAAACTCTGATTTTCCTAACTCCTTCTGGTAAAGTTTTTGTATTCCGCCTCCAGAATGTTCAGCACATCCAACGACAGCTTAATATTATTGCCGCTTCTTGGTGTGCCGCGAACTTGTCCATATAGTCGGCCGGAGGCATTCCAGTTTTTATTACCTCAGGTTCCAGCTATCCATTTATCCGATACGGCGATAGTGACAAAGCCACGTGGTCGTAACATGTTGGCCGATCTTGCACGCCTCAAAAAGTAAGGAAAATTTCTAGCGCAGTTTTCCACCATTGTCCGCCAGTTCAGGCTTTATGCACGACAACCTCAAATTTCACCATTTCGTCAGCATCGTCATGCTCTCGTACGATGGCAAAGCAAAACAAATTGTCACTGTCAAAACTTTTAAATACCGCTGTGCAGGAGAATGGTAATTGTAGGGGCTTACGTGGAGTACGGTAACCCCAAATGTCGGGCAAATTATATTCCGGGTAATGTATGAAAACATGGAGTATATAAGATATTTAGTGCCAGCTGTAATTAATTAATTTAAGATTGCTACTCAGTTCACTATTTCAGGTTGCCGTGCCATTCATAATACAATAATACATAATCCTAACTGTCATGACTGTACGTGAATTCCCCTTCAACGTAACCCTCGCGTATTCCCTAGGGCACTCTCCTCATATGCGGTCGCCTGTGCTATTGTGACAACGAAGAAACGCCAGTGGAGAAATGCCCTGCATGCTGGAGAGTGACAGACATCCAATTGAAGATCTGTGCTTTCTAGATCGGGAATGATCGGCTGTCTGTCAGTTCTTGGAAAAGTGCATTTTGCCGACCGATGTCTCCAAATTATGCAATCAAACAACCACAGCACCAGTAGCTGTCTCGTTTATTAAAACCAAATTTATTAGCAAGAAAAGCCAGTTCAAGGAGACGTATTTTACCATCGACCGTATGTTGTTTACTGACAACAACAACATCACTTTACGACCCACGGCAAAAAAACTGCCGACGCGAAGTGATTTTACCCCAGCATTTACCACGGCAATTGCTGTTTGCCGTGGGTAATTGCGAGGGCTGGTTTATTATAGTCTAACATGAAGAAATATAGCTAGGCTTTCCAAATTGATACTATGTATACATCTGGCAAAGGTCCAGAGGTGTACCGGTACTGAAGATGACTGACCTTGACCTATTTTATCAAGGTCAAATTTTAGTATTTGCTATATTTTTTGAAGGATTGAAGCTAGGGTCTCCAAATTCATATTACTTATGCAACTGGTGATTGACTAGATGCCTATCCCAGTTGACTGACATTGACCTATTTTTTTAAGGCAATATACTGTTTAGTATGGTCTAACATGAAGAAATATATCTAGGCTTTCCAAATTAATACTATGTATACATCTGGCAAAGGTCCAGAGGTGTACTGAAGATGACTGACCTTGACCTATTCTATCAAGGTCAAATTTTAGTATTTGCTATATTTTTTGAAGGATTGAAGCTAGGGTCTCCAAATTCATATTACTTATGCAACTGGTGATTGACTAGAAGCGTACCCAGTTGATTGACATTGACCTATTTTTTCAAGGTCATATACTGTTTATTATGGTCTAACATGAAGAAATATATCTACGCTTTCAAAATTAATACTATGTATACATCTGGCAAAGGTCCAGAGGTGTACCGGTACTGAAGATGACTGACCTTGACCTGTTTTATCAAGGTCAAATTTTAGTATTTGCTATATTTTTTGAAGGATTAAAGCTAGTGTCTCCAAATTCATATTATGTGTGCAACTCGTGATTGACTAGCAACCTATCCCATTTGACTGACCTTGACCTATTTGTTAAGGGTCATATACTGTTTATTATGATATAACATGAAAAAATAAATTCCAAATTAATACTGTGTATATATCTGGCGAAGGTCCAGAGGGTGTACTGAAGACGACTGACCTTGACCTATTTTATCAACGTCAAATTATAGTATTTGCTATATTTTTTTGAAGGATTGAAGCTAGGGTCTCCAAATTCATATTACTTATGCAACTGGTGATTGACTAGAAGCCTGTACCAGTTGACTGACCTTGACCTATGTTTTCAAGGTCATACACTTTTTATTATGATATAACATGAAGAATATTGCTAGGCTTGCCAAATTAATACTATGTGTACATCTGGTGATGCTCCAAAGTCGTGCTGAAGATGACTGACCTTGACCTATTTTATCCTTACCTATTTTATCCAGGTCAGTCTATTTAATACAATATTCCATGAAAGATTATGTCTACATTGTCCAAATTTATACCACTTATGGCTGGACCTGAAGTCTATTGAAGAATATCACTGACCTTGACCTATTTTTAAAAGGTCAAATTCTATATGTTCAGTCTAAGATCTCCAAATTCATGTTCCCTATGCAAAGTTAGAATTGATTTTGAAATTTTTTGAAGATGACTGACCGTGAACTATATTTCCAAGATGAAATTACTTGATTTGATTATAAGCTTTTAGAAGGGTATATTTAGAGCTTAGAATTCGGCCATGCTCTACCAGTACCTCAGGCCTTGGCAAAAGCTGAACTACAGTCAACCCTACTACATCACATTTTTGTTAATCTAGTTCTAAAAATTCACTGATGACCATCTTTCATATATCTATAGATGGCTGTATCTGCAATAAAGGCTGGACCGGTGAAAGCTGCAATAAATTGTGTGATCTTGGGCATTACGGCTGGCAGTGCTCTGAGCTGTGTCGCTGTAATCATGGTGCTACCTGTAATCCAGTCAATGGTGCTTGTGATTGTCCACCTGGATTTACTGGCCTTCTCTGTGATAATCGTAAGTAGGATGAAATTTGTCAATGTAAAAAAAAATGTGATTGGGCAAAAATAAAACAGATTTGAAAGATTTCTGGGAACAAAGGCCAAAATATTATAATTGCTTGATAAATAATCAAATTATTTTCACTCAATTTTAGTTGTTGATAAAACTAGTTTGTTTAATGTCTTCCCAGCTTCTAAAATGCCACGCACAGAGTCCATACTATACTTTAGGGTAAATCATGTAATGATTGAACAAAGGGAAATGGAATTTCCCACCAAAAAATCAGAGGATGATAAAAATCATTATATTTTGTTATCATATTTATTATCTCGCCTTACGTAGTAAATGGGAGATATTGTGAGGGGGGGAAGAGGATGTTGTCGTCGGTGTCCCCGGCATGGAAATGATAAGGTTTTTGGTTTAGCAAATTCAGAAAAAATCTAGAAAAATTTAGAAAAAATATTTTAAAAAATGGGGAGTGGGTATTCCACCTGTGGGTACTACCCCTGGGTATTCCATGGGTGCTCCAATGTTAAAATCTCTATGATAGAGTTTTGCGTTTAGCTGAAGTGCATATGTACATCTGTCACTTGTCAGCTGTCATTGGATGATTATGAAACTTGGTGCACATGTTTCTTATGATTAAAGGATGTACCTGTGATATTTTTGAGATGAAATATAAATTTTTGTCCAAATTATGGCAAATTCTGTTCAGCATAATTGTACATGTAGGCCTCTACATGCCTACATGTACACATGTACATATAAACTTTGCTGCAGTTGTCAGCTGTCAATGGATGATTACAAAACTTGGTTCACATGTTTCTTATGATAGGAGGATGCGCCTGTGCTATTTATGAGATGTTATGAAATATTCATTTGTGTCCAAATTATGAGGTTTTGCACATAGTAATTTGCCAATGATAATCCTACACAGGATTGATCTATCTGGCACTAAACCCACATGAGACTGATGTTATTGTCTGTACCAGATAATCTATTTCAGACATTATTGTCTGTACCAGATCATCTATTTCAGACTGTATTGTCTGTACTGGATCATCTAAGCCAGACGTTATTGTCTGTACCACATAATCTGTCCGATGTTTTTGTGCATACCAGATCATCCATGTTAGACATTGTTTATACCAGATGTGCATGTGTGTGACATGAAATATTAAGTATGGCTAAATTATTGCGGTTTAGACTTCATACTTTTCAAATGCTAATGTCTTTGTTAGGCAAAAATTTACATGTACATCTCTACATAGAAAGTTTGCTGTACATGTATGCTTTCAATACTGCTGCAGCTTCAGCAGATGACCCCGCAAGGCGAGATGTTGAGGTTTTCAGAACGCTTGTTAAATGTCTGATTGAATTATTGTCCCCGAAATCGGGGTGTGATTGAATTATTGTCCCCTATAATCGGGGTGTGATTGAATTATTGTCCCCTATAATCGGGGTGTGATTGAATTATTGTCCCCTATAATCGGGGTGTGATTGAATTATTGTCCCCTATAATCGGGGTGTGATTGAATTATTGTCCCCTATAATCGGGGTGTGATTGAATTATTAGAGGATTTGTCATATCTTCCTTTCTGTATACATGTACCTGCCCCATGGGACTTCTGGGGATTGACCTTGGATGTCATTGTGCACACCACAGGTCATGGTGAGAATAGGCCTCTGCTCCTCAGACAGCTTGTCGTAAGGCGTGCTAGAGCACCCGTGGGGTTCCAGTGTGAAAAGGAATAGGACCCCACCCGTGTGGTTCCCGGGTGTGAAAAGGAATAGGACCCAACGTCGTGATGTGACTGAAATATAGTTGAAAGCGACATTAAATCATATTCACTCACCCTTCTGTATACCAACAGCGTGTTCCTATGGTCACTACGGTAAGGGTTGTCAGAGTGTGTGTTACTGCCCAGAACACTGCACCTGTAACCCCTTCACTGGCAGCTGTGATTACTCCCTGAATGGCACCATACTCTTCACGGGTAAGCTCAATGACACAACAAATGAAAAGTAATTGTTTGTCCAGTCAGATGGGGCAATCCAATTTTCAAAGTTGGCTATAGCTTTTCTTCCACAAAATAGAAAATCTAAAAGCTATCATTTTCGAAACATTACTAAATGTTTTGCAACAAAATAATCTCATCTTGACAAGGTTTTAATTCAGACATACGTAAGCTTAATGCAAGAACAGTATTTTTTGTAATTTTAAACCCTAGCATAGCCCAAGACTATTTGAGGTGGAAGACGTGATGAAAAGACTGTCTGAAAAAAATATCAGTATTTTCCAGAGTTACTCATGTTGAGGAAATTATCTGTTTTCAGCTGCCACTTGCGTTATGGAGAAAAGGATCAAACAGCAACACCTGGTTGTTGATCAGCCTGAACAGTACAGGTGAGGCCATTCAGACAGATAGAGATGGAGATGTGTATATAGATAAGATATAATGGTAGAGTAACACCTATATCTGTCTAATCTGACACCAAAGAATATTGACAACTATTGATATCGTAATGTTCTAGTTCCCATTATTTTAAGCTCTGTAGACTGATTCTGTGCACTCTGCTTGCTTCATTAGGATAATTTGATCACTGTATCTTAAAATATATGCCACAAGCATTACAAGATACCTGTATAAATCTTGTTCAAATCAAGGACTTAAGTTATTTTTATATCTGATTTGAAACAAGATACTCCAATGTACATGCCATGAGTTGTCATGGTTGTGTGGTTCTAGACATATGGTTATGAACCTGAGAGACAATTGGTTCTGGATATACAGTTCTGACTCGGAGAGGTCTGTTTTTTGTAGGTTAAGAATTGGGCATGCCAGGTGGCTCTCTGGTACGGAACCCTATGTCTTGAACTTGATGTCTTTCTGGTTCAGAACTCAGTTTCTGGTACCGGATGCCACTCTGATATGAGACCTCATTCATAGAATCAGTGTGACTTCTGGTTCTGGACTTTAGAGTTCTGAACCAGGGAGAGAGCTGATTCTGCATCAATGGTCTCATTTAAAAGACTTTGTCCCCAACATACCACATCTGTGAATACTTTCTTTGTCTTGTATTTCAGGTTATGTCTGGTGATCATCATCATAATCAGTGTTGTAACAGCAGCCAGTATTGCCTTGAACATCTCATTAGTGTGTGCACAGTATGTATGCAAGAAAGACCGTAGAGGAAAATACCGCAAACCGCGCGCAGCCATGTACATGGTACGAAGTTCTGACGAGAGTGCTAATGAAGGAGATCGGGAGAATATTACAGATGATGACCCTGAGGTGGAGACAAGTTTTACCGACAAGGTTTCGAGCCCAGCTGGTGTGTGAAAGCTTGCCAGTTACTTGGTCGACAGGTGGTGGTTCTCTCTGGGTAATCCAGCTTCCTTCACCAGCCAAACTGGCTGTCACCATATGAGTGAAATAACCTTAAGCATGTTAAGTGTGACATTAACAGTTACTAATAGTTAAATAGCAGAGAAATACGGTCATTCCTCCATGTAAGGGATCACGGCAGATCATTCTGTAGGCCTATCACTCAAATCTTATCTCTCATTTTCAATGTTTTCTGCGAAATTAGCCATATTGAGTAGTCCCCCTTGGGTCTACAAATAAAAATTTGTTTCCGAAGAGTCACTGAGCATTGAAATTATAGGCATGTCAGATACGCCAGTTTGCTTTTGCTCCAACTTTCCAACGCGGTAGACAATTCACAATTATCAAAAAAATATCAGTTCCCAAGATTCAATTTTAGTCATGTCAGATACGCCAGTTTGGTTCCAATTTTCATTTGCGACAGACAAGCCATATCGAGTAGTCCCCCTTGGGTAGATAAAGTATATCATTTCCTCGAGATTAACTCCTCAATTTTTAGTCATGTCAGATATGTCAGTTTGGTATTTCACTGCAATTTTCCTTCGCGACAGACAATTCAGCCATATTGAGTTGTTCCCCTTGGGTAGAAAAAAATATCATTTTCCAAGATTCAGTCTTAAATTTTCAGTCATGTCAGACACGCCAGTTTGGTATTTCGCTTCCATTTTCCATTCAGAGAGAACCCATAATGAGTAGTCCCCCTTGGGTCCACAGGTTTCTGATGATTCACCGAGTGTTGAAATTATAGTCATGTCAGATACGCCAGTTTGGTTCCAATTTTCATTTGCGACCGACAAGCCATATGGAGTAGTCACCCTTGGGTAGATAAAATATTTCCCGAAGATTCAGTCTTCAATTTTTACTCATGTCAGATACGCCAGTTTAGTATTCGGCTCCAATTTTTCTTTGCGACAGACAAAGCCATACAGAGTCATTCCCCTTGGATAGAAAAATATATCATTTCCTCAAGATTCACTCTTCAAGTTTTAGTCATGTCAGCTATGTCAGTTTGGTATAGCATACATGACAGTGAGTCGTCCCCCTTATGTACATGTAGATGTCCTCTGTAAATTATTCTCTGCTTTGAAATTTTTAGCCATGTCAGATACGCCAGTTTGGTATTCGGCTCCAATTTTTCTTTGCGACAGACAAAGCCATACAGAGTCGTTCCCCTTGGATAGAAAAATATATCATTTCCTCAAGATTCACTCTTCAAGTTTTAGTCATGTCAGATATGTCAGTTTGGTATTTCACTGCAATTTTCCTTCGCGACAGACAATTCAACCATATTGAGTAGTCCCCCTTTGGTAGATATAGCGTCATTTCCGAAGAGGAACACTTTAAATTTTAGTCATGTCACATATGGCACTTTGATACTTCACATCGCGTTTTTCCCTTGCGAGTAAAACCATATTGAGTAGTCCCCCTTGGGTCCACAGGTTTCTGATGATTCACCGAGTATAGCATACATGACAGTGAGTTGTCCCCCTTATGTACATGTAGATGTCCTCTGTCAATTATTCTCTGCTTTGAAATTTTTAGCCATGTCAGATACGCCAGTTTGGTATTCGGCTCCAATTTTTCTTTGTGACAGACAAAGCCATACAGAGTCGTTCCCCTTGGATAGAAAAATATATCATTTCCTCAAGATTCACTCTTCAAGTTTTAGTCATGTCAGATTGGTATTTCACTGCAATTTTCCTTCGCGACAGACAATTCAACCATATTGAGTAGTCCCCCTTTGGTAGATATAGCGTCATTTCCGAAGAGGAACACTTTAAATTTTAGTCATCTCGCATATGGCACTTTGATACTTCACATCGCGTTTTTCCCTTGCGAGTAAAACCATATTGAGTAGTCCCCCTTGGGTCCACAGGTTTCTGATGATTCACCGAGTGTTGAAATTATAGTCATGTCAGATACGCCAGTTTGGTTCGAATTTTCATTTGCGACCGACAAGCCATATGGAGTAGTCACCCTTGGGTAGATAAAATATTTCCCAAAGATTCAGTCTTCAATTTTTACTCATGTCAGATACGCCAGTTTAGTATTCGACTCCAATTTTTCTTTGCGACAGACAAAGCCATACAGAGTCGTTCCCCTTGGATAGAAAAATATATCATTTCTTCAAGATTCACTCAAGTTTTAGTCATGTCAGATATGTCAGTTTGGTATAGCATACATGACAGTGAGTTGTCCCCCTTATGTACATGTAGATGTCCTCTGTAAATTATTCTCTGCTTTGAAATTTTTAGCCATGTCAGATACGCCAGTTTGGTATTCGGCTCCACTCCAATTTTTCTTTGCGACAGACAAAGCCATACAGTCGTTCCCCTTGGATAGGAAAATATATCATTTCCTCAAGATTCACTCTTCAAGTTTTAGTCATGTCAGATATGTCAGTTTGGTATTTCACTGCAATTTTCCTTCGCGACAGACAATTCAACCATATTGAGTAGTCCCCCTTTGGTAAATATAGCGTCATTTCCGAAGACGAACACTTTAAATTTTAGTCATGTCACATATGGCACTTTGATACTTCCCATCGCGTTTTTCCCTTGCGAGTAAAACCATATTGAGTAGTCCCCCTTGGGTCCACAGGTTTCTGATGATTCACCGAGTATAGCATACATGACAGTGAGTTGTCCCCCTTATGTACATGTAGATGTCCTCTGTAAATTATTCTCTGCTTTGAAATTTTTAGCCATGTCAGATACGCCAGTTTGATATTCGGCTCCAATTTTTCTTTGCGACAGACAAAGCCATACAGAGTCGTTCCCCTTGGATAGAAAAATATATCATTTCCTCAAAATTCACTCTTCAAGTTTTAGTCATGTCAGATATGTCAGTTTGGTATTTCACTGCAATTTTCCTTCGCGACAGACAATTCAACCATATTGAGTAGTCCCCCTTTGGTAGATATAGCGTCATTTCCGAAGAGGAACACTTTAAATTTTAGTCATCTCACATATGGCACTTTGATACTTCACATCGCGTTTTTGCCTTGCGAGTAAAACCATATTGAGTAGTCCCCCTTGGGTCCACAGGTTTCTGATGTTTCACCGAGTATAGCATACATGACAGTGATTTGTCCCCCTTATGTACATGTAGATATCCTCTGTAAATTATTCTCTGCTTTGAAATTTTAGCCATGTCAGATACGCCAGTTTGGTATTCGGCTCCAATTTTTCTTTGCGACAGACAAAGCCATACAGAGTCGTTCCCCTTGGATAGAAAAATATATCATTTCCTCAAGATTCACTCTTCAAGTTTTAGTCATGTCAGATATGTCAGTTTGCTATTTCACTGCAATTTTCCTTCGCGACAGACAATTCAGCCATAGTGAGTTGTCCCCCTTGGGTAGATTAAAATATTATTTTCCAAGATTAAATCTTAAATTTTGAGTCATGTCAGGTACGCCAGTTTGGTATTTCGCCTCCATTTTCCATTCGGGGAGAAAAGCCAGATTGAGTAGTCACCCTTGGTTCTACAGGTCGCAACCTGTTTCCGAAGATTAACCTAGTCTTGAAATTATAGACATGTCAGATACGCCAGTTTGCTTTCTCATCCATTTTGTGACTTTTGAATATTAATTTTTATACATCAGATA
This sequence comes from Hanleya hanleyi, assembly GCA_036873755.1. Lineage (NCBI taxonomy): Eukaryota > Metazoa > Mollusca > Polyplacophora > Lepidopleurida > Hanleyidae > Hanleya > Hanleya hanleyi. The sequence goes on from JAVTVY010004546.1 coordinate 295,083, forward strand.
AGAAAGTTCATTTTACGTCTCCTATTTTACCCTGCGAAGCATACATGACAGTGAGTTGTCCCCCTTATGTACGTGTAGATGTCCTCTGTAAATTATTCTCTACTTTGAAATTTTTAGCCATGTGAGATACGCCAGTTTGGTATTTCACCCCCATTTTCTTTGAGACGGACAACCATATTGAGTAGTCCCCCTTTGGTAGATATAGCGTCATTTCCGAAGAGGAACACTTTAAATTTTAGTCATGTCACATATGGCACTTTGAAACTTCACATCGCGTTTTTCCCTTGCGAGTAAACCCATATTGAGTAGTCCCCCTTGGGTCCACAGGTTTCTGATGATTCACCGAGTGTTGAAATTATAGTCATGTCAGATACGCCAGTTTGGTTCCAATTTTCAATTGCGACCGACAAGCCATATGGAGTAGTCACCTTGGGTAGATAAAATATTTCCCGAAGATTCAGTCTTCAATTTTTACTCATGTCAGATACGCCAGTTTAGTATTCGGCTCCAATTTTTCTTTGCGACAGACAAAGCCATACAGAGTCGTTCCCCTTGGATAGAAAAATATATCATTTCCTCAAGATTCACTCTTCAAGTTTTAGTCATGTCAGATATGTCAGTTTGGAATTTCACTGCAATTTTCCTTCGCGACAGACAATTCAGCCATATTGAGTTGTCCCCCTTGGGTAGATTAAAATATTATTTTCCAAGATTAAATCGTAAATTTTGAGTCATGTCAGGTACGCCAGTTTGGTATTTCGCCTCCATTTTCCATTCGGGGAGAAAAGCCAGATTGAGTAGTCTCCCTTGGTTCTACAGGTCGCAACCTGTTTCCAAAGATTAACCTAGTCTTGAAATTATAGACATGTCAGATACGCCAGTTTGCTTTCTCATCCATTTTGTGTCTTTTGAATATTAATTTTTATACATCAGAGAAGTAAGTTCATTTTACGTCTCCTATTTCACCCTGCGAAGCATACATGACAGTGAGTTGTCCCCCTTATGTATGTGTAGATGTCCTCTGTAAATTATTCTCTACTTTGAAATTTTTAGCCATGTCAGATACGCCAGTTTGGTATTTCATCCCCATTTTCTTTGAGACGGACAACCATATTGAGTAGTTCCCCTTTGGTAGATATAGCGTCATTTCCGAAGAGGAACACTTTAAATTTTAGTCATGTCACATATGGCACTTTGAAACTTCACATCGCGTTTTCCCCTTGCGAGTAAACCCATATTAAGTAGTCCCCCTTGGGTCCACAGGTTTCTGATGATTCACCGAGTGTTGAAATTATAGTCATGTCAGATACGCCAGTTTGGTTCCAATTTTCAATTGCGACCGACAAGCCATATGGAGTAGTCACCCTTGGGTAGATAAAATATTTCCCGAAGATTCAGTCTTCAATTTTTACTCATGTCAGATACGCCAGTTTAGTATTCGGCTCCAATTTTTCTTTGCGACAGACAAAGCCATACAGAGTCGTTCCCCTTGGATAGAAAAATATATCATTTCCTCAAGATTCACTCTTCAAGTTTTAGTCATGTCAGATATGTCAGTTTGGAATTTCACTGCAATTTTCCTTTGCGACAGACAATTCAGCCATATTGAGTTGTCCCCCTTGGGTAGATTAAAATATTATTTTCCAAGATTAAATCGTAAATTTTGAGTCATGTCAGGTACGCCAGTTTGGTATTTCGCCTCCATTTTCCATTCGGGGAGAAAAGCCAGATTGAGTAGTCTCCCTTGGTTCTACAGGTCGCAACCTGTTTCCTTGAAATTATAGACATGTCAGATACGCCAGTTTGCTTTCTCATCCATTTTGTGTCTTTTGAATATTAATTTTTATACATCAGAGAAGTAAGTTCATTTTACGTCTCCTATTTCACCCTGCGAAGCATACATGACAGTGAGTTGTCCCCCTTATGTACGTGTAGATGTCCTCTGTAAATTATTCTCTACTTTGAAATTTTTAGCCATGTCAGATACGCCAGTTTGGTTCCAATTTTCAATTGCGACCGACAAGCCATATGGAGTAGTCACCCTTGGGTAGATAAAATATTTCCCGAAGATTCAGTCTTCAATTTTTACTCATGTCAGATACGCCAGTTTAGTATTCGGCTCCAATTTTTCTTTGCGACAGACAAAGCCATACAGAGTCGTTCCCCTTGGATAGAAAAATATATCATTTCCTCAAGATTCACTCTTCAAGTTTTAGTCATGTCAGATATGTCAGTTTGGAATTTCACTGCAATTTTCCTTCGCGACAGACAATTCAGCCATATTGAGTTGTCCCCCTTGGGTAGATTAAAATATTATTTTGCAAGATTAAATCGTAAATTTTGAGTCATGTCAGGTACGCCAGTTTGGTATTTCGCCTCCATTTTCCATTCGGGGAGAAAAGCCTGATTGAGTAGTCTCCAGTGGTTCTACAGGTCGCAACCTGTTTCCAAAGATTAACCTAGTCTTCAAATTATAGACATGTCAGATACGCCAGTTTGCTTTCTCATCCATTTTGTGTCTTTTGAATATTAATTTTTATACATCGGAGAAGTAAGTTCATTTTACGTCTCCTATTTCACCCTGCGAAGCATACATGACAGTGAGTTGTCCCCATTATGTACGTGTAGATGTCCTCTGTAAATTATTCTCTACTTTGAAATTTTTAGCCATGTCAGATACGCCAGTTTGGTATTTCATCCCCATTTTCTTTGAGACGGACAACCATATTGAGTAGTTCCCCTTTGGTAGATATAGCGTCATTTCCGAAGAGGAACACTTTAAATTTTAGTCATGTCACATATGGTACTTTGATACTTCACATTGCGTTTTTCCCTTGCGAGTAAATCCATATTGAGTAGTCCCCCTTGGGTCCACAGGTTTCTGATGATTCACTGAGTGTTGAAATTATAGTCATGTCAGATACGCCAGTTTGGTTCCAATTTTCATTTGCGACCGACAACCCATATGGAGTAGTCACCCTTGGGTAGATAAAATATTTCCCGAAGATTCAGTCTTCAATTTTGACTCATGTCAGATACGCCAGTTTAGTATTCGGCTCCAATTTTCCTTTGCGACAGACAAAGCCATACAGAGTCGTTCCCCTTGGATAGAAAAATATATCATTTCCTCAAGATTCACTCTTCAAGTTTTAGTCATGTCAGATATGTCAGTTTGCTATTTCACTGCAATTTTCCTTCGCGACAGACAATTCAGCCATATTGAGTTGTCCCCCTTGGGTAGATTAAAATATTATTTTCCAAGATTAAATCTTAAATTTTGAGTCATGTCAGGTACGCCAGTTTGGTATTTCGCCTCCATTTTCCATTCGGGGAGAAAAGCCAGATAGAGTAGTCACCCTTGGTTCTACAGGTCGAAACCTGTTTCCGAAGATTAACCTAGTCTTGAAATTATAGACATGTCAGATACGCCAGTTTGCTTTCTCATCCATTTTGTGTCTTTTGAATATTAATTTTTATACATCAGATAAGTAAGTTCATTTTACGTCTCCTATTTTACCCTGCGAAGCATACATGACAGTGAGTTGTTTGGCTCCAATTTTCCTTTGTGACGGACAAATTTTATCAGTCAAGAATGTTGTTTATGCACTTGTTTGACCTAGAAAATTTATAAGTGAATGGGTTGTATTTGATAGTTGGGGCTTGCACGTATGTGGACCATGTAAGAACCCACCGCCTTTGTTCTTTTACACATGTACTTGTTTCACCTAGAAACACTATACAGGGATGTCACTAATTTTTGAAGTAGCAGGTGGAAGGCATGGAAGTGGGCAGCCACAAGAAGTGATCGACAAGTAGTGTTTGAAGTACAGAAATTGCATGAAAAGTAGGCGACTGTTTTGGGCAGTATTTCTCATAGTATCAGGGGCGTCGTTAGGGGGGGGTCGTCCGGTGCGAACGACCCCCCCTTGGCCGCGCCAAAAAAAAACAGAAGAAAAGGCAAAAGAAAAAACAGAAAACAAAAAACAAAAACAGAGAAAACAAAAACAAAATAAAAAAAGCATAAAAACATAAAATAAAAAAAACATAAAAATTACAGCTAGAGTGCCAAGATGTGTAGTGGTGTGTAAAAGACCCGTTTCGTTTGTGTCAAACCACACGCTTAAAACTAAAGTGTTGAAACTTACTCGTAAAGTGTTGAAATAACCCTTTAAGTGTGTCCACAGGGACAACACTTAAAGAGCAGTCCCTGTGGACACACTTAAAGGGTTATTTCAACACTTTACGAGTAAGTTTCAACACCATAGTTTTAAGCGTGCAGGAAGTCAAATGGAGTCCGGCATATTCTTCAATATCGATGCGGGTTTATGCGAAACAAATGGGAAAATAGAACCATAAATCTATATACATTGTGTTCAGATTTGTTTCCGAGAAAACGGGTAAAACGCATCTCCGGCAACCGGAGACCCTGGAGCTTCCGGGGCCTAGACGGCCCCTGGACCCTCGCCTGTCAGGCTGTGACGATCGCTCATTTTAGCTTTGTGTAAATGAATCGCTATCATATTGGTTCTAATGTTCCATCATGTAAAGGTCATCGGTTTTTATGTGTTCTTTTATGTGATAAATATAACTAAACAGTCAAATGGATTCAGGCATGAAGTATGATTTTTTCAATATCGATGAGTGCTTATAAATGCGAAACATACGTGAAAATAGAACCACAAATCTGCATACATTACGTTCGAAATTATTTCTGGGAAAACTCTTAGAACGCGTCTCTGGCCTAAACGGCTCGTGGACCCTCGCCTGTTGGGCTGTGAGGATTTCCTTGTTTTATCTGTGTGTGAATGAATCGTATCTGTAGGCATATTGGTTTCCCTCCCAAGAACTATAAGTCATCGTTTTGTATGTTTTAAATATATAACTAGAACGTCAAATGGATGAAGGCATGAGGTGCGATGTTTTCAATATCGATGCATGCTTATAATTGCGAGAAAAAAAATCGTGAAATAGAATCATAAATGTGCATGCAGTATGATCAGTTTTATTTCCGGAAAAACGTTCAGAACGCATCTCCGGCTATCTAGGACCCCGGAGCTTCCGGGGCCTAGGCGGCCCCTGGACCCCCGCCTGTTGGGCTGTGATAGTGGTCCCCAACTTTCAATTACGTTCCGACGCTACTGGGTTAGCCTACGAGGTATATAGGCCCAAAGCGTTATTATTGTGTTTTCAACATGACAAAGAGAATAAAATATAATACTGATATTTGACAAACGACGTGTTAGTTTAATTGTTGGAAATCGCTCAGAATGTATCTCGGGCAATCTAAGGTCTCAGAGCTGTATAATATAACCCTAAATCTGCATATATTATGTTCAGATTTAATTCCGGGAAAACGCTTAGAACGCATCTCCGGCGATCTAGGACCCCGGAGCTTCCGGGGCCTAGGCGGCCCCTGGACCCTCGCCTAAAGTGCTATGATAATCGACCCCCCTTTGAGAAATCCTAGCGACGCCCATGAGTATGAGGCCAAATAGGGATGCCAGTACTGCCTTCTAATGACATCCCTGTTACATGTCAATGGCTTGTGTTTGTTGGTATGGTCTTTTCCTCAAGTTCCTTTTGGGGCGATCATTCCGGCGTTACATGTGTGACATTCAGTGGCTAATTTTCAAGACATTTCAGGCAGCCAAATGTTCAGTTTTCCTTCTACCCTAAGTGTTACCTTTGCTAGTGATAAAAGAGAGTTTAGTCTAACAATGTATACGGTCACAAGAAATGAACAACATTAAACTCAGTGTTACGTGTGCGACTCATGAAATGAAAAATTTGTAGGGGTAGTCAACTCATTTGAAAAAGCCTGTGAATCCCGTGATCAAACCTCCTCTATTTTGCTCAAATATCCTGGTATGGACATTTGAGTACACCATACAAACATAGCTTGACTGTGTCTATTGAGGAATTAGATGGGCTTACAGAAATAGTGCTGTTACGTGCGTGACAGTTTCACGTTACGTGCGTGACACTGTGAAAGTGCGGTACAAGTAAGTCTGATGGCTGAAGTCAGCACCCGTATATTTTGTTAAAACAGATAGGAAGTAATTCCTCAGAAGGGTCAAATACCAAGTGTTTTTGAAGAAATTAACAATAATTTAAAGCACAATAAAATTTTAATAAGACATACAAAACATGCATGGCAAATTTAAGTTTCTGTACAAATTATAACATATCTTGTTGTTGCAGTGCATGCATTTAGTCATGTTAGTGGAAGATGTGGACCTAAATGTCTATGTACATGTAACAGTTTTGTCCTCATTGGATTAACTTTCCTTAAAATACATTGTAATACAATACATGTTGCCAGAACTCCGTGTATGTATTAGGTAATTCATTACATGTATATTGGTCACTGCTCCCTCCACATGATCACTGAATTAGCTACTACAAGACAATATCTTGGCCTATCGAACACTGGATGTGAGACTTGAACACGAGATGTAAGACTTTTCATTGACAGTCAGTGACCTCTTGTTGATATAAATCCATGAAGAAAATGATGTAACACAGTTTACTTCCATGATGAAGAAAAAATATTATTTTTCTTATGAGAAACTATGAAAACATCTTACTAGAGTGCACATTTGTGTCCTTGCATGTGTGCATGTGTCCTTTTTATGATAAAAAAGATCATATTCCCCTTTACCGTCATATCTGAGAAAAAACACAGAGAATATTACCTTACATGTACGTCACACACGTAACATGCATGTTACGTACCTGACACATATGCAAAATGTCTATCAGATTAACTTACACCACCTCAATATGAAATTAAATGGTTACATGTGTGTGCAAACCTAAAGTTAAAGTTAGGACGATACAACTTTCACCAATACAAACTGGCAACTGGGGCACAAGGGTAAACTTTCGTACATACTCAATCTTTCAGGTGTCATGCACGTAACAAGAAAAGCTTCTACCCATATTTCAAGAGAATACCATTTTGGAAATGGTGCACTATGAATATATGCCAATCACTTTTCATTATGAGAAAGATTCACTTTTCAGTAGTATCTGTAGGCAAAAATTCAACATATAACGTCATCCTAATAATTGGTGCGTTACATGCGTGACAGATATTCAACATGGCTATTATACAACTTACCATGCCTTATTTTGGGGGAAACTTAATAATTATGTTAACCTCAATCCAAGGTTAGAGGAAACCAGGTTTGCCTAAATATCGTTAAAACTTAGTCAGTGAGGAAAACTTTGACACATTTTCTATTTTTTGAGTGTCGCGCACGTAACACCAAGTTGAGGTCTACATAATAGAACATGAAGCTGCGCTACCCCTCGGCTCTGAACCCCAGCTATTATAATGTAAGGGTGTCTCTACCAATTGATTGGCTTGTGGGAAGAAATATTTACCCCTGGAATTGTTAGTGTACTTTCTTTTAAAAAAAAAAAAAGTTTTCCTCCCCTTAAATTAATTTGTTTCTGGAATAAATACATACACTATAGATATACATTTGTCATATCTTGGTGAACACAACTAAAATTGCTGAAATGGAAATCATTAGAAGAGAGCCAAATTTGGGGAAACATTTAAGCGGTGGGAATATAAAATGACGTGTGGCAACTAAAAAGTGTTGTTAGGTTATGTTGTTAGCAAAACAAAAAAGTAAAACTACAAATCATGTTGTGAATAAATTTTGTTTATTATAATTACTGATAAAAAACTTGTTAGTGGAACAAGATGAGTGCAATCATATTAGTAGAATAAGATCAATCAGGTGGGGGAATGGTTAGCAGCCCATTTTTTGGGAGGGATGAATAACTGTTAATGGAACTTTAAAGGTGAACTGAAAAGCTTTTAATTTTATCTAAATTGTTGCTTATATACATCTTGTCTTATGTGACATAACTTTTATACGTTTTTGGGGTAAATATAGTTTGCAAAATTGTACTAATAACAATATTTAAGTTATCCTGTTATAAATCCGTCTTGAAAACTTGCATCGCTTGTCTTTCTTGGTTTGTAGAACGTTATGACGTTACAGTGGCCCCCTTCATTCAAGTTTTATTCAAATGTGACGTCATGCTACGTCGGATGAATGAACGGGGACCACTATAACGTCATGACGTTCCAAAAACAACGGGAGGCAAGCGATAACGTTTTTAAAAGTTCTGGCTCTCGGTATAAGTTTTGACTTCTCATATACCCAAAATGAAACAATAACCCGCAGAACTATTACCACGCATAATTGTAACAACTATAGAAGTTCTTGTTTTATGACATTTTAACAGAACATTGGAAAGCTTTTCAGTTCACCTTTAATGGAAAAAGATCAATAACTTCAATGAACGAACTGTTTATGCACCCTTTGTGGGAGATATTGACGTTAATGCGACCCAGACAGCCTTATGAAAGGAGTAATAGGTCTCTGAAACACCACACTGCACGTTTGGAATGTTTGTATAGATGTGGTCAATTGTTGTTCTAAATCAATAAATCAGTCATCCAATCAATAAATAAATGTGATAGTATACAAACATGTTATAGAAATTATATGCAAACTTAACATAGGAATTAGTGGATTTTATTAGACAAGGGGCATAACTCTGCAAAATACTTTCTGACACGACTCATTTTCGATAGGCATCTAGTTCAGGTCAACAGAAACGACTGTATCACGTTAGGATGTTGTATATGGAACGGTTCTGAAATTATCACAATAACAAATCATAAATGGATTTTTATTTGTAAAAAGGGGCATAACTCTGCAAAATATTGTCCGAGATGACTCATTTTCGATAGGCTTCTGATTTACGTGAAGATAAATAGATGTAACAAGTTTGGTTGCCATGCATGAAATGGTTCTGCAGATATCGCGGTAACGGACGGACTGGCGTACGGACGGACGGACAGCCGTTCATGATGACGACAATACCTCAAGGCCAAAGTTGGCGGAGGGGTAAAAACTACCTGTTAAATATTGTAATAATGACAAACTTGATAGAATATACGGATATTCATTATCTCTTTGATGATAATGGAATTGTTTTCCACCTCACTGTTATAATCTCTAGGCAAAAAGCCACTATTTTCCCCTGAAATATAAAGGGAAAATTTTCCCCCATCTTTGATACCCCTCAGAAAATTAACATGGACTTCATTCTGAAAAATCACCTTTGTATCAGAAAGTACAAACACCTGGATAAATTAAAACCACAAATAGAACCAGCTACCAGACATTTAAAATGTTGATGCTTCAGGGTCATAACTGGTGTAATCGCCCCTTAGTGGTTGTTCAGCAATCTCATTGCAGGTGGAGTTTATGCACTTAAATAATTCTGTGTGCCCAGTATGCCCATGTTCGACCAGGAGAACTATGTATAGAGACCTTGTAATTTTAATTTGACTAAGGTGTGGCATCTGAGTATATGAAGCCAGAAGTGGATGAAAACTAGAAGTATGCAAGGATGTATTCAGTGTCATCTACGGCATGTTACCGGTTTTAGTGCATCCATTTGAAAACATTGCCCCCTAGCGGGAACTGGCGAACTTCCAGGCGAGACAATTTTGGAATGTTAGGCCACAACTCAAGCAGCCGCGAATGCAACTCCAGCGTCCGGAGTCGAATCGACGAAGATGGCGCAATGAATCATGGGAGTTTTGTGAGAGGCTGTGACCCTGCACCTGCATATCAATGAAAATCATCAAATTCACGGCTCGACTATGTTAACTTGTTGTGGCGATATATTTATACTTCCTGGGGAACAAAATATTGTTGACTGTTAGTCAATATATCCCTCTAATTTATCCAGGAAGTCTATTCATATGCAAATAAGCACCCAGCTGAATTGTCAGATGCGGCATTCTAAGGATATTCATTCTTCTCACACTCTTGATGCAAACCTCCCGTCATCAATAATATTTATTCAGCGAAATGTAACCTAAGTTGATACATTTATTTAATTGAACAAGAGAACAGAATTGAGGAAGCCGAAGTGAATGAACTCATCGTCACGAGCGCAATAGCTTTCCCCTTTCGTTTTCTCTCTGGGTCAAGCCGTTACATATAATGGGGCTTGTGCTTCTAAATCTGGTAGCCAATGTGACTAGCTAGTAAAATTCCTGATAGTCCTTATAAGGCACGCCGGCGTATCACGCGATATTTCTGTAGTATTTTGAACTTCGGTTGTAAGAAAATCGAATGTTCATTGGTCGCCAGTGTTGGTTACGTCATATAATGACCTCCCACACTTACCGCGGAAAATTGAGGCTTATGACGAGTGGGACAAAACATTCCTCTGAATTCGACCTGATTCAAACTTGTTGTTGATATATTGTGTAAACAGAAAGCCATTCGTATCACCAAATGTCTGTAGTTCGGATGGACATGATAGATTATGGATTTGGGGATTTCAGATGCACAATAAAAGAAAAAAGATATATATGGTAATATCCTGCCCACCCGTTAGGGGGCCATCAGGTTTGAAGTAAAGCAAATAAATTAACTTCCCGCGTTATCTCCCAGAGTTTATAAGGTACCGTAGACCTGGATCCCCAGAATAAATGAACTACGACCATACTCGATTGTAATTCAATAAATGATTTATTGCCCATTTACGATATCGAACTAATGTGTTAAAAAGACAACAGGAGTCGAAAGTACAGGTAGACCTTCGTTGGGCAGAAGTTTGGATCTAACGAAAAAATGTTGACTCCGATGTCAGCACAACCGGTTTTCTGGGTCACCGTAGCGTACGGCCAGACTGCGTGCTCCAGATAATTCCCATGATTCCTCAGTCAAAATTTAGGTAATTCAGCTGCCGACAATTGCCGACTGCAAGCCGATCGGCGCACATTGGAAAAATTGGGTTCTGTATTGCGCAGATTTCACATCATACGTCACATGAAGCGTTATAGGCAGGCTGGTGGTGCCATTCCAGTCTACATAGTCTAAGTGATCCTTGCATACTTCTAGTTTTCATCCACTTCTGATGAAGCTGAAATTACAGGAACCGAAATATGCAAAATTCTAGGCAACCTTTCATGCAATATAACAGTAGATCATATATTTTCCTCCCTTCATGGAGCCCATAAAGGAATAGTTTGTAATAAATTAGGTTCATAGAATTTTTTAGACCACAGGTTCCTTTTTGTGCATACTGGGGCAATATTGAATGATTGTTGGTTATTTTATAAATAATTCAATGCAAATGGCCAAATGTGCGAGATTTTAATATATCTGCAAGAGACAACTGCATGACAAAAATGTCAGATCGGACTGTGCCCTGAATGAAACCTACGTCTGTACTTACTTGTAAATCAATCAACATTAATAAAGGCTACATTCACACTTCATACCTATTCACAATGCAATGTGCCGTGAGGTGAATTTGTGACTCGATAACATGAAAAGAGATAACAGTGATAACATAAAAACACTGCAATACAATGGCCTATTCGTCATGTAAGGAAAACACAATATTTTAGGTGACTTGTACTAGGGAATCTTGTTAAACCTGGAAAAGCTACTTGACAAGCTGTATTGCACACTGTATTCCTGGTTTGAAGATCCTTACATGAAGAACTTCCCAATAAAATGATGCAGAACAACTCAAAGAACTTCCAAATTGAGCTCGGTGGCATTGCAGACAACCTTGGTCATTGTGATACATTTTATCTGGACATATCTGCGTTCAGGGCAACATTTCTATTGTAATGTCAGCTGGCATCAATATGTAAAGCACAGTCCTTCGTTGAAGTCATGATATGGAATTGGTTTGCAACATCACAATACGATGTTGCAGTGCAAACGTATCAAAATGTAGCAACGTCCCACCCCAAGTAATACATTATTGGCAACCATGAAGGGAACAATAGGTGACCTTGACGACAGATTTGGTACACTGAAATTTTCACCCCCTAATGTATTCAGTCACAAATTTGTGATTTTCCCTGATTGATCTTTTTTTTTTTGCTTTTTTGTGGGCCAAAAACCTCGTCCTTAAAAGTTGACCTATAGTTTCGTGATTTTCAGACATTTGGGACATCATGATGTAAGGGACTGTTTTAAGAAGTCAATGTGGTCTGTCTGTTAAGGAATTTGAAATGACCTTGCATCTAAGGGAGAGAAACCTAACTGACATATCTTATACCTGGAAATGTGATAGGTATTCACAATGATGAGACAAGCCTCATGGTGTTTTAGTCATACAGTGCAATATGTGTGGTCATTTCCACACAAATGTTGCACAGGTGACAAATTTTCACTTTCCATCAGCATACTTAATTGTGATTTTTATTTAAGCTATATTAGTCAAAGTTTCAAGAAAGTAGGTTTTTTGTCATCTGCAACTGTCAGGTTTTTAAAAATCTGCACTCGAATATGGATAAAATTCTGAAACATTTTTTACTAAAATGTATACCAAATTCATGATTTTCCTCCAGACATAGAAACTTAATTCAACAAAATGTTTCTTTGTTTTTTAAATACACCATCATGTCTAAGTTCCACAGTGAATACCATTTTACAATTCAAGTAATTATTTCCAAAATAATTGAAAATTTTTACTGCGTGGTGTAGGTCACAAAAACGGATGATTTTTTAAGTTTTTCTTGAGTACAATAAATTTTAAGAAGGAAAAAAAGCCAGTAACATTATTATTTATCTACTGTAACACCTCTCAACCAGATGCAATTAATTGTTTCATTCTTGGTCAAATACGCTGATATAAATTTCAACTCCATATCTGTCCTGTCTGTCACAAAACACTTCAAAAAGCAGCCATAGATTATTGAGTTTTGCGTTCATATGGCCCCAAACCAAACAATGTTTAGTAATTTAGATGCAATGAACATTCTGATGAATGCACAAACCTATATGCCTTGAAAAATTGAGTTTGCAATACAAAATACATACAAATGTGTCAATACATTAAATTGTGACAGACGGGACACTGAACTGATAACAGCAGATTTTGTGAAAATATGACCTAAAACCAAACAATGTGAAGTAAACTAGTGCACAATGAACATCTTAATTGTAGCATTGATCTACATGATTAAAAAAAGTCTGGAAACAGGAAGATAATTTATAGGCCATGAGATATCTGACATGATGAAAATTAGAAGAAAATTTGAAATGACAACCCATCTTTCTATGGGAGACTACTCAGTGTGGCTCATTCCGTCTACCCAAGGGGAACTACTGTAGCCTGTCTTTAGCGAGGCAAAATGGGAGAAAAATATTGATCCAGAATATTTCACATTTGAAACTTCAAATGATAATGGACTTGGGAATTACATATTTTTGCTGAACCAAGGGGGATAACCGACCATCATTCGAAGACTGAGAAAATCAAACTGACATATCTGACATGATGAAAATATGGAGAGAGAATAGAAGAAATGAAATTAACACATTTAGCTAAGGGGGACTACTTAATGTTTCTCATTCTGTTTATAGAATATGGTATGTTGTTGTTGTTGTTCACAAACACCTCAGGAGTTGTTGAATAACATCCCTCACATTGGTACACTTACCAGACTAAATGCTATACTGTTCCTGCTTTCATTACCCGAATAAATAACCTTGAAACTTGTACGTCATGTGCTCATCAGTTCACTTGATTGTTGATCAGATATACAAAGAACCATGTTCCTCGCATCATTTTTTGTGTCCTTTGCGAGATCAATGTTCAAATGAGGATTTGGGAATGACATTTACAGCATTGAACCAAGGGAGATAACCAACCATCAAACAGACATATCTGCCATGATGAAAATTACAAAAGAGTAACTTATAAATGACAACCAGTTTATCTAAGGGGGAGAACTCAATGCCGATAATGGACTTGGGAATGACATCACATCATTTAACCAAGGGAGATAACTGGCCATCAGTGAAAGGGTAGGATTATCTAAGGGAGACTACACAAATGTGGATAATAGAATTGGGAATGCTACGACGTCGTTGAACGAAGGGGGATAACCCACCATCGGTCAAAGACTGAGAAAATCAAACTGACCTATCTGACATGATGAAAATATGAAGAGAGAAAAGCAGAACGATCGTCGGTCAAAGGCTGAGAAAATCAAACTGACCTATCTGACATGATCAAAATATGAAGAGAGAATAGTAGAAATGATGACTCATTTATCTAAGGGGGACTACTCAATGTTGCTCATTCTGTCCATAGTATATATTATCTGTTGTTGTTGTTCACAAACAGCTCGGCATCAAACCGACCTATGTGACATGATGGGAATGACATAACATCATTTAACCAAGGGAGATAACTGGCCATCAGTAAAAGGGTAGGATTATCTAAGGGAGACTACACAATGTGGATAATAGAATTGGAAATGCTACGACGTCGTTGAACCAAGGGGGATAACCCACCATCGGTCAAAGACTGAGAGAATCAAACTGACCTATCTGACATGATGAAAATATGAAGAGAGAAAAGTAGAACCGATCGTCGGTCAAAGGCTGAGAAAATCAAACTGACCTATCTGACATGATAAAAATATGAAGAGAGAATAGTAGAAATGACGACTCATTTATCTACTCGTAATCAGACTCTTGTAATCGTATGCGTTCTCCATCAGCTATATGGAGAATCAACACTTTACAATAGTTGGAACATTGTAGCCATTCTCCTGTATGACCATGTGCCGATATTCTGGTGCCATTTTATGTTCATGCACTCACGGTGTCTACACACTGTTGTTATCAAAACTTTGCTGAACCAAGGGGGATAACCGACCATCAGTCAAAGGCTGAGAAAATCAAACTGACATATCTGACATGATGAAAATATGAAGAGAGAATAGTAGAAATGACTAAGGGAGATTACTCAACGTTGCTCATTCTGTCTATAGAATATATGTTGTTGTTGTTAGTGAAATATCAAACTGGCGTATCTGACATGACTAAAAATTGAAGAGTGAATGTTGGAGAAATTATATTTTACCTACCCAAGGGAGACGACTACATCATTCAATCAAGGGAGATAACCGGCCATCAGTGAAAAGCTAGGATAGGGAGACTATATGGAATGCTATGACGTCATTGAACCAAGGGGGATAACCGACCATCAGTATCAGTCAAAGGCTGAGAAAATCAAACTGACCTATCTGACATGATGAAAATATGAAGAGAGAAAATTTGAAATGACAAGCCATTTTCCTAAGGGAGACTACTCAATTGAGGCTCATTCCGTCTACCCAAGGGGAACTACTGTAGCCGGTCTTTAGCGAAGCAAAACGGGATAGAAATATTGATCCAGAATATTTCACATTTAAAACTTCAAATCATAATGGAATTGGGAATGACATTCTTTCGCTGAACCAAGGGGGCTAACCGACCAGGAGTCTAAGGCTGAGAAAATCAAACTGACCTAACTGACATGATGAAAATATGAAGAGAGAATAGTAGAAATGAATAACACATTTATCTAAGGGGGACCACTCAATATTGCTCATTCTGTCTAAAGAATATGATACGTTGTTGTTGTTAGTGAAATATCAAACTGGCGTATCTGACATGACTGAAAATTGGAGAGTGAATGTTGGGGAAATTATACTTCATCTACCCAAGGGGGATAACTCAATATGGCTTGTCTGTCGCAAAGGGAAATTGGAGCAATACCAAACTGTCGTATCTGACATGACTTGGAACATTACATCATTCAACCAAGGGAGATAACCGGCCATCAGTGAAAGGCTAGGATAGGGGGACTACGCACTGTGGATAATAGAATTGGGAATGCTATGACGTCATTGAACCAAGGGGGATAACCGACCATCTGGCATCAGTCAAAGGCTGAGAAAATCAAACTGACCTAACTGACATGATGAAAATATGAAGAGAGAATAGTAGAAATGACAACACATTTATCTAGGGGGGGGGGCTACTCAATGTTGGCTCATTCTGTCGAAAGTATATGATATGTTGTTGTTGTTGTTCACAAACAGCTCGGGAGTTGTTCAACATTGCTCACCTTGGTACACTTACCAGGCATCAAACCGACATATCTGACATGATGAAAATTAGAAGAAAGAAAAGTTAACACATATTTATAAGGGAGACTACTCAATGAGGCTCAGTCGGCCCATCTACCCAAGGGGAACTACTGTAGCCCGTCTTTAGCGAGGCAAAACGGGAGAGAAATACTGATCCAGAATTCACATTTAAAATTTCAAATGACATTCTTTCGCTGAACCAAGGGAGATTACCGAGCATCAGTCAAAGGCTGAGAAAATCAAACTGACCTATCTGACATGACGAAAATATGAAGAGAGAATGACTAACACATTTATCTAAGGGAGACTACTCAATGTTTCTCATTCTGTCTAAAGAATGTGATATGTTGTTGTTGTTGTTGTTCACAAACAGCTCGGGACGGGAGTTGGTCAACATTGCCCACCTTAGACACTTACCATGCTAAACGCTATACTGATCCTGCTGTCATTAGCTGAATAAATAACCTTGAAACTTGAACGTCATGTGGTCATCAGTTTGCTTGATTGTTGATCAGATATAGACAAAGAACCATGTTTCCCGCATTGTTTCTCGTGTCCTTAGCGAGGTCAATATAAAATGTGGAATTGAATAGCCTTTTTTTCATATCAAAACTCGGAATCGGGACTCTTGTAATCGTACGAGTTCTCCATCTGCTATATGGAGAATCAGAACTTTACAGTAAGCCAACCACCGCCCCGACCGCCACCCAATCCTCCCTTGAAGTTACTGACATGTTCTCTTGATAATCCACAGTGATTTGCTCTCGTGATCCCTTACATGAAGGATGGACCAGAAATACTGTGTACATAACATGGATGTACAGCGTGAATAGAAGGGTAGAGGAATAAATAGCAGAGCCGTACTGTATAAATAACTCAGCAGTACGGGACAGGAGTAAATTTCAAGGAGGTACTGGGTAATGGCAGGTCAGAACTGGGTGGATAATAGTGTAGTATAGTGTAAATGCCAACTCAATACTGTTTACTTACCATTTTAGTACTATATGCCAGCAATACTGCTTGCATAAATGCCAGTGTAGTAGTGTATAAAATTTAACTGCAGTGTACTAGTATTGCGTAAATCACCAGTACGGTACCAAGGATACCAGCGTAAGCTCCGCAGAGCCGGGGGGACTGGGTGGGTTATAGCTTCCAAACTTTTTCAACAAGATGAACAAAAATTATCATGATTCAGCCCACACAATTCACTTCAGCAATTGCCGAGGTAAATGCCGTGGCATAAGCAGTTCACCTCAGCACTGTTTAACATGGCCTTAAATAGGAATTATATTAATATGACATTATTTTCGCCGAGATGAGTTTTCCGAATTGTGTGGGCTGTGATTCGGCCCTCCTCTGTCTCGTATCCAGCTGCCTGAATGGTAATCGATATATATATGTCATGTCTCGATTAACATCCGGTTTCCCATGGTTCAAATATCCAGTTTAACTGTCACTGACTACCAAGTTTAATGCAGTTGATGCTGAGATATCGACCTGTTCAGATCGGTAAAGGCAACCTTTATTTCATGTATTTTGGAGCGTAGCTGTTACCTTGATCTTGTCGAAGTGGCCAATGACTTCGTGTCTCTAAATGAGAACAGGTACAGGAACTTTGGAAACTTCTCCAAAGAGAAACACACTCAACTATCATGATGTATGCAGTTGAGTGGATCGATTGACAGTAGCAGATGCATTTACTTCAACTGCCGCGAGATAGTAACAGTTTTAAACAACAGTTTGAATAACATGTGCTTCACAAGTTCAACAATGAGTCGAATCAATTCCAACTATTGTGTCAAATAAATCAGTTATCAAAAAATTGCAGTAGTGATCGCGCATACGGGTTAGGCCACTGGATCATACACTTAAGCTGAAATTAGAACCCACCACCCTATCCCCCCCACCCAACACCATTCCCCTCTCCATCTGTCGATATTCTCCATGCATATTTACATCAAGGTTTTGAAGGTTTGTTTTTCATTTTCTGACCATCAAATGTGTGGTCATTTGTGGCCAACTGATTTTGATATCACCTTCGGGTGCCCAAATATGGCTGAAAACTCATCTCCCGTTGAGTATCGGAACTTTCCGGGGCCTAGGTGGTCCCTGGACCCTCGCCTAATGTGCTGGGATAGTCCAGCCCCTCCATTTTCAAAATCACTCTGCGAGCCCTGCATGATACATGTAGTACTGTGTATAATACAGTACTGGTACTGTGTAAATAACAGGACAGTGGTAAGAATATTTTCTACATATCAGTGCAGTACCTACTTCGCTCTGCACAGGCCAACCACCGATGACCAATGAATATCATTCTTACGGAAGAGTCTTGGTCCGCTTTGTTTATCACGGCAACCAACATCCGGGCATCCGCCACCTTTTCTCTGAGTGGGTGAGAGATCTTTCGGCCAATCGCCATTAAATGTTTCCATC
The DNA here is from genome assembly GCA_036873755.1 of Hanleya hanleyi. NCBI lineage: Eukaryota > Metazoa > Mollusca > Polyplacophora > Lepidopleurida > Hanleyidae > Hanleya > Hanleya hanleyi. The sequence goes on from JAVTVY010004546.1 coordinate 313,519, forward strand.
AAATGACGGCGCTAAGCTGCCAAGATTACTGTCTCGGTAACAGTAATAAATTACATAGCGTATATGACATCTAATGAGTGATAACTGTGTGGAAAGACGCGAGAATCAACTGTGAATTAGAGCAATATGAGTTGTCTCCCTTTTCAAACGTTCATATGTCGTTAACGGCAAAACTAACAATAAACGGATGGCAAAACAGCTCTAATTACTCTAATTTTTGAGTTAAGAGTGAACAGATTTTTGGATAACTTCCTCCATTGTTTAGTAAGGTTCGTCAACTGAGTGTAAACATTTGTTCACTGATACCTTCAAATAATTAACAAATAATTCCCTGTAAATGTTGATTAATATCCAACTGATAAGACCACGCTTTATCGTCGTGAGTATATGGAGATCAAGCTGCCTACATTGGTAACATAAAAACACCGTTCAATTGTTTCAGATTTTTGAATTGAATGTTGTCTGTTAATAAAGACGGGGAAAAGTTCCTTTGAGAGATGCGGTAAGAGAGGGTGTCGCTGTCAAAATAGTGGCATGGCTTCCACATTACGCGAGAGTTGTGATCTCACTATCATGTGTAATTTCGATCACATGAGGTAGTTAGTCAATCGTGGTTAGTATGAGGAATCTGGTCACCTCCGAGTTATTACGGCACGGTGATTGGGTAACCAGATAAAGCGCTCCCTTACGGCCAAGAGGCGCGAACTAGGGGATGTGAATCAGCGGGGGAACAAGGAGAGTAGGGACGTCAGTGACACAAGCGGAATAGTATGAGCGTAACTTTCAAGCCATTACTGTGTAAATAGCAGGGCAGTAGATCTGTAAATAACAAAGTGGTGCTATGTTAGCAGTCAATGGGTCTACTATGAAAAATACTGTATTAATAAATATATTTACAATTATAGACTCGATAACTGTTTTTGTCATCACATGAAGCTGGACAACGAATCCCTAATTATGTTAATAATTTGGTAATAAATCGTGACAACTTGGAAATTTAGTTAAGTTCACTTGTACATGTACATTTAGCCCATGTGTTCTCCGAAAATCAAAAAGCATGTAACGACTGTGTCGCTGATGCTATATTCCCTTTGCAATTTTCTTTATAAAAATTATGTGATTATCATGCATAATATTCTAATATTTCCATGCCCTGGGACCTTCTTAGCTCTGATATATAATATTACCATGATGTCCTTCATGTACCTCAACTTGCCTTGGTTTCTTATGTTCAGTTTAGGGAGCAACAAATCTTGATTGCATTGAGTTCATGAGGCTTATATATTAACTTTAATCATCGCAATAGGAAGGCCTAGTCATAAATCCCACAATTCTAATAGCTCTCCATGATGTTATTCTATTGGTAGGATATGAATTATAACCTCTCAAAAGATGTACACACTCGCACACATGTTCTTTACAATAAGGTATCACCTGGTAGTTAAATTATAATTTGTACCTGGGGATCAAGTTGCAATTTTGTTCCTGGACAATAACTTTTGATTTCCAAATTTGGTATTTGGGTACGTTGCTTCAAGATCCCGCTTGGGATTGTTTATCATGGCAATTCACCTATAGTGGTGCCACCTGGGTGGCTAGATATAATTTCGTTTCCAGACAATAACTTTTGAAAACCTAAATGGATTCTTCCCAAATTTGATATGTGGGTAGATGTACCTTGTAAGGCCAGCTCATTGCCCGGGGTCTCCACCACAAAGACCAGCTACTTGGTCTGTACCAGGGAGGTCAAAAATGAAAGAGCAGATTTTACAGTCAGCACTGACAAGACTTCATTTAATACTGGGTATGCAAGTTCATATGTCTCGTGGGACAGTGTAACCTAGTGCCAGCCCAGGACCTCCTGGCTGAGTTGGCTATCTGTACATCTTATATACTTCTATGAATAAAAGAACCCTAGTGACACATGTGAACATTCTTGACATGTCATACCTTGTTTTACCAGATACAATAGTTATGCCATATATTTATCTACCTCAGCTGGAGCTCTTCCTTAATTATTTTGTTAATACTTTTTAACTCTGTCTCAGTTTAATGTTTCTGCCTTAGTCTAATAGTCTGTTGTAATGTATACCAATTCAGTCTAGTACACCCTGTGTTCAATTAAGAAATCAATAATTGTCAGTATATACATATTTACAGAATGGTGAGCTGTACAATGGTACATTTATCTCCATTACATGTAGCAGGGAGTTTTAATATGGCAGCCCCGAATCCTGGGTGATACTTGCATCAAGATCTCGCTTGAGATAGGATATGTAGGACATGGATTACAAACTCTCACAACATCTACAGTACACTCACACACAAGTTCTTAACAGTACCGTAACATATCATTGATGTGATATATATTTTCCAGGCTATCTCTGAATCACATTCTTCAAGCTGTGATAACCATTTCTTTGAAAAGCAAGCCTGACATGGACGTTCCCAGAAACACTTTCTAGGCATGTGTTGAAGACAACCCTGGAAATCAAACTTACTTGAATATTTTGCAAAGTACAAATTTTGACACCCATCTTGGATATTGTTTTCTATAGCACACCAAAATTTGTATCACTGTATAAAGCTTCAAATATGGCAATTATTCGAAATAGATATGCTTAATTTCTGCCAGGTTAGCCAGTTCAAACCTCCTATATATTCAGTATGGGACATCTGTGATGAGTACTCAAAATCAGACTATCCAGCATGTCCAGAAATGCCAGACTGAGCATGTTGGATTACTGGGGCTGAAATCTGTATATCAGAACTTGGCCATTCCAGATAGATGCACTCACTTTATCAGGAATGCTTTTATGACTAATGTTTTTATATGAAGCAGCATTTTGTCCTGAACTTGGACTTGATTGTTAAAGAGGTAGTAGACCTGGGCCTATCGTACTATCGTACTATGCCTTTAACATTTTACATTAACCAACAATACATGCGAACATTTCCTTACACATAATTGAGAGCCACTTTAATGCTCCTCTTATCAGAGCGGGTGGTTGGTGGGTGCCCGCCCCTTTTGTATCTAGTTGTCTCTAGCCAACTTTCCATACAAATAAACATGACTGTTTTCCCCCCTTATTGAATGCCCTTCATCTGTCTATACCGGAGATTTATATTGCTCATGTGAAAGGGACGGCAAGTTCACACCAGGCTGATGCAATCAAGTGTGGCCGTGGCCTATAGTTTAATATCACGAGCATTGAAATCACACTTCTCACCTCCTCTGAAAACATGACATGACAGCCCATTGGCATTCCGGGCGTGACTCTTTGCAACGTCACACTCTCTCTTAGAAATTTTATTGCACTGTGACGGGTTATAACGTGATGTCATGGACACCTGGTCACATTATCCGACGTCATCTCAGTCATTTCCAATGTTCATCTTGTTCACTAGACCGAATTGACGAATCTAACAATATTGATCCCTATAAGAAATACAAGACTTCGCGACTTGAAAATCTTTTGGCCAAACTTTGCAAGTGATCATGCTGTTCAGTTTACCTGAATAATTAAAATCACGCTACTTCCTCTTTAAGGAAAAGTGGATTCAGCTGCACATGTGCAGTGTCGCGGGGGATCATGAATGTGTCAGAAAGGTATCATGTAATCAAATCACTTGCTTGTGAATAAAATTATTTTAAATAGCTTTTACAACTCGAATAGATCAGGAATAAGTTTTTGTTATGGTGTCTAAAGTGATAAGATTATGCAAAACTATACCACATATCATGAAAGAAACCATATCTTCCATTGTGAGATGGATATCACTATTATTTTTGGCTTTTGAGAAAATTTTGTGCAGACCAGCATTTGAATCAAGCTGTTCAATTGAATTGTTTATTTGTATGTAAGTGTGTTTGAATTATTCATTCTGAAGGTATTTGTGAATTCAAATTGTTGGGTTAAATAATCAACAAAATCGTCTTCCCAGTGTCTTATCAAACCTGGCAACTAACTTAATGAGTAGTGAAGTGGAACTTTTGGAGATATTTACCAGTGAAAGAAATGGACTGCCTGGAATTATAATCATGGGGATGTTAAACATTTAGCAAATGATAAAGTCTGGGGTAGGTTCAGTGGAACTTGTGTTGGTGCTTAGGAAGTGAAATATAACAATGGGAATTGTACTATATATGTAGTAACATTTCTTTGTTCTGTTGAATTGCCGTCGAAAGCCGATAACCTCAATGAGGGTTTCAACCCTAGTTATCAGGTTATGGTCCTGTTAGTAATACCATTGTGCCTGAGAACTATTTGAAAAGCTATCCATATTATTGAGTATCGATACTCCGTGCTGTATATTTAACAAGATATTTTCATGTAATAATATGTGTGAGAGATAGCCTATCTACTTCAGCATTTTATCTAGATACATAAGAAAATATTTAACTTATTTAATAAATTACACTGTGTAATGATGTATGTAGATCATAATATACAGACAATAAATCAATAATATCTCTGCAGAAATTGCTTGTCATTGTGTAATTATTCTGTGTTGGTAGAATTAAGCTGGTGTTGAAATGTCTTACTACATGTATGTTTGAAATTATTTTTGAGAGAGAAAGAATAAATTGGTCGTCCGCGGGATTCGAACACACGACCCCAGCTAAACGCGCCGATGCTCTACCGACTGTGCTATGGTGGCCCATAGGTATTACACCCGTGGACTGTCACTGTGATGACCAACCTTCTCTCTCTGTGTTGCATTGTGCTCAACTGGCTTTGTAATGAAGAAATGATATTTGGTGTATAGCCCACTACTGAGCATATATACATAAGAAATGATTTTTGAGAGAGAAAGAATAAATTTGTTGCTCTGAAAACTGACCTTACTGACATATTGCGTTCGTGTGCAAACGTTAGCTAACAAGTAAAATCAAAAATAGCACAGTCCATATCCATCCCAGTGCGCATGCGTCAATCTCATGATGCAACTAGTTCTTCACTTTTTATACGCCCGCCAAAAGGCGGACGTATTATGTGATGGCGGTTTCCGTCCGTCTGTCCGTGTGTCCGTCCGTCCGTCTGTCCGTCCCTCGTGTCCGGTCTATATCTGGGACAGTTTTCTATCTACAGTTCTAATTTTTGGACCGCACTGCGGTGGTCTAATGGTTAGAGCGTCGGCCTCGTAAGCGGTAGGTTCTGGGTTCGATCCCAGGCCGGGTCATACCGAAGACTTGAAAAATGGGACTTGTTGCTTCCTCGCTTACGCTCAGCATTAAGAGGATAGAACAAGGACTGGTTCGCTCGGTGTCAGTATAATGTGACTGAGTGGGGTGTCATGTCTGCCTACGGCATGATGTTTCAGTGGGACAGCACTATAAAATGGCAGCATTAGATCTGCTCTGTTACAAGTAGGTTCCCCTTCCCCTCCCCCTCCCCTCCCTTCCCTTCCCCGTCGTGATATAGCTGAAAAAATGTTGAAAGCGACGTTAAACCCTATTCACTCACTCACTCTAATTTTTGGTGAGTGGATACCCTACGGGGAGACGATGTGTCGCGTACCAAAATCAAGGTCGAGGTCAGAGGTCAAAGGTCACTGGCTTCAAAAACAGGAAAGCACTGAAGTGTTCGTGTCCGGTCTATATCTGTGAACGTTTTCTATCCACAGTTGCAATTTTTTGTGAGTGGATAAACTAGGTGGAGACGATGTGTCGCGTACCAAAATTGAGGTCGAGGTCAGAGGTCAAAGGTCACTGTTGCCTAAAATCAGGAAATCATTGATCATTGACAGTTTTCTATCTACAGTTCTAATTTTTGGTGAGTGGATGCCCTATGGGGGAATGATGTGTTGCATACCAAATGTAGATCGAGGTCAGAGGTCAAAGGTCAGTGTGACCGAAAAATCTGGAAATTATTAAAAATATCTCTAGTTTCAAGGTATGTATTGGTACCAAACTTTGAGTATACCTTACTCACATGGCAAGGAGGAGCCATACATTTTGAGATCAATTTGTCAAAGGTCAAGGTTACAGTCCCCCAAAACTGAATCAAGTTTAGCTGACTCTATGTGTTATATGTAGGTTGGAATATTCAGAGTTCTCTCCCATACATGTACATGGCATTTGTCCTGTGGAGTTGTCTCCCATGTTTCTTCATCAGGACTGCACAAATTGAAAATTCTGCTTAACCCAAATATGGGTTACGCTAAAAAATTTTGGGTAACCCTTCTCTGATTTGCATAACCCATCCCTGTTGTATACAGGTTAATATCCGTAATTCAAGTGAACTGAAAATGGGTTACGCATAATGAAAATTGTGTAACCAAACCTATTTGTTTGCGCAATTTGTGCAGTCCTGATGAAGAGAATTTTTCATGAACACATGAAAAATTCTCTCGCCTGAAAGGAATCCATTTGCAGGAAAACTACTTCGATTTCAGTATTGGATAGGTGAGCTCTTGGCTCTTGATTCAAGGTCAACTTGTTATCAAGAGTTAAGCTCATTTTAGTTTATCATTCAGTCTATGATGTGATATATGTTACATTGTCGGAAGCACAAAATTGTAGACCTTTCTCTGGATTGATAGCTACCAATTGGAATCAAGGCTAGTAAACAACCTTGAAATTTGGACCAATGTAATTCCAGATATACGGGCGTATATTGAAGCCCCTTGGGCTCTTGTTTACTTTGGCCCACCATTGTAAAGACGTCTGTTAACAAAGCTCTCGAGAAAAATCGAAGGATTTACGTTACAAAGACGGATCTGGATCGTCAGCAAGACTACAACCATCACTATATCAGTTGGGAAGTATTATTTGCTGTTATTTACGATAATTATGACCTCAATGTTCTGTGGAAAACCAAAGTCAATGGCCGACCTGCATTCCATTTGTTTGCCGTGTCGCGGCCATATTGTTTGCCACCGTAACCATAGATGCCAAGAGTGTCAACAATGGCCCGATGATTGTTTTGATATGACTGGGTCGGGTGTGAGTTCCCTTCCCCCGGGTTTGGAAGTGGAGACATCTGTAACTCCGTCTTCTCGTTTTTATGAAAACGGGACGACGAAGAAGCCTGCGCCGGTTGGCAGTCCCTGGTCGGGCCCTCTATGGTCTTTAACTAGTAAAAACCTTGTGCCTAGCACGGATACCTTGAGTTCTGATTTATTTACAGAAAATAGGAAGAAGAAGCCTATCAAGGTACTGGGCTCTATCCGAGACGAAATGGGCATTTCCACGGATGTCGCGGTTGAATTGGAAGTTCCAGGATGAAATGCAGACGGGAATCGGGAATAAGGACCACTACAACAACAGAGAATGGTGATATTGTGGGTTTGCCTTTACGGTCTGTTGGGGTTGATACAATTGGGGAGAATTCCATTAGGGATAATCCTGTATCACCCCAGGCGGTTTATTTTGACAGCACGTCAAATGTATTGCTCTCTGGTGGCCCAGAGGCAGTCCGTGGCCTGGTGAGTAGTGCTACAGGGACTGATTGTCGCTCGCAATCAGTCCTTGACTATAGCACAGCGGGGGTAACTTCTTATAGGTACAAGGAAGGCCAATGTGGTTTCGCCAGGTGTTAACACCACGGTCTTACATAATACCTCCTATAGAGATATGGGATCTATTGTGCAAGACTGGGCGAGATCAACCCTGCGCAGGCGATAACTCGAGGGTTGTCAGACGCGCAGGGTCGAAGTTGTTAGCCCGCAGGGTCATTTCCGGTTCCGCAGATAAATCCCCTGGGAGGTTCTGGGAATACGACAGTGGCCCAGTGGTTCCGGTTTTGAGTCGGGAAATCGACCGTTCTCAGCGGCGATTATACCAAATAAGACTCACTATCAGGTTCCGGTCAGTCAATTCCGGTCCCCGCTGGGTTCCGGTTTGGCTTCCTCAGAGTTTACGGTTCGGACACATCGTCCTTCCGATCCCGTTTTGAGGCCTGCTGTGGCGACTTCCGGTGGTTTGAGGCTTCCGGTTCGCCCGGGGATGCAATGGCCTAGCCATTCTGCATCGGCCTGTAGGCAAGCTTCATTCAACCCAAGGGTAATGTAATGTAATGCTTTATTTAATTTTATGAGGATTGTGCACAGCCACAAGGCCACGGGGCACTCTCCTCAGATAACATACATATAATAATTTACATACAGAGAAAAACATAATAAATTGTTAAAAAACAAAATGATTACAAATAACAAAAAGATGATTTACATACATAGAAAAATCAATTAATGGTTCAATGACAATGCGTTTTGAGGGTGGTGGGATTTTATAGATAAGACTTATGTAGAAGTGGGTATGTCGTTACTTCATATAATTCTAGCTTATTTACAATGAGTCGAATAAATTTTTATTTACACAACTGGTAAAGCACTGGTTTGATTAGCTTCATCTGTCACCGGTTGAGAGTGTTCATGAGCATGAAAACGTTTCGATGCTCCAATGAACTTTTGGACTATTCCAAAAACAGACATATTTGTTTCATAATCAAAGTCAGAGGAGCCACGCAATAATAAATTTAATAGGTAATTTGGGCAGTCATGAATTAGAAGAGAGTGGTGTACACCGGGACAGATCAAGTTTGTAATCGAGGTGAGCATTGGCTTTCTCAGAGCGGCGAACATGGGGCAACTCAAGAGGAAATGATAAGGGTCTTCATTGTTGTGATTACAATAATGGCAGATAGAGATTGGAGAGATGTTATACGGAAGTTCCGGTAATTGACCACTCACTGTACGCTACGATCCTTCGCCAAATGGACCAGCAGGCAGCTGAGATGGCTCAATTCCGGCAACTGTTGCTGGCTTCTACCGGTAATGCTGAGGTTCCGCAATCGGTTCCTTCGCAGTTTCCGGGTAGTATGTCACATCCGATTGATCTAACAGTTGATCCACCGATGAGACGTCAAGGGCCCGTGAGTCGTCGTTCACTTGAGGATTCTGATAGTGATCTAGATTCTGAACGACACTCATACATACGGAAGTACTTGATACTCTATACGAGTTGTACCCGAACATGACACGGCCCCCGCCTCCGGCGTCCTCTCGCCTGCAGATAATGGCAGATGCTCCGACTAATTACACCAGGCAGACGTCGTCATTACCTGCGTCAAACGCAATTCATGGACTATGCTCAGTTCTAGAGACGGTCTTGGCCCAGCCCAAGACACAGCAGGAACGTCTCGCAAGGACTAGTAAACGTGCTCTCTTCAGGCAAGGCTCTTGTTTCGGCACCATTTCCGGTAGAGAAACCTTCCTCAAGAGCGTACGGTATTCATGAATCTGCCTTTGACTTTAAGGCCGCTGAACCGGGACCGGAATTTGCCGACATCTGTTATGGCAATAAGGTTCCGGTCAAGGTCTCTGTCCCGCTTTCGGGCAAGCAGGCTTCTACTCTAGAAGAAGCTGTGCGACAGGGGGTAGCTATTGCCTCACTCATGGATTGGTTTTTAACCGCTATATCCACTGTACTGGGCAAGCTGTCGCAATCCCGATTGGCAGCCAGTAGTAGATCTGATCTGCAATTACTGACCGACCTACAGAATGTAGCAGCTAAAGCTAATGCGGACGCATTAGCGCTGTCTGCATTCAATGCAGCGATGTTAGTTCACATGAGACGTCAGGCTTATATGTCCTCAATTGTGAACTACACTCCCGATGTAGTGCTACGTACTATAAAGGAACAATCGCCCGCATCTGCGCTGTTTAATGGGATTATCCCGTCTCTTAGAGAAGTAGACAAGGCTAAGCCTTCTGTTCTTCCTAGAGCGGGTGGTGCGAGGACTAAGAGAGTGTCTAACGACACTTCCAGTCCTCCTAACAAACTGACCAAGGCGACCGCTTCCACTTCCGGTCCTAAGGGCAAGCAAAAGGCCACTGGTCAGAACCCTCAACAGCAAGACCAGAGCACTTCCGGTAAAGGTAAAGGAAAGCGCTCTGGCAAGAAGCAGCAGTCTGGCCGGTGACGATTCGGGCCATGTCAATCTGTTGACATGGCGGGACCTCGAATTGCCGGTCCCGCCAGATCCCAGTCTCCCAGTAGGGGGACGACTACAGGGGTTTTGGCGGAATTGGCTAAAACTGGGGATGGACCCCTGGGTAGTCAATTACAACACATATAAGGGAAGTGGGAAGAGATGCCGACATAGACGTGCCGATACCCTTCGGTATGGCTGCCCACTAGAGTTCCTAGTGGCTCCTCCCTTGACTGCCGCTCCACTTCCGTCTCGTATTCCTATACGAATGGAACATCTTCTGGAAACACAGGCATCTGTGGACAAACTCATCCAGAAGCAAGCAATAATAGAACTTCCGGTCAACGACCGGTCCCCCGGGTTCTATTCTCCGGTGTTTCTTGTGCCGAAAAAGGATACACCGGAAATGCGCATGATCATCAATCTGCGCAGGCTGAACAAGGACTTCCTGTCGAAACCTCCTCACTTTGGTATGGAATCCTTTCAGTCTATCAAGACCGCCCTGGTCCAAGGGGAATGGTTAACATCACTGGATCTAAGGGATGCTTATCTGCATATCCCGATCCATCCGAATTACCGGAAGTACTTGAGATTTATGGTCGGCGCTCCCCGTTACCAGTTCCAGGTCCTTCCGTTCGGGTTGGCCAGTTCCCCTTGGGTTTTTACCAGGGTGTTTCAGCCAGTGGCGGCATACCTGCACAATCGAGGCATAAAATACCATTTTTACCTCGACGACTCCATTATCAGGAATTTGTGCAGGGAACAGCTCCGTTGCGATACAAAGTTTGTATTGCTACTACTCCAGTCACAGGGTTATCTCCCACACATAGACAAATCAGAGTTAACGCCGTTCCAACAGCGATGCTTCCTTGGCGTGGCTTACTACACCAATTTGGCTCTTGTTCGGCCACCGGAAGTTCGCTGGCGCAAGATATGTCAACAGATACCATGGTTTATCAGACATTCTTGCCGAACACAGCCCTTCAATTTGCATCAGTAATCGGCCTGCTGACATCCACTCAGGATGTCACTCCTCGAGGCCGATTATAGTGACGTCCATTGATGCTATACCTGAATCAGCATTGGAAAGACAGGCTAAGGAATCCCATGATTCCTGTCACCTATTATGGTGGCTAGACCCTCTCAACGTGATGCCTGGAGTAACACTGCTTCCGTTTATAGCAACTCGTCAGTTGTTCACGGATGCATCGATGCAAGGTTGGGGGGCCCACCTCGGGTCCAAGTCGACATCAGGCTTTTGGACTGCAGAGGAGAGATCGTTACACATCAATGTACTGGAGTTCATCGCCGTCAATCGTGCTGTTCTCACATCGATAAACGATCTCAGAGGTCAGTCGGTACTGGTAGCCACAGACAACACGACTGTAGTGGCATACATCAACAAGATGGGGGGAACTCGGTCGACCAACCTATTGTCAAGCCGAATCTCTATTCCACTTGTGCTGGACACACGAATTGGTTGTTCGTGCCAGACACATACCAGAACATCTGAATGTATTAGCAGACGCTTTGTCCAGAAAACATCAGATTTTACCGACGGAGTGGCAACTTCACCCGGACATTCTGCGCCAGATCTCTCTGATCTGGGAAACTCCGCAGATAGACCTGTTCGCCACTCGCCTCAACCATCTAGTTCCTCTGTACATGTCTCCAGTACTGGACACACAAGCAGTGGCAGTAGATGCGCTGTCGCAGGATTGGACGGGGCTGATAGCTTATGCGTTTCCGCCTCCGGCAATCCTGCCGCTAGTACTACAAAAGATACGACAGCACCGCTGCATAGTGTATCTAGTAGTTCCCTGGTGGCCAGCTCGCACGTGGTTCCCCGACCTCCTGAACATAGTAGTCGACGTTCCAAGACGTCTTCCTCTATGGGAAAAACTACTTCGTCAACCGAAGTCAGCCATTTTCCACCATCAACCTCAGGCATTCCGACTGCACGTGTGGAAGTGCTCAGGAACAAGCTCTCTGAGGCAGGATTTTCTCGGGAAGCTACGCAGAGAATGGCTGCTTCCACTCGAAGCTCCACTTCCGCATGCTATCAAGGAAAGTGGAAGATCTTCCAAGAGTGGTGTTTTGGAAGAAACATTGATGCCAGTAATGCCTCTGTTCAACAGATAAGACTTCCTTATTACATTATCTACTGGTATTAATCCTGCTTCTGATCCTAATTTAACGTCCCTAGTTAGGTCGTTTAGGATTGATAGACAAGCCGTTGTACCGAAACTTCCAAAATGGGATTTGGCGCTAGTTCTGCGGAGACTTTCTGAACCTCCGTTTGAGCCTATAGCCACCGTCGAATTGAAGTTTTTGTCCTATAAAACTGCGTTTTTATTGGTTTTAGGTTCAGCGGCGAGAGTGTCTGAGTTGCATGCTCTGGACATTAGAGAAATTAGACACGATTCTAGGTGGTCTTATGTAATGATGTCCACTATACCGGAATTCGTGGCTAAGAACCAATCCTTGTACGATGGTACTTCTAGGGAATTTAAGGTTCCCGCTTTAGCGGATTTCTTGTCCTCTGGTCTCGAAGCGGATAACTTGATGTGTCCCGTCCGAGCTCTTACGGTATATATTAATCGTACCAAGGTACCATGTGCTGGACGAATACGATTATTTATTCCATTTTGTCCTCGGAGCCAACAGGAGATATAAAAAAATACTACCTCCTCTTGGCTCTCCAAAACTATTAGATTAGCCTACCATGAAGTGTCACCGGTGCAAGCTGCGTTGTATAATGTCTCCGTTCACGAAGTCAGGGCGATTGCGGCATCCTGGCCCTTATGGACCAACAGGTCAGTAACTGAGATAATGAGGGCATGTTACTGGAGATCACATACAACCTTCGCATCATATTATCTGAGGGATATGACACTCATCAAGGATGATCTCTACTCTTTGGGACCCCTAGTGACAGCACAGCGGATCACCGGGGTCGGGCGACACACATACACTAGAGGCCTGTGTGTTTTTATCGGTTTTTAATGGTAAGAATCATGTTCCCACGAAAAAACTTTTTTTACAAAAAGGGGAGGGGGACGTGTATATGACTTCCATTACGCCAGCGCCGATTAGCTCTGGGAGATTAGGGCTTACCTAGTACCAATGTATACGATTACGTGACTCTACACTGATACTAACGGGCCTTTCAGGAAGTCCATGCTTAAGTTTAAGCTTTACGATCAGTCTGGGAGTCCCATGCTGGTATCCGTCCCGGTGCGTGTGTTTTTGATTTCATGGTCGCTTTGTTCTCCTGCCATCCGAACTTTGGCATTCTACGCAATATGTCAGTAAGGTCAGTTTTTAGCACAAAAAAATCTAAAAAATTTATAGTTAATTTTTACATTTTTAAGCTAAAACTTACCTTACTGACAGAGTAATGCACCCACCCGACCTCCCCGCTTGGGTCTTTACGACGTGTCGTAAGAAGTGAAGAACTAGTTGCATCATGGGATTGACGCATGCGCACTGGGACGGATATGAAATGTGCTATTTTTATATTTTACTTGTTAGCTAACGTTTGCACACGAACGCAATATGTCAGTAAGGTAAGTTTTAGCTTAAACATGTAAAAATTAACTATAATTTTTTTTAGATTGGTCATCAGCGGGATTCGAACCCACGACCCCGGTTCAGCGTGCCAATGCTCTACCGAGCTATGGCGGCCCATATGTATTACACCCGTGTATTGACCATGTTATGTCCCTGTGTCATATAAAGCCAGTAGTGCACAATCCAACACTGACAGAGAAGGTTGGTCATCACAGGGACAATCCACGGGTGTTACCTATGGGACGCCATAGCTCAGTCGGTAGAGCAGCGGTGCATTGCGCCAGGGTCGTGGATTCGAATCCCGCTGATGACCAATTTATTCTTTCTCTCTCAAAAATCATTTCATATACATGTATGTTGTCTACCAATGGATAATATTGATTTGACAACCATTTTACTACCGTTTTAAACAACAGCAATGCTCATTCAGCAAAGTCCATACGGTGGAATGCTACAGTTTCTTGAAAGTCCACAAATCTCGTTCAAAATCTCGTTGCTGTAGCTGCCAATGCTGTACATAACAACACAACAAAATTTGCATGTATCAAGACTACCAATCTTAATAAATTAATATCTTGTTGATGCTCCCCAATCGTACATGTCGCTATATAGGATCTTACGTATTTCAATTGAATTTGATCTTCTGAGCGCCCATGTCATGAATATTTATTAGCATTATGACATCATGGTCGCATCTGGACTAACCAACCTGCAGTCAAGGAGGGGAGATGGGATCACAGTCTCCGTTTACCTCAATGTTTACACCGAAGACCAGTCCATATGTCCACCCCGTATTATGGTGCCACAATGTCGGCCCACAAACTTGGACAGTTGATAGTAGACCTACTAGGGAACTGCATATTAAAAGTGGGTTTTTGTTGGTCAGATTGTATGGTGGCCGTCTTGGAAATTGTCCAAAACCCTTCTCCGGAGGAACCACTGAACCGATCGACTTGGCATACGTAATATATGGGTGAGGGTCTTCAATTCTTCTGTAGGGTTTTTTATTCCTTGAAAACTGATGGCCGCCATCGACCAATCAAATTGGTAGGATTTTGAAGTAACGGATTTGGACGGGGAAAGTGACGGGGCTTATTCTGTTGAACCCTGATAGATACGGATCTCTAGTCGGCTAAGATAAAATAGAGAAGACCATAGTCTATAGTACTGAAAGCAAATACCGGCGATTGGCTGAACGGTTTAGCGGTCATCTTGGATTTAACCCAATTTTAGATCTTCTCCTGTGTAACAGCTGAACCGATCGATTCGGTCTTTATTTAGACTACAGGGTTTGTAGCTGGGAAATTAAATATTTCCACCACCGACTAATCAAAATGGTCAGATATCAAAGTAACGGCTTTAGACGGGAAAGTGACTGAACATGATATGACGATCACGAATATGCAAAACTTTTGCTCTAACTTCACGTGGATTGGCTGCCATTTTAAATTTTGTGACAAACTTTACAAATGTTGCAAGGGCTTATTCTCTTGAACCCTGATAAGTTCAGATTTCCAGTCTACTGCGATAGATGGGGAAGGCCATTAGTCTGGGAGCCAGGATCGGATTTTGGTGAAAGTGTTCACCCCATCGGCAAGATAATTTCCATCTATACCATGACTTTCTATGGCTATGGGGGGTATTACCCAGGGTGGATGTAGAGTTCCAAAGTGGCGCAGTTTTTTTTCTATAGCGGACCATATGTTCCACTACTGACATTCATTTAACTTCGCCGAAAATGGGGGTAGATGTATTTTACTCACTGTAGCTTTTTTGTTATTGGTCTAATCTGCCTAAACGGTATCATATATTAATCATTAATGGTCGCAGAGTTATACGTTATCAAGATTTGTTCCCGTATCCCTTCCTTGTAACCTCACTTGGAGAACATATTCAAATGTCAACTGAAAAAATTGCTCCCGTTTAGAAATGGGGGTAGGTGTATTTGTATCGTTATATCTCCCTTATTATTGAACCAATCTATGTAAACGAGATGAAATTTTGCTCCGTGTTACCTCGCGAAGTTTTTTAATACCTAAGATCGTGGTTAGTAGTAGTCATTGAGCAACTGGACTATTATTTTCCCCGGATGTAACTATGACGTCACAGTTTTCCGACGGTGGCGCCATCTGTACACATTGGTGGCAAAAACCCGCACTAGGGGGAGACAACTCTATCTTGCATTGAAAAAAAAAAAAAAAAGTTCCGGCAAAAAAAAAATAAAAAAAAATGTATTCATGCGCGGTGATGCGGTTTGGCCGCGGTTTTGGCGGTGATTCGGTCTCGGAAAAAGCTTCCGCGGAGAAAAAGTAGTCCCTACATAAAATGGTCCGATGGGGTCGAGTGAGGTATCAAAGTGAAGCTTAGGTGAAGGGGCATCTAATGGGTTGGGTGTGGGGTTGACATATCGGCCTTCTGCGCATGCGCGGCGGCCGAAGGGTATGAAAATAGCCTTTTTGGAGCTAGGGGAGCCCCTAGTTGACCGATGGGGTCGAGTGAGGTATCGATGTGAAGCATTCGTGAAGGGGCATCTGATGGACTGGGCGTGGGGTTGAAATATCGTCATTCTGCGCATGCGCGGTGGCCGAAGGGTATGAAAATAGCCTTTTTGGAACTAGGGGAGCCCCTAGTTGACCGATGGGGTCGAGTGAGGTATCAAAGTGAAGCATTCATGAAGGGACATCTAATGGGCTGGGTGTGGGGTTGATATATCGGCCTTCTGCGCATGCGCGGAGGCCCAAGGGTATGGAAATAGCCTTTTTGGAACTAGGGGAGCCCCTAGTTGACCAATGGGGTCGAGTGAGGTATCGATGTGAAGCATTCGTGAAGGGGCATCTGATGGGCTGGGTGTGGGGTTGAAATATCGGCATTCTGCGCATGCGCGGTGGCCCAAGGGTATGAAAATAGACGTTTTGGCATCTAGGGAAGCCACTAAGGGTCCGATGGGGTCGAGTCAGGTATCAAAGTGAAGCATTCGTGAAGGGGCATCTGATGGGCTGGGTGTGGGGTTGAAATATCGGCATTCTGCGATATGCGGTGGAAACCTTTGCGCGCCGGGGTCAAAGGTCAGTTCCGGTCACGTGAACGGGAGCGGAAGTGACCTCCGGAGCTCCGGAACTCCGGAGCTCCGAGTTCTCTTGTAGCAACGCCCGTCAACGCCCGGTGGTGGCGTCGGAGCTCCGGAGCTCCGAGTTCCATGAGCTCCGGAGCTCCAAGAGCTCCGCGAGCTCGGAGCTCTTGCATATAAACACACACATGCATCTGTGAATGCTTCATTATACGCCTGGTGTCCGTGGAGATGAGAGCCATGGTTTACGCATGTCACTTGTGTTCGAAGTCATTTTCCACGCCATTTAATCTACGTAGGCATATACAGCGAAGCCATCTCAAGGAACGGAGTCCCGATAACGTGCAAATTCAAAGTACGCGCGAGGAACGATCAACACCTACGTCACACACGACAGTATTAGAGCACCCTTATACGATGACGGTGAGCGGCCCTACGGGGTGTGGAAAGACGTCCTGGGTGATGAAGTTCTTAGAGGAAGGTGTGGCAACCCCAGCTCCGACACGTGTTGTTTGGTGTTATAGCCAATGGCAGCCCGCCTACGAAACTGCACGACTACAGAATGTGAGCTTTGTTCCAGGAATTCCTCACGACATAGACGAACCCTATTATTTCGATTCCGAGCAGACCAACGTGGTAGTGCTCGATGATCTGATGAGTGCGGCCAATGACAATTCGAAAATCGCCGACCTATTCACCAAAGGGTCCCATCATCGAAATCTGTCCGTCATCTATTTGACTCAGAATCTCTTTCCTCAAGGGAAGGCGTCCAGAGATATTGCCTTGAACTGCCAATACTTTGTGTTGTTCTCCAATCCCAGTGATAGAGCACAAATCCGTGTGTTTGGTAGTCGAATTTATCCTCAGAACATTGACCATTTTATGTGGGCGTTTCAAGAAGCGACAATTCGTCCGTACGGCTACCTGTTCGTAGATTTAAAAGCCCATACCCCGAAGATCGTCGGCTGACGACCCACCTGTTACCCGGCGAGGAATCACCACAACGGCATATACCCCTACACCATCCGCCGAGTGCACTCCTGGCAGAGCAGCAGCAGAAGCCCACCCCCATACAGCGGGTCCGCTTCATACCATCAGTCCTGGAATATCACCCAGCCGTGAAGGCCCAACCCGAGGTTGAAGAACATAATGTGAACTCGAGGCTATGGAAGGATTTGTTCAAAGAAAGTATGGACGCCGAGATGGGCGGGATGTTGGAGGCCACAGGAAACAAGTTTCAACGCAAAGGGTATTCGAAAGAGGAAGCTGCAATTTTAGCCCATAACAGACTGGCACCCAGACTACGACGGGCTTTACGTCAGCAGTATGTCGACTTACTGACCCATATGAAATGGTTGGATAAGGACCCAGTCCATATGGAAATTGAAAGAACAGCGTCGATGTTGAAAACCTCGGCCATGAACTGGAAAGCGGCGTATGTCAGAGCAATAGCACAAAAGAAACATTTGTTCGAACGCATCATTAAACGTCGTTAAAGCATTAAGAAAGTGTGTTAAAGCGTTGAGACGAGCGTTAAGGCGTAACGACGGGCGTTGACGGGCGTCACTGCATTTCGATGAATTGATGTCAATTCCATGAAATCAGAGCTTCTGAGCTAATTCACCAGGACGTTGAAGCGTTGAGCTAAGCGTTGATGACCGTTACTGTCTATAAAAGCGAGCGTATTCCCAAAACACGCACAGTCGGCGTTCAACCGTCAACATGGCTTATACTTGTTCTGAGTGTGAACGCACGTTCACCAGACATTACGATATGATGCGACACCAGAAAAATATACATGGGACTGAAGACGCCGAGGAGCCCGTTGAGGCAGATATTGATACAGAGATTGATGAGAGTGCATCGACTGATACCGAATCCAAGATGGCTGACAGTCTATCTACTGATATGGAGAGCTTGACCTCAGAGAATCAGCCTTCATCCCAGGAAAGTGAGGCAGAACCTACCTTCTGGGATCGTATTGTGACAGCAACTATCAATACTCACGCTGAAGCGATCGAGGACGCCGGAGAGGATAATTTACAACAGACGTACACCCAAATGCGCCCCGCATCAGGAAAACAGCCATGGCGATCTATGAACAGTATACCTTACTACCGCTTGAAATGAAAGGGGACCCCACGCACAGGTCCATCATGAAGACCAAGCGTCACTTGGAAGAGGATATGGGTTTACCACCCATCGAGGCCCTGGAAAATGCGATCAGAATGCGCAAACAACTGTTTCAGGACATGCTTCCCGAAGAATATCCAGGCCTGTCCGACGATGATTAGAATAAACGGTTCAGAATGAACATGACCGAAGAAGGAACACAGAGATTGCCGAGAGTCTATCTAGTGATGCGGGGAGCTTGACCTCAGATAGTCAGCATACGTCCGTGGAAAGTGAGGCAGAACCTACCTTCTGGGATCGTATTGTGACAGCAGCTATCAATACTTACGCTGCAGCGATAGAGGACGCCGGAGAGGATAATTTACAACAGGCGTACACCCAAATGCGCCCCCTGCATCAGGAAAACAGCCATGGCGATCTATGAACAGTATACCTTACTACCGCTTGAAATGAAAGGCGACCCCACGCACAGGTCCATCATGAAGACCAAGCGTCACTTGGAAGAGGCTATGGGGCTACCACCCACCCAGGCCCTGGAAAATGCGATCAGAATGCGCAAACAACTGTTTCAGGACATGCTGCCCGAAAAATATCCAGGCCTGTCCGACGACGCTTAGGTCACAGCGAGCAAAGATGGAATTTCTGAAATGGCGACAGACAAGAGCAGCCGAAAATACATCTAACGGACAAGAAGGAATATAACAGATGTAGCGCCAAATGGCGGCCTCTGATTGGACAAGAGTGTTCTTGAGTTCTAAACATACCCAACGCGGCTCCACCAGCGTGGGTATGATGTAACATTGGGGAAAATAAACTATATGAAAAAAAAACAACTTCTTGTTGTTGTTGTTCTCTCAAGTGTCATCCTTGTTGTTTTTGTTCTCTCTCCGGTCTATATCATGGCGTCAAGGCGTTATCTTAGAGCGTTAAGGCGTAACTACGAGCGTTGACGGGCGTCACTGCATTTCGAAGAATTAGTGACAATTCCATGGAATATCCAGAAAATCAGAACTTCTGAGTTATTTCACCAGGGCATTGAAGCGTTAAGCTTGACGTTGGCGGGCGTTGCTACAAGATGACACCTCACACTACGCATTCGGACCAAGGATGATTAGTGGCTCCCCCAGCTCCAAAACGTCTAGCGGGACCCATACAGGGTCCAGTTTTCGACACTAGGTGACCACATCCCCACGAAATGGCCAGTTTTCGACACCGGATGTGCCGCCATCTTGAACACACGTGCCGCCATGTTGGATATGGCCCATAATGCACCGGGTCAACATACTCGCTTCTGATTGGCTGAGAGCTCTGTGACGGATTTGAAATACTCGCTTCTGATTGGCCGAGAGCTCCGCATTGCGTCTGCGCATGCGCAGAATGATATTCCTACCACACACCCAACCCATCAGATGCCCCTTCACGAATGCTTCACTTTGATACCTCACTCGACCCCATTGGACCATTCGTGGCTCCCCTAGCTCCCAAAACGTCTATTTTCATACCCTTTGGCCACCGCGCATGCGCATAATGACGCTAGTTCAACCCCACACCCAGCACATCAGATGCCCCTTCACGAATGCTTCACATTGATACCTCACTCGACCCCATTGGACCATTAGGGACTCCCCTAGCTCCAAAACGTCTATTTTCATACCCTTGGGCCACCGCGCATGCGCAGAATGCCGATATTTCAACCCCACACCCAGTCCATTAGATGCCCCTTCACGAATGTTTCACTTTGATACCTCATATGACCCCATTGGACTATTAGTGGCTCCCCTAGCTCCAACACGTCTATTTCCATACCCTTGGGCCACCGCGCATGCGCAGAATGACCCTAATTTAACCCCACACCCATCCCATTAGATGCCCCTTCACGAATGCTTCACATCGATACCTCACTCGACCCATTGGTCCATTAGGGCTTCCCTAGATGCCAAAACGTCTATTTTCATACCCTTCGGCCACCGCGCATGCGCAGAATGACCCTAATTTAACCCCACACCCAGTCCATCAGATGCCCCTTCACATAAGCTTCACATCGATACCTCACTCGACCCCATTGGTCCATTAGGGGCTTCCCTAGATGCCAACACGTCTATTTTCATACCCTTCGGCCACCGCGCATGCGCAGAATGACCCTAATTCAACCCCACATCCAGTCCATCAGATGACCCTTCATGAATGCTTCACTTTGATACCTCACTCGACCCCATCGGTCAACTAGGGGCTCCCATAGCTCCAAAAAGGCTATTTTCATACCCTTCGGCCGCCGCGCATGCGCAGAAGGCCGATATGTCAACCCCACACCCAACCCATTAGATGCCCCTTCACCTAAGCTTCACTTTGATACCTCACTCGACCCCATCGGACCATTTTATGTAGGGACTACCGCGCATGAATACATTTTTTTTTATTTTTTTTTGCCGGAACTTTTTTTTTTTTTTTTCAATGCAAGATAGAGTTGTCTCCCCCTAGTGCGGGTTTTTGCCACCAATGTGTACAGATGGCGCCACCGTCGGAAAACTGTGACGTCATAGTTACATCCGGGGAAAATAATAGTCCAGTTGCTCAATGACTACTACTGTGGTTGTATCCCAACCATATTGTGTATTTGAAGGTGATATTCAAATGAAATATATTGCCTCTTTTAAAACGTGTATGTGTGATTAAACTGCCATATCTTTCTTAATAATGGCCCTATCTGACTGAAGGTCATATTTTTTTCAGCATTTATGCCATTGTCATATACAACCACGATTCATTTTTGTATCTCGGCCTAGTATGACATACTTGGGGGGCCGTTACAATCCAAATGTCAACTTGAAAAAAAAAATACTCTTTTCCAAAATAGGGGTATATGTAAGTGTGTTGCTATATCCTTATTATATACTGATCCAAATATGTCTGAATATCGTAATATAATTCTCAACAGTACTTAGCAGTGTTTTTCAGTTAGTACTTTTGCTTTATCGTTCAACCGTATGATGTAATTGGGGATTGTATTCAAATTTCACTTGAACAAATCTACTCCGTCTTGAATAGGGGGTTATGTGTAAATGGCACAATATTTCTTAATAATTATTTGGGCTGTCTAAAATACTTCATTTATTACTCAGCAGTTGAAAGCGAAGTTATACATTAGCGCGATAGATGATAGTTTTCCAACTCTATAACGTCGTCGTGGGACTATATTCAAGTCGAAAACGTACTCGCGGCTGCTAAAAGGTGTATGTTTGATTATATAGTAATATTTTTTTTCAATACTGATCCAATCTGCCGGGACTGTGTCGTGTACTAGTTAACACTGTTATCATATTTCATATTTTGTTAGAAAATTTAAAGCACAGTTGACTAGTTCTATATATGATAAACAAATTTAGGTGGATAAGTATGGAAGTTATCAGAGTTGAAAACTCTAGGTCCATACCAAATTTAAAACGGAGAAAACGGCAGAAAACTGAAGACGATAACGTCCATGCGATCCACAACTCACGAGGTGTGAAAACTACAATCGTCGGCGAATCTTACTGGAACATTTAGCAAAAAATCGTTTTTATTTCGCCTTTTTAATAACTTTGCTGATTTGTTACTGAGTATTAGCTGTCACTTTATTAAAAATTAAGGAAATATAGGCAATAAAATGAATAACGTCGCACGGACGTACTCGTCTTCAGTTTTCTGCCGTTTTCTCCGTTTTAAATTTGGCATGGACCTAGAGTTTTCAACTCTGATAACTTCCATACTTAGCCATCTAAAGTCTTGAAATTTTCAAATTTTGTTTAGCATATATAGAACTAGTCAACTGTGCTTCAAATTTTCTAAGTTCGCTTTAGTTTTTTTTAGATATTCGCGTTTTACTAACTTTAGCATTTTTTTAAAATAAACTTGAATACAATCACTTCTATGACGAAGTTATTAAAAGTGTGGCACAGTTTACTAGTTCAGATAGCTAATAATATATGCCTTGAATTTCAATAAATTTGCATTAAGCATGTAGAAGATATGTGTTGTGAAAAAGTGGGTATACTTTTCGAAAGTACTACTGTTCAAAGCTGTGTAGAGTATTTATTCTTGAAATGCGAAATCATAATAATATCCAATTTCTCCAGAAGAACAGCTTTCAGAACATATATAATATGATAAAATTGGTCAACAACTTGTCGAGTAATTAAGCAAGAAGATAAGAGGTGTATAGTCAGCCTTTGGCTATGTCTCTGGCTACCTTAAGAGATCTGTAGTAAAACAAAGATATGTTGAACCTATTACCTATGTCCTGCTCTCCCATATTTTTCAACAGAGAATAGTTTGTTCAGTTTGTATTTTAAAACTAATCTCAGTTACATGTGATAAAAATATGATAACAGTGTTAACTAATACACGAAACAGTCAAGGCAGATTGCATCAGTATTGAAAAAAAATATTACTATATAATCAAACATACCCCTTTTAGTAGCCGCGAGTACGTGTTCGACTTGAATATGGTCCCACGACGACGTTATAGAGTTGGAAAACTATCATCTATCGCGCTGATACATAACTTCGCTTTCAACTGCTGAGTAATAAATGAAGTATTTTAGACAGCCCAAATAATTATTAAGAAATATTTCGTGTGTCATTTTCACATAACCCCCTCAAGACGGAGTAGATTTGTTCAAGTGAAATTTGAATACAATCCCCAATTACATCACACGGTTGAACGATAAAGCAAAAGTACTAACTGAAAAACACTGCTAAGTACTGTTGAGAATTATATTACGATATTCAGACATATTTGGATCAGTAATAATAAGGATATAGCAACACACTTACATATACCCCTATTTTGGAAAAGAGTATTTGTTTTTCAAGTTGACATTTGGGTACGGCCCCCAAGTATGTCATACTAGGCTGAGATACAAAAATGAATCGTGGTTGTATATATATGGCAATGGCATAAATGCTGAAGAAAATATAATGAATTTCAGACATTATTAAGAGAGATATGGCAGTTTAATCACACATACACGTTTTCTGAGAGGCAATATATTTTTCTAATAAAATTTCATTTGAATATCACATCCAAATACACAATATGGTTGGGATACAACCACGATCTTAGGTATTAAAAAACTTCGCGAGGTAACACGGAGCAAAATTTCATCTCGTTTACATAGATTGGTTCAATAATAAGGGAGATATAACGATACAAATACACCTACCCCCATTTCTAAACGGGAGCAATTTTTTCAGTTGACATTTGAATATGTTCTCTAAGTGACGTTACAAGGAAGGGATACAGGAACAAATCTTGATAACGTATAACTCTGCGACCATTAATGATTAATATATGATACCGTTTAGGCAGATTAGACCAATAACAAAAAAGCTGCGGCGAGTAAAATACATCTACCCCCATTTTCGGCAAAGTAAAATGAATATCAGTAGTGGAACATATCGTCCGCTATAGAAAAAAACTGCACCACTTTGGAACTCTACATCCACCCTGGGTAATACCGCCCATAACCATAGAAAGTAATGGCTCTCAGACTAATGGCCTTTCCCATCTATCGCAGCAGACTGGAAATCTGAACTTATCAGTGTTCAAGAGAAATAGCCCTTGCAACATTTGTAAAGTTTTTCACAAAATTTAAAATGGCAGTCAATCCACGTGAAGTTAGAGCAAAAGTTTTGCATATTCGTGATCGTCATATCATATAATATATGTTCAGTCACTTTCCCCGTCTAAATCCTTTACTTTAATATCTGACCACTTTGATTAGTCGGTGGTGGAAATATTTGGTTTCCCAGCTACAAACCCTGCAGTCTAAATAAAGACCCTGTCCCATAGATTATGCATGGCAAGTTTCGAATCGATCGGTTCAGCTGTTACACGGGAGAAGATCTAAAATTGGGTTAAATCCAAGATGGCCGCTAAACCGTTCAGCCAATGGTCTTCTCTATTTTATCTTAGCCGACTAGAGATCCGTACCTATCAGGGTTCAACAGAATAAGCCCTGTCACTTTCCCCGTCCAAATCCGTTACTTTAAAATCCTATCAATTTGATTGGTCGATGGCGGCCATCAGTTTTCAAGGAATCAAAAACCCTACAGAAAAATAGAATACCCTCACCCATAAATTACGTATGCCAAGTCGATCAGTTCAGTGGTTCATCCGGAGAAGGGTTTTGACCAATTTCCAAGATGGCCACCATACAATCTGACCAACAAAAACCCACTTTTAATACACAGTTCCCTAGTAGGTCTACTATCAACTGTCCAAGTTTGTGGGCCGACATTGTGGCACCATAATGCGGGGTATATGGACTGGTCTTTGGTGTAACGGAGACTGTGATCCCATCTCACCTCCTTGACTGCAGGTTGGTTAGTCCAGATGCGACCGTGATGTCATAATGCTAATAAATATTCATGACATGGGCGCTCAGAAGATCAAATTCAGTTGAAATACGTAAGATCCTATATAGCGACATGTACGATTGGGGAGCATCAACAAGATATTAATTTATTAAGATTGGTAGTCTTGATACATGCAAATTTTGTTGTGTTATGTACAGCATTGGCAGCTACAGCAACGAGATTTTGAACGAGATTTGTGGACTTTCAATGTGATGACCAACCTTCTCACTCAGTGTTGGATTGTGCACTACTGGCTTTATACGACACAGGGCCATAACAGGGACAATACACGGGTGTAATACATATGGGCCGCCATAGCTCGGTAGAGCATTGGCAAGTTGAGCCGTCGTGGGTTCGAATTTCGCTGATGGCCAATTTATTCTTTCTCTCTCAAAAATCATTTCATATGTATATATGCTCAGTGGTGGGCTATACGCCAAATATCATTTCTTCATTATAAAGCCAGGTGCGCACAATACAACACAGAGAGAGAAGGTTGGTCATCACAGTGACAATCCATGGATGTAATACCTATGGGCCACCATAGCTCAGTCGGTAGAGCATCGGCGCGTTTAGCTGGGGTCGTGGGTTCGAATCCCGCTGACAACCAATTTATTCTTTCTCTCTCAAAAATCATTACAAACATACATGTAGTAAGACATTTGAACGCCAGCTTAATTCTACCAACACAGAATAATTATATAATGACAAGCAATTTCTGCAGAGATATTATTGATTTATTATCTGTATATTATGATCTACATACATCATTACATAGTGCAATTTATTAAATAAGTTAAATATTTTTTTATGTATCTAGATGAATGCTGAAGTAGATAGGCTATCTCTCACATATATTATTACATGAAAATATCTTGTTAAATATATAGCATGGATAGCTTTTCAAATAGTTCTCAGGCACAGTGGTATTACTAACAGGGCCATAACCTGATAACTAGGGGTGAAACCCTCATTGAGGTTATCGGCTTTCGACAGCAATTCAACAGAACGAAGAAATGTTACTACGTATATAGTACAATTCCCTTTGTTATATTTCACTTCCTAAGCACCAACACAAGTTCCACTGAACCTACCCCAGACTTTCTCATTTGCTAAATGTTTAACATCCCCATGTTCTATTACCTGATTATTATTCCATACAGTCCATTTCTTTTACTGGTAAATATCTCCAAAAATTCCACTTCATTACGTGGATTATCATATTAAATCAATAGGCTTATTATATTCCTATCCTATTAAATCCAATAGGTTTTTTTTAGAATCTAATAGGATTTTTTAGAATCTTATAGGATTTCTCAGAATGTTATAGGATTTTTCAGAATCTTATAGGATCCTATAAGATTTTTTTGTAAGGGATCCATGTCCTACATATCCTATCCCAAGCGAGATCTTGATGCAATATCACCCAGGATTTGGGGCTGCCATATTAAAACTCCCTGCTACATGTAATGGAGATAAATGTACCATTTTACAGCTCACCATTCTGTAAATATGTATATACCAGTACTGACAATTATTGATTTGTTACTTGACAACAGGCTGTACTAGACTGAATTGGTATACGTTACAACAGATTATTAGACTAAGGCAGGAACATCTAACTGAGACAGAGTTAAAAAGTATTAACAAAATAATTAAGGAAGAGCTCCAGCCGAGGTAGATAAATATATGGCATAACTATTGTATCTGGTAAAACAAGGTATGACATGTCAAGAATGTTCACATGTGTCACTAGGGTTCTTTTATTCATAGAAGTATATAAGATTTACAGATAGCCAACCCAGCCAGGAAGTCCTGGGCTGGCACTAGGTTACACTGTCCCACGAGACATATGAACTTGCATGCCCAGTATTAAATGAAGTCTTGTCAGTGCTGACTGTAAAATCTGCTGTTTCATTATTGACCTCCCTGGTACAGACCAAGAAGCTGGTGTTTATGGTGGAGAACCCGGGCTATAAGCTGGCCTTACAAGGTACATCTACCCACATATCAAATTTGGGAAGAGTCAATTTAGGTTTTCAAAAGTTATTGTCTGGAAACAAAATTATATCTAGGCACCCAGGTGGCGCCACTATAGGTGGATTACCATGATAAACAATCCAAAGCGGGATCTTGAAGCAACGTACCCAAATGCCAAATTTGGAAATCAAAAGTTATTGTCCAGGAACGTAACTTGACCCCCAGGTACAAATTATAATTTAACTACCAGGTGATACCTTATTGTAAAGAACACGTGTGTGAGTGTGTACATCTTTTGAGAGGTTATAATTCATATCCTACCAATAGAATAACATCATGGAGAGCTATTAGAATTGTGGGATTTATGATTAGGCCTTCCTATTGAGAGGATTGAAGTTAATATATAAGCCTCATGAACTCAATGCAATCAAGATTTGTTGCTCCCTAAACTGAACATAAGAAACCAAGGCAAGTTGAGGTACATGAAGGACATCATGGTAATATTATATATCAGAGCTAAGAAGGTCCCAGGGCATGGAAATATTAGAATATTATGCATGATAATCACATAATTTTGATAAAGAAAATTGCTAAGGGAATATAGCATCAGCGACACAGTCTTTACATGCTTTTTGATTTTCGGAGAACGCATGGGCTACAACTACATGTACAAGTGAACTTTACTCAATGTTCAAGTTGTCACGATTTATATAATTAGGGATTCGTTGACCAGCTTCATGTGATGACAAAAACAGTTATAGGGGAATTGTAAATATATTTATTAACACAGTATTTTTCATGGTAGACCCAGTGACTGCTAACATAGCACCACTTCGTTATTTACAGATCTACTGCCCGGCTATTTACACAGTAATGGCCTGAAAGTATGAGGTCCTGCATTGATATGTAGAAATTATTCTTACCACTGTCCTGTTATTTACACAGTACCAGTAGTGTATTATACACAGTACTACATGTATCACGCAGGGCCCACAGAGTGATTTTGAAAATGGAGGGGCTGGACTATCCCAGCACATTAGGCTAGGGTCCAGGGACCACCTAGGCCCCGGAAAGTTTCGATACTCAACGGGAGATGAGTTTTCAGCAATTTTTGAGCACCCGAAGGTGATATCATAATCAGTTGGCCACAAATGACCACACATTTGATGGTCAGAAAATGAAATAGTAACCTTCAAAAACGTTGATGTAAATATGCATGGAGAATATTGACAGATGGAGAGGGGGATGGTGTTGGGTGGGGGGAGCGGGGGATAGGGTGGTGGGTTCTAGTTTCAGCTTAAGTGTATGATCCAGTGGCCTAACCCGTATGCGCGATTACTACTGCAATTTTGTGATAACTGATTTATTTGGCACAATAGTTGGAATTGATTCGACTCATTGTTGAACTTGTGAAGCACATGTTATTCAAACTGTTGTTTAAAACTGTCAGTTGCGGCAGTTGAAGTAAATGCATCTGCTACTGTTAATCAATCCACTCAACTGCATACATCATGATAGTTGAGTGTGTTTCTCTTTGGAGAAGTTTCCAAAGTTCCTGTACCTGTTCTCATTTAGAGACACGAAGTCATTGGCCACTTCGACAAGATCAAGGTAACATCTACGCTCCAAAATACATGAAATAATGGTTGCCTTTACCGATCTGAACAGGTCGATATCTCAGCATCAACTGCATTAAACTTGGTAGTCAGTGACAGTTAAACTGGATATTTGGACCATGGGAACCCGGATGGTAATCGAGACACGACATATATATATCGATTACCATTCAGGCAGCTGGATACGGGACAGAGGAGGGCCGAATCATGATAAATTTTGTTTATCTTGTTGAAAAAGTTGGGAAGCTATAACCCACCCAGTCCCCCTGGCTCTTGGGGCCCTGCTTACGCTGGTATTACTTGGTACTGTACTGGTGATTTACGCAATACTAGTACACTGCAGTTAAATTTTACACACTACTACACTGGCATTTACGCAAGCAGTATTGCTGGCATATAGTATTAAAATGGTAGGTAAAAAGTACTGAGTTGGCATTTACGCTATACTACACTATTATCCACCCAGTTCTGACCTGCCATTTCCCAGTACTTTCTTGAAATTTACTCCTGTCCCGTACTGTTGAGTTATTTATACAGTATGGCTCTGCTATTTATTCCTCTACCCTTCTATTCACGCTGTACATCCATGTTATGTGCACAGTATTTCTCTGCTATTTAACTATTAGTAACTGTTAATGTCACACTTAACATGCTTAAGTTTATTTCACTCATATTGTGACAGCCAGTTTGGCTGGTGAAGGAAGCTGGATTACCCAGAGTGAACCACCACCTGTCGGTCAAGTAATTGGCAAGCTTTCACACACCAGCTGGGCTCGAAACCTTGCCGGTAAAACTTGTCTCCACCTCAGGGTCATCATATGTAATATTCTCCAGATCTCCTTCATTAGCACTCTCGTCAGAACTTCGTATCATTAGCACTCTCGTCAGAACTTCGTACCATGTACATGGCTGCGCGCGGTTTGCTGTATTTTTCTCTACGGTCTTTCTTGCAAACATACTGTGCACACACTAATGAGATGTTCAAGGCAATACTGGCTGCTGTTACAACACTGATTATGATGATGATCACCAGACATAACCTGAAAAAAGACACAGAAAAGTGTTCACGGATGAGACCATTGATGCAGAATCAGCTCTCTCCCTGGTTCAGAACTCTAAAGTCAAGAACCAGAAGTCAAACTGATTCTATGAATGAGGTCTCATATCAGAGTGACATCCGATTCCAGAAACTGAGTTCTGAACCAGAAAGACATCGAGTTCAAGACATAGGGTTCCAAACCAGAGAGTTTGACATGGCCAATTCTTAACCTACAAAAAACAGACATCTCCGAGTCAGAACTGCATATCCAGAACCAATTGTCTCCCAGCTTCATAACCATATGTCTAGAACCACACAACCATGACAACTCATGGCCTGTATATGGGAATATCTGCTTTCAGATCAGATATAAATAACTTAAGTCCTTGATTTGAACAAGATTCATACAGATATCTTGTAATGCTTGTGACATATTTAAAGATGCAGTGATTAAATTATCCTAATGAACCAAGTAGCGTGCACAGAATCAGTCTACAGAGCTTCGAAATAATGGGAACTGGAACATTACAATATCGGTAGTTGTCAATATTCTTTGGTGTCAGATTAGACAAGTATGAGTGTAACTGTACCATTATATCTTATCAATATACATCTCTCCATCTCTATCTGTCTCAATGGCCTCACCTGTACTGTTCAGGCTGATCAACAACCAGGTGTTGCTGTTTGATCCTTTTCTCCATAAGGCAAGTGACAGCTGAAAACAGATAATTTCCTCAACATGAATAACTCTGGAAAATACTGACATAATAGGTCCATGGTATTTTTTTCAGACAGTCTTGTCATCACGTCTTCCACTTCAAATAGTCAAGAGATAAGGACTCTTGGGCTATGCTAGGGTTTAAAATTACAAAAAATACTGTTCTTGCATTAAGCTTACGTATGTCTAATTTAAAACCTTGTCAAGATGAGATTATTTTGTTGCAAAACATTTACTAATGTTTCGAAAATGATAGCTTTTAGAATTTCTATTCTGTGGAGGAAAAGCAAAAGCTATCTTTGAAGACTGGATTGCCACACCTGATTAGACAAACAGTTACTTTTCATTTGTTGTGTCATTGAGCTCACCCGTGAAGAGTATGGTGCCATTCAGGGAGTAATCACAGCTGCCAGTGAATAGGTTACGGGTGCAGTGTTCTGGGCAGTAACACACACTCTGACAACCCTTACCGTAGCGACCATAAAAACACGCTGTTGGTATACAGAAAAGGAGATATGACAAATTCTCTAACAATTCAATCACCCCCCCACCCCGGATTTAGGGGACAATGATTCAATCAGACATTTAATAAATTTGATACCAAAATATAATGATTTTCACCATCCTCTGATTTTATGGTGGGAAATTCCATTTCCTGTTATTGAATCATTAGATGATTTCCCCTATTATAGTATGGACTCTGTGAGTGGCATTTTAGAAGCTGGGAAGACAATAAACAAACTATTTTCATCAACAACTCTATAAAATTGAGTGATAATAATTTCATTATTTATCAAGCAATTATAATATTTTGGCCTTTATTCCCAGAAACCTTTAAAATCTGTTTAATTTTTACCCAATCACATTTTTTTTACAATGATAAATGTCATCCTACTTACGTCTATCACAGAGAAGGCCAGTAAAACCAGGTGGACAATCACAAGCACCATTGACTGGATTACAGGTAGCATCATGATTACAGCGACACAGCTCTGAGCACTGCCAGCCATAATGTCTAGGATCACATAATTCACTGCAGCTCTCACCCGTCCAGCCTTTATTGCAGATACAGCCATCTATAGAAATATGAAACAATCATGACACTTTTTGTAAAGAGTGAAGATTTTGAGCCCTATCGGCATTCGATCTGGGGTCCCCTTACTTGCCACACCATCACTCCACCGATTGAGCTAAAGCGAAATTCCTGTTAGCTGTGAGTTAGTACAAGCGCTGGTATAATTGCCTCCCGTTACACGCAGGGGTCATAGGACTATTGTGATGGGGGCGGGGAATTAATGTCCAAGTTGATTTCAGTTTTATACCCCTTCCTGGTTTTCAGTAAAAACGGTAGTCCCTCATACCAGCATGTGTTTTATCCACATGTATTTCACATATCAGTGATACCAGTGGAGAGGCAAGACACATCAAATCATCTACATTTGTCGGATACATGACGCCCACATTTACGCAATGCCGCAGCTGAATCGTGACCTACAAGTTTGTCCAGACACCGGAATCACTGTCCAGACACAGGAATCACTCGTATTTTTTTAGGGATTGTTGTTAGGTTTGATGAAAGCAATAACAGTTGCCTTGATATCATTGAATGTCCCTTTTCTACCTACATGTACATTACAACCCAGGCCGGACACTGAAATCTAAAAACACAAAATGTGACCTGGTCTAAACTCTGTCCTATGTAAATATATTCCAGACATTTGTGTCAATATTTCAGAAACAACTTGTTGCACAACAGCGCAACTGAACTTTCACTGTTGATTGGTGTACTGAACTTTCATCAAGTAATGTGTAATTTAGAAATTTAGAAATTTAGTGTATATAACTAACACAAGGCAACTTCTTTATTGCTGTGGAGCTGAAGTTTCATTGGAGATACTTCCAATTTTTTCAAAGCTAATTGCACTCATTAGCTTTGAAAAAGTTGGAAGTATCTACAACGAAATGTCAGCTCCACAGCACTAAAGAATTTGTTATCTATATAACAGCATTTTGTTAAGTAATTTGTACCAAAATATGATGTAAATCCTTCTTGCAATTTTCCGAGAATCGCCAAAACAAACAAGAGTCTTCAATATAAGCATTTACGCTGGTCCAAATGTCAAGGTTGTTTAACAGCCTTGGCCCCAATTGTTAGCTAGCAATCCAGAGAAAAGGTCTAAAATTTGGTGCTTACGAGAACGTAGCACTTATGACATAATATATGTAATGATAAACTAAAACTATTAGTAACTAGGTGACCTTGCAACAAGAGCTCGCATATTCATAGGACAAATGCTATACGCGTGTAGGGGAGACAACTTTGAATATTCCAACCTGTATAGCCAAATGTATCTACTAACAAAGATTATATGTTTTTTAATGATATCCTGATTTTCAGGTCACAGTGACTGCCCTCTGACCTTGACCCAAATTTTAGTAAGTGACAGATCGTCTCTCCCTACTGCATACTGCCACATAAAAATGTGACTTTTAATGATTTTCTGAATTTGGGGTCACAGTGACCTTGACCTAAAGTTTGGTACATGACACATCGTCATCTATGGACACAAAAAAAAATCACGAGTTTGAACAATTTCCAAATCTTTGGATTTCAGGTGACCTTGACCTAAATTTCTGTACGTAACATATTATCTCCTTATACAAAATGTGATTTTTAATGATATCCTGATTCTGGGGTCACACGGGTCATGATTTTTAACAATTTCCTGATTTTGAGACTTTGATCTTTGACCTAGACCTACATTTTGGTATGTGAAATATCGTGTTCCCCTAATGTATCTACTGACACAGTAAAAAATGATTTTTACAGATTTCCTGACTTTTGGGTCACAGTGACCTTTGGCCTTGACCGAAAGTTTGATAAGTGACACATGTTTTCCACTAATGAATCCATTCGCAAAATATTAGCAATATTGAATAATTTCCTGATTTTTTTCAGATCGCAGTACACGACACATCGTCCATCCCTGGGATATCCACACACAAGATATTGGAACTGTAGATAGAATACTCTTCAGATATAGACTGGACATGAATTGACGGACAGATGCTCGAACGGGTGGACAGAAATCGCTATCACATAATATATCTGCCTTTTGGGCACTCATTTAAAAAGTGATTGGCAGGGTAAATTTTGACATTCTGGTGGCAAGTCTGCATGACCTGCGTCACTGCACCATTGAAGTCATAATTTAACCTGCAAATTGCCTGTCCCTTTTTTGCCTTGAAGATTCACACAGAACTTTTCTTGATATATTGGATGAAAATTGCCAGATGGTAGTTCAGCTACCAAGCAAGGTTTCATTCTTCTAAATATGTTTTTCAATGAAATATCGATGTCAGGAAGATACATATACAGACCAACATCTCACCTTCAGTACAATTCCCATTAGCATTACAGGCCTGTGGACAATGTAGACTGTCACAGGCCTCACCGGTCCAGTACCTCTCACACTGACAATGGCCCAGAACACAGGCACCATGTCCACTGCAGTTAGACAGTGGGGTACAATCTGGCTCATGAACACACAGAATGGTGGTCACTTTTCTAGCACAGCGGTACCCACTGTCAGGACTGGGATTGTTAAACAAAAGAAAACCAGTAAAGAAAACCAGTCAGATCAATAAAATAACTGGAATGACTGTCATCCTGGTATGCACAAATGCAGGTAGGGTACTAAATTCTAAACAATTTCAGGGGTCTAATTCGAAGGTGCTTCAGTTGTCCTGAACAAGCAAAATTTCATATTCCACTGAGCACAATTAAATCCTAATGATATATTCTGAATAATCTTGTGTTCACCTTGATCATGTTCATCTAAGAAATACAACAGTGGCTACCACACAATATTGCTTCTACCTACATGTACATCAGCAGAGATTGAGAAATACAGAAACTGCCAGGTTTACTGTGAGGAACAGGATCTACCTGTGTTGATGCTATCAATGCTGTATTAGATGGACAACTTGAAATTGCAGACAATGGGTGAAAACTGAGGGTTAATGAGAGAAGATCATTATGTGGTCCTGACCAAACTACATAATATTAAGATTTATGAAAATATCAAGGACATGAAGAGATGCACAATGGTCCAATAATCTGCTCCGTCAGATTTACTCTCTCCAGCAGCAGTGTGAATGCCTCAATGATGTCAAAAGCCTGGGTATTTCAAATTTTATTGGAACCCCAGGTCCTCTTTCAGGGGTTCCATATCCTTTGTTCCATGGCAACCCACCATAAACTATTTAGCAATGACAACTACAATTCAGTTTATTCTCCTAACTGATGGAAAACGTAATTTTGTTTCCATTTTTGTTTTTGGTCATTATGATACTGCCATGCTACAGGTAAAATAAGGTCTGGTGTCATTAATAATGAAATGAAAATGATGTCTTCTTGTTACAATCACATGTAGGAATGAAATCTGATTAATATTCTTACCAATTGTCAGTCGGGTAGTTGGCCAAACTTCCGTTGATAACAAAGGTAGAGGATCCTCCCCCATCCAAGTTTATAGCATCAGCAACACCCAACTCTATTAACAGGTCACTGAACTCCCACAATGATACGCTATAACAGAAATGAGAACCACAAGGTATTGCCAGCTGCATATATTAGCCCACCCACTGAGCTGCGACCCATGACCATTGATGGCACTTGGGAGCCGCCCGTACACTCTTATGATAAAAGGTTACAATAATATATGGGATTATGGCATGAAGCGATTCTTAATTTGTTTTTAACGGGGCTTAGCTTAGGCAGGAAGTTGTGATCAAGACTCATATTCGATGTTTTGTCCTGCACCAGTATTTAACATGAAGCAGCACCTAAAACGTGCATTGATCCCTCAGCCATTCATCATTTGTATGAATAGTAATATGAAAGGTAAAGCTCTTAAACATTGGCAGGGCTCCCACTGGGCCCTATTTCTCCCATTTTCTGCTCTCCTCTATTTTTCCCTATATTTTCTCAAATTTGCCCTATTTTGCCCTATTATTCCTATATTTTCAGGATTATTCGTGCTTTTTCGCGCAGCTCTGACCTTGTATTTATTGTGATACATATACACGAATAGTTGGCTTATTCAAATCCTCCAAAATGACAAGTGTCCAAACTAAATTGTACCGTGTTTCTTCCTTACCAACGTACCTTTATCCCAGTGAGGAGTGCAGGCCCACATATGGCAACAATCTGAGGAACTTCAGATTTTAATTAACAAGTAATTATCCCTGTTGGTGACTGAAATGCCCTGTTTTCTGGATTTTGCCCTATATATGCCCTATATTTTGGTCATTATACCCCTATATTTGCCCGATATTTTGGCCATTATGTCCCTATATTTTGCCCTATATTTTGGCTATGGGTCAGTGGGAGCCCTGCATTGGGAATCAGCTTTCGCAGAGGTGCTATCATACTGTACGAAAAACGTTCCCAACATTCCAATAGAGGCTTATGGCCTGGTCAAGTATATATTCCTGTGAAGGTTAACGGAAAAGGACAATTGCTCTGAATTTGGACCGTTAGTGCACATGAACAAGTAAGTTTAGAAGTTGTTCAAGACGTCGTAACCCCTACCAGAATACAATATATTTGGCAGGCATGAACAAAGTGGAATAAATGTGGCACAAATGATTAGGACTGGAGAAGGAACTGTACCATGCACATATGCAATACAATAACCAAGTTCCATATAAGTTCTAATAAAGTTGTCCATCACATGATAACTGTCATGACTATGAGAAAAAAACTCAAGTTCATGTTGAGCAGATCAGTGTATATTGGTTATTAGATGCATGTTACATATACAGAGTTTATCTTGGTTATATTGGCACATACCGCAGGGTTAGTGTCATCATTTCACCAAAATCTGGGAGATGGTAACTCGCAAGGGTCAAGTCGATTTGAATCTTGCATTTAATTTCCCAAATTTTGGTGAAACATGCACATTGGACCAGTGAGTCTGTGTTGAAACTCAAAGTGTACACATCTTAAGCTTGAATAAAGCATTGGAAATTGCATACACAGTTTGAAATATATGTATTAATGCAGTGTGACGTCACTGGACCTAAATATGATTGCAACAGACCACCATAGAATACCATACTTTATTTGCAGTTTATTCTGTGTAATAAAATCGTAAAAAATTACAATAAACATTTTCCGACACAGTTCGCAATGGTCTTTCATTTGATGGAAACTATACTTGAGGGTTTACGATCACTTTAAGGACGGGCAATCGGACAATTTGGAGCTGCGATTTAGAAGAAATATTCAATATTTATCATGGCTGCAATTTAGAAGAATATTCAATATTTAGCATTTGTGCTAATTATACAATATATTTTCTTTCGGGAGAGGCAGTCCGACAATTTGCGTTTGCGAGTTATCATAAATATTGAATATTTCTTCTGGCTGCAATTTAGAAAAAATATTAAAAATTTAGCATTTGCGCTAATTATACAATATATTTTCTTTGGGAACAGACAAGTCAAAGTGCTAACTAGCAGTAATCCTAGAAATTATCTTCAAAGTAGCACACCCTTTTCTAAATATCACTGATTTTAGAAATTATTTGCGAAGTAGCAGATCTGCTAAATAGCATGCGAGACAATAATAACCAGTTCTGCACCGTAATGCAAGTTTGAGATTGTAATATTATTCAAGGTTGACGCCAATTAGTTAAGGTGCTGAACACAAGAATCTTATTAAATGGTACTTCACATACAATGTAAATACCAAACCCTGAGTTGAATTATTTCACCAGACTATATAATAAAATTGCTTGGAGAGTCAATATTGTTCACTCATTTGTCTAGGATAGTATTGCCAAGGCATGACAACAATGCTGTTAGACTGCTCAGCATGGGCAATGACATTATAGTGTGATTAATAAACCATGACTGGATGTGTATTGACTTGTCGAAGGTTATAAGCATCTTCCGTATAAGTTTCAGGATTGTCCATCAAACAGTAACCAAGATATGGACCAGACAAGAAATTGTTGCCAGATGAATGATAACCGGCCATAACTCTTTAGGAAATCATCAAAATATGTAAAAAGCTGACAGGAAACATGGGTAAGGTATTAAGCATCTTCCACAGTTGTCTGTCAAATAGTACGCGACATATGGACCAGATAAGAAATTGTTGCCCAACAGGATAAAGGGTCATAACTCAGTGAGAAAAGCGTACAAACCTAACAGTGCAGGTCGGCCAGGTAATAACCATCTTCCATGTAAGTTTTGGAGTTGCCCATCAAAATAGCAACTGAAATATGGACCGGCCAAGAGATGCCCATTACAAGACCCCAGCGTATGACTGAAATATTGTTGAAAGCGACGTTAAATCCTACTCACTCACTCCTGGGCTGAGGGCTAAATAATATGGGGTGCGGCGACAAATGAGATAAGATACAGGGAAGTCTGATATCCATTCTCGTGGGCTGCAAGTATAAGCATGTGTATGTGTGTGTTTATTGCATGGGTGGGCGGGGAGGGGGGGGTAGTTTCAATGGACCTCGATTTTTAAGCTGAGAAAATGATGAACTGAAAACTTTGATTGAATTTTCAAAGAAAGAAATTTCCTGCAATTTTATGATCCCTAAATCACTTACCCATTAAAACGTGACTTGCCATCAATCTGTACAATAAGTACACGTCCTTCTTTATCCACTCCCACAGCAGTGCGGCCAGACAATACATCAGCAAACTCCTTCAGGGTTCCTGACAAGTACAGAAAATATCTCATATTGTATGTCAAGAGGAAGTATTTGTGAACAATGCCGAATACAATCGTAGAAACATGTTGAATGATAATTTTGTCTTCCATGCAAAGTTGATGAACATATGGAAATACGTCATAGATTTAACATCCACCTTCCTGCTATATAGTCTGAAACATAGCTGTGATATCAAGCATGATTTCATGCAATCTAGTGGCTGCTAAGGATAAAATACTGGATAGTCCACAAATCTGTTTTTTCACTTTTCCCTGAAGAAAAACTCTCCATGGGATCTTCTATATAGACGATCTTCTCGCTGTGGATAATCGCTATAGAAATGACGCAGTGAAGGATATATATCCACCTTCACTGTATTTGAAGGAAACTACATTCAACCCTACAGGCACATCATATTTAGATCTATATCTCTACAAAAATGAAGCGGGCCTTCTCTCTCGTCGACTGTATGACAAAAGAGATGATTACAATTTCGACATCGTAAACTATCCCTTTCTGGACAGTTATATTCCAGTGGGGCCTGCATATGGAGTATACATATCACGCCTAGTAGCATTTGCTAGATCCTGTGTTAAATGTGACGATTTTAATCAACGTCACAAAACACTGTTGCAGAAACTTATAAAACAGGGCTACACCCTTTCTTTGAAAGCGACCTTAAATCATATTCACTCACTGGCTCACCCAATATCAACGAACAAGAAGTAGCAATCACAGAATCTGATTGGATAATTGGCATTGTGCATTATATACGCAGCTTTAACAGTAGATAAGAGAGGATCTGCTTAAGTTGTAGAGCCAATGTAATGACATTGGGTGGCTCCAATCTTTATTTGGACCAGCAAACTTTCCATCCGGAGTCAAGCGCCTACCAGCTGAGCTAGTGGGGAATTCCCACTGGCTACAAGATAGATTTATTAGGTATTGTATTTGTAGTTATTTGCTATGTTCATACCAAATTCTTCTGTGTCTTCACATTCCAGGTATACACTTTCGTTAACATAACTCTCTCCATCTCTCACCAACCATATCACTCCACCGACCAACTGTATAAAATCAGACTGATTCAGGAAAGTCTCTGACAGATAACTGAAATATTACATAATGAAATCAATTGTATTGTCAGTACTTCAAGGCTCTAATTAATCAGTGATACAACCAAGTTAGTCCCTATCCCATATCCCGTACCTCTTCCTCCTATGGGACATAGCGATACTTCTACAAATTGTCGTCAAGCATTTTCAGATATGTTGTCTAACTAATTAATATCGACCCCAGGTATTTCGAGTGTTACTGACTCTGTAGATACCCAGAATGTCCAGCGGTTTATGCGGGCCATCTTTGTGTATACAGTAAACCGACTGCTTAGGACCAGATAATAGTGTCAGTTTTTACAGTGCTCTGGTTTATCAAGGTTCAAAGTCAATATCAATATTAAAGTCAGCCTGTTATAGATCTGTATTGAAAACTTTATCCCTTGTCTCTATTTGCTTGTAGAACATTATGACATTACAGAGGTCTCCTAGATTCAGGATATAATTAATGTATCATTTTACATGACGTCATGCAATGTATGATAAATGAGTGAGGACCACTACAATGTCATTACGTTCCAAAAACAATGGGAGGCAATCGATGACATTTTTGGAAGTTGTGAATCCCGTTTTCTGGTGGTGTAAGTTTTGACTTAAATCGTATGCTCTGAAGAAGAAAATAATCCACAGAACTATTACCACACATAAACAACTATAACTGCAAAGACCTTGATTTGTAGCATTTTATCAGAACATTGGAAAGCTTTGCAGTTCACCTTTAAAGATGTAATCAACCTCAAATCTGCACTGGCATGACTCGAATCGATGTCTCTCAAACCCCGTGAAAGTATGTGTATACTTAATAAAACACATTTGACCATGTTGACCCCAAAAAACTAAACTTGTTTCTGCCATTAACAAGAAAGTGAAATGAAAGTTATCTTCAAAAATAAACGGCATGGCAGGCTGTTTATTTTTCGACGGCTGTCTCAAGCGTATACACTTGTGGTACATTGTAACTACCTATGCTTTGCCACTTTGCCGAATTGTAGGCATAAACCATGACATTATCCCATGGCTGCAGGTTTTCAGCATTCTGATTCATGAGCATCGCTTCGTCATTCAAACAACAGGCAGTGACGTCGTTTTCCTCTCCGCGTACAACACATATTCAATGGCGAAACAGAAAAGCTGTCGAAGCAGGCAAATTTTCAAACTTCTCTGACAAGATATTCTTGCAATCGTTGTGTATG
Organism: Hanleya hanleyi; assembly: GCA_036873755.1. Lineage (NCBI taxonomy): Eukaryota > Metazoa > Mollusca > Polyplacophora > Lepidopleurida > Hanleyidae > Hanleya > Hanleya hanleyi. Next base: position 354,023 of record JAVTVY010004546.1, read on the forward strand.
GCAATCCCACTACCATCAAATATAATTCTTATGATGCTTCAGTAATCCTCACTGCTAAAAAACGCACAGAGGGAAGTTTACAAAATCCATTGATTTTGAGGCTGGCTACATCTTTAACTGACATTGACCTGGTTGGAAACAGCCCCACCTATGAGTTGATGAAATACATGTCTCATCTGATAAATATACAAAGTTTGTATTACAGATTTTCAAACTTTCTATAAAATGTAAGAAAATCATTGCATACCCAAAAAATAAACTTCCATTGCGTAGAATACCAAAATGAGCATTTTGAATCCCTCCTGAATTTTGAACTAACACACCATCACTCACAATATTACCTACAATTCAAAAGAGTAATAAATTATATTTAATAATTTCAGGATAAATAATGGAATAAACCAAAACAAGCATGCAAGTTTACAAAATACATTCATTTCAAGTTCACCTGTTCAAGCAATTATTATTTAAATTCATGTCATGTTCATAGAGATTTTTCCCCCCAAGACAAGAGCTGTGTCACTTAATGAGGAATCTGGGGGTACTGTAGATAAACTGTTACCGAAATTGGTGCAGTAAACACTACTGCCATTAAAATTATACGCTGCAGAATAATTTTTTTCTTTCTGGATTTGTAAATTTAAACAGCAATGACCATGACGACTTAGAGCAATTTAAATCTATGATACACTACTGATTCATAGATGTATACATGTATTATATCGGTAAACTTTTGAGCATTCGCAACAACCTGAAGTACCATAATTAAAGAAAAACTCAATAACCGTGGCATTCCCCTGTGCTTGAATTAAAAAATCCAGCATTTACAGCTACTAGGCAGTTTCTCCTGTCCGCACTTGCCAGAACTGTGGTCCTTTCAGCACCTCCTTTCTGACAAGTCCCCTCTCGAAGTGGCTCTAAAACAGAGATTGTCTGATGAGGGTTATGGACCAAACTAGCATGTCCATGAATAGTTCTTTTTGTCAAGAAATCTCCTACTTCCCTGATTAAAATGTTCGTTTTTACGATAGGCAATGACAGGCTGTCAGATCCTATGCCCTGAGAGGGTTGCAGTGAATGTGTAACGTTGTTGTATTTGACATTCTGACATTCTCGTATGTGCCTGTTGCCATGCCTCGGCCCATGATGGTGCGTGTATGGCTGGAGAATATCACCGCTAAACTGAAGGTAGCTGAAAAATAAAAATAATAAATTAATGATTCCACAAATTTTAATATTCAATCTTTGTACTTATCATGCTGATCTTCATGTACAAATTATGTTCACTCTTCAATCGCATCAGCTCTGCATCATATGCAGGGTGTTCACCTCCCTAACATGCGTCTTGTAAGATTTTCTGGAACTTTGACGTTTTCTGCTAGATAATTATCCCTTAATTTACTTGACCAAGGAGTTGAACTTGCACAGCAGCATATGTGTTTAATGCCAGGGAAGATTTTAGGAATTGGGTAAATACTTAGCATTATCATATGAGGGCCCTACCGAGAAAAGAAAAATGTCCCATTGTTATACAGAATACCACAGTCGAAGTGATTTACTATACCAGTACTACTTTGAAGTGAACCAAAGTCGGAAGCTTCTGATTCACTTCTCACTGGTCACTGACTCTCTGACCATATGTCAACAGGCCAATGACGCTCATAACTTAACACCGAGCGGGAAGTAGAAGATACATTCATGTTTTACTGTATTGATTATGGAGACTCAAATTTTCAACACTTCCATCACGAATCTCCTCATTTTGCATTTCAAAGAACACAATAATTGAGACTATTGTCAGGGGCTCCTGGCCCTGTGCTGTTGCCGCGTACATACTTCTGTAACTCTTCTTCTGTTATCCCGGGTTGATCCGCTGCGACGACAGTGTCACGTCGAGAACCGATGCGCATCAAGATAAATGCAAGCGCCACAACAACACAGTCGCCGCTTGCTAAATGTTTTTTGTATGCTTGTTCTGAACATTATTAGCAATCATAAATATAATTGATGATGATGATGATGTCTTAATTGGCCTATTGCGCGCCAAAAATAATGTTACACTCAGTCTGGTAAAATTGCACAATTGGTAGCATTCAAATTTCACTTGCTGGAAAAATTGTCATTTTGTCGACTGCTATTTCGGTCTTCAGCCCGGCACAAAGTAAAATACAATTGAAAAAGAGAAAAACAATTTTTATAAAATAATTTCAATATGCATTAAAAAGTCAGCAAACGTCCTTGCAATGGCATATCGTGTGGTCAATCCACTGTGACTGGGAACTAACATAGAGTCCAGGTCTATTGACCCCTCCCAGACTGGAGTGTTATGTTTGGCGTAGATGGATTCCACCTGTTTCATGAGAACTTCACGATGCTGTGACAATCTAGGTAAACCAAGATGACAAATCAGGGGAATACCATCTAGACGTAACGCTATGAAAACTTCATACTTCATGCGAAATGTTCGCCGATATTCTGCGAGATCCCATAATAAGCCAAGCACGATCATTTCTGACTTTTCTCTCTGACAATGATTGACGTTTACTTCACGGAGATCAACATCTTCGCGCGGCACAAGCTTTTGATATTTTCTACCCCCGAACAAAGCCAGACTTTTCGGCGGGAGTAAACTCTTTGATCTTCACGGATCTGTCTGGAAATGATGCCATATTTGGATACTGTTTCCCGATAATGTTTATATATTAGTTCGCGTGCTACCGTGCGTAATTACTGTTGGCGGGATTTCAACAAGCTAGCCACCTGATTGGCTAACAAATGTTGTTTCAGATTCGCTTGGGATTTATATAGGGCTCAATTCAGATATAATATTCCGTGATATTATATCGGAGTTTACTGAGATTGGATGCTGTGACAGCTGTTCACAGGCAAAAACCACATGCTCGAGGATCTGCACATCAGTGCCGCAGGTGCAAAGTGGAGAATCAGCCAGACCCAACTTGATCATATGTGAATTTAGACGAGAGTGACCCGCTAAAGCACGTATATATCTGGTTTCTGCCTCCTTTGGAATTTGCGACTTTCCTTAGGGATCGCCGGTATAAGTGCATGCAGTGATCTCCCCTTGTCAGAAATATTCCAGCCGCGCTGCAACTTCCTTGCTGAGCACTTCCCAAGGCGCCCCTTTGCAGCCATCATGGATAGTTGAAATATAATTACTGCATCACTGTTTACACATTGACTAGCGATAAAAACCGGGTAAAACACGAATGCTCTTCGAAAAGAGAGCAAACATTTTGCCCTTCTCGTACAAAAGAGTTATTTCCGGTCGTCTGCTACCGTAGTGATATTCCAATATGACAGCGCCCAGCAAAAAGTTTGGAATGCTTTTCACTGAATCGTATAACAATGGCTCTACTCGTATACATGTATTTCCCCCTCGTCATGCTTGAGCAGTGCCAGACCGATTTTTAGGCTTAAAAATTATGCACCAATCAACAACACATATAAGCAGAGCAGTGTGGAATATTGTATACATTTAGTAAGGTAACCGAGTGAATGGTGACTTGTGTTCCAATGCAACTTATATGAAATAGTCAAAGCCTAGAAACGAACGAAGTATACTTCTTTTGTTGGCTTTTGACTTTGCCTTTTTCATGTCATTTTTTTTCTTCGCAAACCATATAGGCCAATATAGTCACTGTTATATTACGAAAGGACATTGAAAATTATATACATAGGCGCAGCCTAGTGCGAGTTCTTTTCATTTTCCTGATCGTTTGTGGCTTGGTGATTTCTTATGAAATACTGGTAACCCAAAAGTTCCCGAATTGCTGTGGTTGTGAATAATATGTTGAATATTTGATTAATCGGGAACCATTGTTCTTTATCTGACATAGCAGACTGCCTATATGTTTCACATATTTCAAGGTCCCGAAAATATTAATTGTTTTCAGTTTAATCAAACACATTCGATCAGAATTGATGATTACTACTCTGGATCGGATCTGGGATAAAGTATGTTGATCGAACATCTTCATTATAAATTAATTTAAGGAATTAAACTGATAGAATGATTTTAATTTTATCCTTGAATGAGAAATTAAGGATGCCAAAATATTCTAAGAGAGATATTAGTATAATGGGCAGAAATATTTGGATGTTTATACAATAGTCATACATAATTAAATTATTGTAAAGAAATGAAAAACAAGACATAATGGTGATTGATAGTTAAGAAGCCAGGACATTCCACCCGCTCCCCCACCCCCCTGAGGATATTTATCCCTGCAGACATTTAACGAGATATTTCCTCCTTCAATCATTTCCCTCTGTGGACATTCCTCCCCATTTTTGGGCCTATAATTAGAAATCAGTAACACACTAAAAATATCTTTAAGATACTGTTAACAACATTTTGTATGATTTAGTAAAAAATTGTAATAGTTTTTATAAAAAAAAAAATTTCTCATTACCTTGAGTTTTGCCATCAATTACTTGATCTTCAACAGGGCACTATTTTGACATGCATTCATGTTTTTACTACTTCCAATACCCCATGGTTTCATTGAACACAAAATAGACATTACTGGGTGATATTTTGTGGAAAATATGATAATATTCACATCGTTTTTAAAATTCAAGTAATTAGTTCAATCGGCATGTTTGTTATTTCTGTACTAGTTAAAAGCTATGTTCAGTTTGTTATTTTCAAGGTTCTGTGTGCAATCTGATTGATTGATATAATAACATAAATATTTACTATGTATCAATTCTCTTAGATACCAAGGAGGTAACAGAGGCTCCAAACAAAAGTTTGACTGTTCTGTCAATTACAGCGCCGTCGCCACCCGCACAACTGGAGATTTGGGATGAATTTCTACAAGTTGGTTAAGTGAAAGATAGTACATCTGTTCAAAATAGTGTTGAAATTAGAGCTGAACTATTCTTTTTAGAATTTCTTTCATTTAATTGTGTGTTAAAATTAGGCATTAATTGCTCAAATCTTCACCTGCTATCAGTGTATGCCATATTCCTCCTATTTGGAGATCTCCTGCAATAGAAATTATCTCCCCTGAATGTCCGCTAGGTGGCGTGCCTCCGCGCATGTCTGTCTTCTTTTGTCCTGTCGTAGTCTTGGTAACAAGACGTGTTTTGGATAAGAGTATCCTGTCAAGTAAACTTTTGGTTGTTTAGACGCACCCTAGGGTTTAGTTTTGTGAAATCCATTATCATCTACAGTGGATATGTCTGCCGTAGACTGTAGTCACCCCATCTAACAAACATAATAAGAGTTGTGAATCTTGTCGTCATTTCTGGCTCAAAGAGAACGCACACTTGTTTTGTTTTAAATGTCGGACACAAAAGTGTTTCAGACAGGTCACCAGACGTGAGTGTACAGGTTGGGACGACATAACCTGGCACAAATATGCAGGTGCTCAGCGAAAGGTTCTTCTAAAGGTGGCCGCCGATACCAAGAGGAGTCCTGCCGAGAAACAAGGAGCTACGCGGGCATTAATCACAGATCTAAGTCTCAACGAAGATCTGACTGCGCCGACCCATGCTGGAACAGGCAGTCAAGTTCAACCTAGCCCCTAATTCCACCAAGCGGAAAACTGTTGCAGTTGGCGAAGAGTCCGGAGGAGAGAACCCAAGAAACAGTACCAGCACGCATCTTGGGAGAGCAGGCGTACAGAAGACCGGACCCGGGTCCCAGTCAACACTCAGAATATTATGAAGACTCGGATGGGACCCAGGGATGTACTCATTACCGGGACTTCGATCCCGGTGATGGAAAAGATCAACACCACTCCGTTTCAATGAAAGGCAATTGGAAATGTTGCTTTTACAGAGATCTGTTTTAAGAAATATCAGATGAAGGCCAAAAAGAGGCTAATGAAAGACATATTCATTTAATTTTTTTAAATATTCTACTAAATTTGGATGTCTGGCATATGTCACGAATGCATTTCCGTATTGGAAACAAGGTCCGGGTATATTGTATATGTAACAATGCAATGCACAAAGAATACATTATACTGCTGCTGCTGATTTAACATGAAGTTCTTAATTCAAATGATCACCTGACAATACAGACTTCATCCAATGACCCTCAAAATGAAAAACGTAAACCAGTATCGGGATAAAGTATCAAACAGAAAACTTTTCACAATATAAAACTTACAGTTATCATTGATGCCGATTCCGGAAGTCAACTTAAGGACTCTGGATAATGCTGAGTGATATCCTTCTAAGGTGCTTGACTGAAGTGTCCTATCCTGATGAAGGCGAAGAAGGAAATCAGCTACTGTTGGAACAGAGGCAGTGTTGAGATCGATGTCTCGGGACTCACACTATGCACAGAAATAGGCCCACTTGGATTGGTATAGCTGTGAGGTTGACGGTCTGTTTGCCACCGCCATCGCTTCTGCAGCAGGTCCTGGAAAGCCTTGGTCTGCGAGGAAATCCTTGATAGTCTACAGACGTGAAGCTTGAGCCACTTCGGCTAGTGGTGTAGGATCCGGTGTCGTTGGTCTAGTAACCTGGGCCACGGAGGCATTTGACGAGTTAGAAGTCGCACTAATGACGGAGACCACGGGCGGTGCGGCCACCACGGTACTACAAGCAGCTCCGTGATCTTGGTGAACACCTCCTGTATAAGCGCTATTGGTGGGAATGCGTAAGCGAGCAGATTGTCCCACTGGTTGACAGTGCGTCGACCGCCCAAGCTTGTGGATCAAGAATCGGGCTGACAAAGGTCGGTAACTGGCCATCCTGCTTGTAGTAAGAGGTCGGTAACTGGGCATCCTGCTTGTAGTACCGTGGTGGCCGCACCGCCCGTGATCCCCGTCATTTAGAATAGGTTAACCGGAAGACTATACTGTGAAGTCATGTGGCTCTGCCAGTATGTCGGCACCTCTTCCCACTTCCCTTATATGTGTTGTAATTGTCTCTTGTCGCAAATATATCCACTAATGGCTGCTCCCAGATCGATGCCAGTTGATGGAATGCTTCTGTATGGAGACACCATTCCATCTGTAACATCTTGTCCGGCTGGTAAAGACTGTCTGCAATGACGTTTACGTGTCCAGGTACATGCCGAGCTCGGATCTGGCACCGATGAGTCTGCGCCCATGCGAAAAGTGTCCATGTCTCGTGGAACAGATCCTGGGATTTTGTCCCCCCCCCCCCACCAACTTGTTCATATAGCTCATTACTGTTGTGTTGGCAACCTGTGTGACTTGCCGGATAGCTGAGAGTTCCAATGGACAGCTGCCATGTTGACTGCAGACATCTCTAGTACATTGATGTGCTGCGTCCTCTGTTGTGGAGACCATCTGCCAGATAGCTGCAGGTCTCCCAGGTGAGCTCCCCAGCCCGTCAATGATGCGCCAGAGAAAAGATTCATCTCCGGCTGAGGCCATCGGAGCGGAATCCCGGACATTACATTCTCCCTGGGCTGCCACCATCTCAGGAACTGATGAACTGATGTTCCGGGGTTGGGACCGGAGGATTGATGGTTGACGCTCGCAGGTACGGTTGTAGGTAAAACTGGAGTCGTCCGTACTGTGTTAGGTCCTGGGCGGATGTTAACAGTCCCAACAGGCCCTGCCAGGGACGTAATGGCTGTGACTGGGAGGATAAGAATTTTTGGATAATAATCTGAATTCTTGTCCAACGGTCCTCCGGCGGCAGAACGATCTGTTTCTGTGTATCGAAGACTGCTCCGATGTACTGTCGCCTCTGAGCAGGTTCCAGCTCCGACTTCGTTGGATGTGGTATAAATCCCAGATATTTGAGGACCTGAATGACGAATTGTATCTAGGACCTGAGTACCGACATCTCTGATCCCCAGATGAGGTTGTCGTCGATATATGCCTATATGCTTATTCCCTTCAGATGAAAGAACGCTATGATTGGTGATGTGATGCGGATAAAGCACCAGGGAGCGATTGTGATGCCGAGCAGTAGAACCTGCCACTCGAATCGTCTCCCGGTGATGATGAAGCGGAGATACCGACGATGATGCTGATGTATGGTAACATGAAGATAGGCGTCCTGAAGGTCGATGTAGGCTATCCAGTCTCCCGGTTGTAGGCGGGATCGTAATGATGGAACCGATGTCATCTCAAAACGTGGAGGTGGCGCTAGTTCCCTTCTTTGGGACGAGGAAGACAAGACTGTATAACTCCGCACTTTCGTTTTCCATGGGTAACTCCTGAACGGCGCCCTTGTCCATTAAAACCTCTACGGATTCTAATAAGGTCCGCACATGTTCCGGACGAACTGGGAGGTATGATGGCTTGAGTCTGGTGATGAGCTTGGGATACTCGAGGAAGGTAAGGGAAACAGCGTATCTGAGTGATATGGTGATCCAATTGTGGTCTGTAATTAACTACCAATTCTTCCAAACGATCTGCAGATGTGGGCCTACAACCGAATGAGTGAAGATTTGAAGGTTTGGAGAAATGAAAGGATGGCTGATATGTTGAAGACGAGGCTGAGGAACGTCAATTCCGGCGGCCGGGCTTGCGTCTGCCCCTGTCAGAGAATTTTCCTCGTCCGCCCCGAAAATGGCCGCTTCCGTAAGGACGGCAATTGCCCTGAACGTCCTGGTTGGGTAAGTTGCCCGAGTCTTGACAGGAAGACTGTCCGTGTCGACCTCCTCTGTTAGACTTGGATTTGCTTCTACCTTTTCCCCTATCAGGGGGACGTTGGGACTGGACAACGCACCTATCATCCTAGATGTCTTCTCATCGTTGACAGTGGGCATAACTGTAGAAATAGCCTTGTTAAACAAGTAGTTTGAAGCAAGAGGCTGCTGCTCCAATTCCTTCTTGACAGAATCTAGGAACTCTGCTTTAGGATGTTTTAAGTATGCTGCTCAACGGGCTTGAACCATCGTGGCGTACGTAAAAGTACCAGTCTCCGTGGCTTGGGCATTGGCTTTGTTGAGAGTGTCGACAAATCCCTTGAAGAAATCCATCTGTGATTGAGAGGGCTTGACGGATCCGTCCTTTATTCGCAGGGTCCTGTATCAGTTTAGATGTAGCAGCTAGGAACCAGTCCGTGTATGAAGTTATCCTATGCTGGGTCAACCTAATATCTTCCACCACACGAGCGTGCTTGGCCTGAAGTAGGACTGTTGGTCCCTTGGTAAAGTTTAACAGTCTGTCCAAATCCGGATCCAATTCCGTGTAAGGCGTAAGCTCTGTAGGAGCTGGGTCTCCGTAAGGTGGACGAAATCCTCAGTTGCCGATCTAAGTCCTTGGTCAAGTTGAGGGATTCTGGAGACGGCTCACAAGTCATTGGAGTCTCGTCCTTGGTAGGGTTATCCAATACATATAATGATGTAGCTGTGAGCTGCTTTGGCTTCCGGTGCGGATAATCCAAATTCTTATCTTCACCGTCGTCCGGTCTAGGCATCTCGGAAGTAAAATATAGAGAGCCGCATCTTGGCTTTAAATGGTAGCTCGTCCTTCCCCTCCGTTTCCGGGTCTTGACTCGAAGACGGGTCCCCATGAGAAGAAGGTGAAGTTGATGCAGACCGCCATAAATGATAGTCGTCGTCCGAGGCCGATGATGCGTGGCCGGGTGAGCGAGATCGTCTATCATCACTCGGATCTCCTGGCAAGGCATCGTAATCCGGAACTAGTTGCACCAATGGTTGTTGAAGGCGAATATGTTCGATAATCGACTTGACCTTCGGAGATACTTGATAAGCTAACGGACGATCCTTAAGTCCGAGTCCGGAATCAGGTTTGGTTTTGTAGCTACCCGGAACTCCTGGTGACATGACTTGCGGGACTCCCGGTCATCCTTGGCTTTTGTCGAGGAACAGTGACGGTGGTGGCGTTCCTCATAACCTGTGCCGCCCCTGGATATATCCCTGGAACGGCGTGATCGACGACGGGGATCCCGAGACCGGCTCCTTGAACGTCGAGAAATAGTAGCGAGTCCAAGCCCTGAATCTACAATCTCGGTAATAGTAGGTTAGTGTTTCGACACCGCCGTCTAGTTCGATCATTACTCCTATGTCACTGGGGATACATGGAGCTGAAGTCCGTTCCGAGGTCCGGACCTCGGATGTTGATGGAAATCGAGATCTGCCAGATGGTGAGCGGGGCTCGGCTCTGGAAGACTGTATCCGATCATCAGAAGAGGAGTCGGGGCTCCGGTTACGACCACGGGACTGTAATTTCTCCGGTGAAGAGCTTATGAACACGTGTTTCTTTTCAGGGCTGAAGAATGCCCATGCTGATCATGCAGCTAGCCACATAGGAAAAGCTCTAGGTATTTTCACTTTGCTCAGAGCCACACCTTTTAATGCCAGCAGAAACCGGGCATATCTACCATTAGATATCCTTATGAAGGTATTTGAAATGCCATTCACTTCAATTGCAGATATCGCCGATAATGTTTCACAGGTTTATAAGACATTCTGGGCAGTGGCTCCCTATTTCTCTGTATGCCCAAGACTGGGGGAATTCTTGGAGTACTGGTAGTTCTGAGGGTGCTTGATCCACTGTCTCTCTAGATTGCAACCTTTGGAAACCTCATGATTCATATTTTCCGTTGATTGCTATTTGGTCAACAAGATGTAAACACCACCTTGCAGTTAATTCATCGATGTCTGAATTTCGTAATACTTCATTCCAATTGTTCATGCCCGTGCAGCCATTCCGATCTAGAAACAAATCCAAAACGACAGGTGATGTTGTAATATCAAGAATCAAATAACTCTCCACAGAAATGCTGACGAAGGGGTGCATCTATTAATGTGGCAGGAACGGGATACTGTTGACAGGAACCGTTTCCCTATTAAACATCGCTCAAAACTGCTGACGATACATTTGCATATTGTATTAATGGTTTCTTTTTTTTTGGGATACATTATTAGGGATTTTATTAGTGAAGGGTTCGATTTCAAAATTGTCATAATATTTTGGTTTGGAAGCTTCAGTAATAGCCACAGCTGCTAAATATACTGCGAACGTGGACACGCCAAGATTTACGTTCACAAATTCAAGAACTTCGAATTAAACCCCCGAGCAGTCATGAGAAAGCTCATTTTATTTATTTTTTAATTTACGCGTATTCAACTTATTTATGGAGGGTGGTCCTTTCAATCTGAACGGCTGCTCTCCCAAGGAGCCCTCTATCACGCACAGATACATGACTAATTAACAATAATAAATTGACAATCAAAATAGAATTTACATGAATTGAAAGAAAAAACAAAAAAACAAACAAATAAAATGAATATCGAAGACAGCGTTTACTGCAACCGGTTTCGCCACATCTTTATTCGGTGGCTCTTCAGGCAATACTTATATTTTAAATGTGAATGTTCAATATTTACAATAATTCTTTCATCCGTTATGATGTAATAATTTCCATTTGGAACTCACGACAATATATGGTATTCCACTCAATATTCCAATTCAATTCAATTCAATTCAATTTATTTGCACTTTACGTCCATTAAGGACAGTGTACAAAACAATAAACAAAATGACATTAACATTTTAACATTAACACATTCGCATCATATAGGTAGACGCATATATGATATAGACAGTCTCCGTTATTAGCTATAACAGTGTTTCCTGTAATTAAAAAGAGAATGACAATTACTTTGTCAGTATTTTTCTTTTACGCAACTCAAAACATGTAGATATATATTTGCAAACACGAAGAGCCATAAAAGTGCTATTTGGATCAAGTATGAATTGAAATAATTCGGAGGTCGGAACAACCGGAGTATTAATATCTTGGAAAAACTTCGTTCGTTCTTGAGTATATAAAGGACATACAAGAAGAAAATGGTTCTCATCTTCAACAAGGCCTAAATTACAAACCTTGCATAGTCTTTCAGTAACAGGATTAGATTTATTTTTATTTTTGTATCTACCCACTTCAATTTCAAGATAGTGAGTACTCAATCTCAGATACGTTAATTGCTTGCGTAAACTGCGTTGTTTCATAAGTTGCAGGTATTGAGAGAACTCAATTTTTGACTTAATTTTGCTGTAATTTCGTAACTTCGCATCAGTTGGTGTAGTAATACTACGAAAATATACATCGAAGGCAGATGTCAACATCTCTATAATCTCTAGAATAGCGAAATTTGGCTGACGTTGATAATGATGTCATTATACAATTCCTAAACGTAATATTCTTACCAGTTAGATATTTCAAATGTTTGAATAGTTTTTGGCGTTGACGTTTAGACGTCATGCTAATTATGACGTTATGACGTTGAAGATAATAACGCGCACCTTACAATATGACGAAATAATATGTGAATGGCGTCCAGTAATGTCATATTGATATAAACATATCTTTTCATAGTTCTCCACGCATAATATATATAATACACAATCTTCGCAACAGTTCAGATATACTAACACGGTAGTCCATTAAGTTTGCATTTGTACTTCTTACGAAAGAATTCCTCTTTCTGTACCCTGAAATCTTTGTCATCTTTCAGAATTTTATAAAACGAAAAAATAGTAAATTTTCCGCCACCACATTCATCTATGTGTTTACTCATTCCAATTTGCCTCGTCGCGGGAACTCTAATCTGTTGTTTGTGAACCATCACTCTGTGACGTAAATAGTCTCCAGTTTGACCGATATAGTTTTCACCACATCCCGCGCATGTTATGACATACAAAACATTTTTCACCTGACATGATATGTTATATTTGACACTGTAGACGTAGTCTGCATTCTTGAAAATAAAATATATATATATACTGACAGACATACTTTAGTCACTATATGAATCTTTGCATAGCACTAACATACTATAACTAAACTAAAAGTACAATGCTAAAAATGTGCCACTCTTAAAATCAATCCATTCCATCATGGATTAGGCAGCTGCCGCCAATAAAAACGTTTGAATTAGTCATAAGTTGTGGCATGGCGGACATCTAATGGTAAAACATTTCAGATTTCGGAGACAGAATATTTAAAAGATTTATATAAAAATGTCGTATTAGAACGAGATAAAACTACATTATCTCTCCCTCTTGTTCCATATCCATGGACTTCATTCACATACGTATATCTATTTGTGAGATATTGCGCTACTAATCCATTTAAACATTTATACATCAGGCAAGCTTTGTTGTAATTAGTTCTGTTGGTCAGGCAACTCCAATTTAAAGTGCTTAAAACATGTTCACTCAGGGTTCTGGGTTTAACTTGCAATATGATTCTACCAGCTCTACAGATTAATTTTTGGACCCTGGTTACATTACATTTGGTACCATTGCTCCAAACGACATCAACGTAACCAATTACAGGCTAGATAGTAGTTTGAAATATTTTCTTCGCCGTTTCATCACTCACATAACGTCTGATTCTCTGCAACACTCCTAGTTGTGACGATACCTAGTTACACATTTTCTCGATTTCCAATTTTATAAGGGACCATGCAAAATTTATCGATGGGGTAGGACCGGTGCAAACAGTGGGGGGACTAGGACTTTTTCTCACGCTTTTGTATATAGGACATGAACTTTTTTTTACGTTGCTGTCCATAGGGCCAAGAGTTATTTTTCCAAATAAAAAATACGAAGCTGAGCATCTGAAACACCTCGGCTGTGGGATCCCGATTCGATAGGCTTATGGCCATATGATGCAAGTTTAGTGTGCCCAGGGATAGCTGTTCTTGAGCTATGTTGGTAACAAGATTGCAAAATTAACAGTCGAGTGATATCCGAAATATGTATCATTAATGATATTGCATAAATTAAAGATGGCCACCAAGGCTTCCGTCCAATCGAAAAAGCCGGTTTGGTAATCAATTGAAAGACTCTTGATGTATCGAGGATGTTCACCAATTTCAATATTGAACAGCTGAATTGTATCAGAGATATGTACATGTATCATTAAAGATTGCATAAATTAAAGATGGCCACCAAGGTTTCCGCCCAATCAGAAAAAAACGGTTTGGTAATTAATGGAAGTCGCTTGATGCATCGATGATCTACATATACCAACTTTCGTATTGAACAGTTGAATGGTATCAGAGATATGAATCATTAATGATTTTACATAAATTAAAGATGGCCGCACAAATGCAGGCTAGTGTGGAGGACCACTGTTTCATATTTTGACAAGCCTTCTAAGAACCCAAACATCTTGACTTGTGGGGTGATCTGCTGAATCTGCAACAGTATTGAAAGCATACATGTAGATCAAACTTTCCATGTATAGGTGTAGGCCTATATGTAAATTTTTGTCCAACAAAAACCATGCCGGGTATCATTGTAAAAGTACGAAGTCCAAACCGTGATAATTTGGACAAATATTAATATTTCATGTCACAAATATCACATGCACATCCTCAAATCGTATGAAACATGTGCAGCAAGTGTCAAAATCATCAAATGAGAGCTGACAGCTTCATCAACTTTTCATGTACAGTTGTACATGTATGTACAGGTGTACATGTATGTACATTATCATTGGCAGTTTACTAAGTCCAAACCCTTTTAATTTGAACAAAAAATAATATTTCATCTCATAAATAGCACAGGTACATCCTCTAATCATAAGAAACATGTGTACAAAGTTTCATAATCATCCATTGACAGCTGACATCTGCAGCAAACTTTCTATGTACAGGTATACATGTACACTTTTGCTACACAAAAATCTGTGTCATTTGCCAATTTGGACAAAATTTAACGTTTCATCTCATAAATAGCACAGGTATATCCTCTGATCCTAAGAAACAGGTGTACCAAATTCCATAATCATTCAGTGGCAGTTGACAACCGAAGTAAACTGTGTACAGCGGTACATGAGCAATTTTGCTAAACAAAAACATTATCATTAGATTTCAATATTGGAGCGGCCCTAGAATCTCCTGGGGTAGTGCCACAACTGACCCCCCTAGTGGAATACCACCGAAATGTGCAAAGGTATATGTGCATATCACAGATTGGTTGGGGGATGGTGTTTACAGATGCGGCTCGCCAAATCCGGGTACATGTATGGCACAGCATAGATAGGACTAGAACTTTTTTTTACCTAAGATCCAGATAGGACCCAAAGTTTTTTTTTGGTTCTAAGATTAGGGGGACCAAGGATTTTTTTAGTCTATTTTCCTTGTTGCACCGGTCCTACCCCATCGATAAATTTTGCATGGTCCCTAATGGGTCAAAGTATAAGCCTAGATATTCAAAACAATCGGTCTGGCGAATTACTTCATTTAGTCCAGTCAATATGCACAGATTTTTCATCGAATTGTGCTTTTTTCATAAAAGCATGAAATTTGGCACACGTGTACATCGAGGCCTAAAGAGCATTTCTGGATATGGAGCCACCGTGAATTTTTCATATGTAGGTCACAGCGACCATTTTTCAAAATGACCGCCAGGATTCCATATAGCATCTGGAATCTTGCACTGTTTCTTCTGTTTGGGACTTATTCTTTGGGTCAGTTGTCAGAATAATAATGGAAGGTGCCATATCAATGTTAGACAAACGATAATGGTCATCTGGCCGAGTCGACCATCTTGAATTTCAAGATGACCGCCATCTGGAGCCTATTTCTGTCACGATTTCAATAACCCCACAATATATCAACATAATTCCTGTCGATACATCAATGCAGTGCAGTGCTAAATTATTATGAGACCGTAATATTTTAAATTATAAACAAAAATAGTCAACCAGATATTGTTCAAAAGGTTTTTCTAAATGGCCGCCAGATTTTCATGTTGGTTCACTTAGGCGCACCCAGCTTTGCGTTATTTCTCAATACTACTGCGTTGCGCTTGATTTTTGAAAGCAGAATAGTTGTACAATACCACAGTATTGTAAGACAGTAATATTCAATTAATCAAGGAATGAAAATAATATTATTGATAATGATAATAAGTAAATTAGGCAAACATTGTCAATCAGATATTGTGAACTTTTCGAAGGATTTTTACTTTTCTCATAAAGCACCAAAGCTCACACGGAAATAGACATGACGTTGAGAGAGCAATGAGATATGGAGTCATTTCGTACTAGGCTAATGTAAGCCGTGACAACCATTTTTCAAGATGGCCGCCATGAGGCATGGCTGTTTATGACCGTTTCATTATTTTGTTCGGAGTATTATCGCCACCCCTTAAAGTACTAATCATTTCCACGGTTAGATAGTAAGGCTTAACACTCTCAGCAAATGCGAACAGATTTAAACTCAACGAAATGTTGTGGTAATACATGTACCTATTCGAAAAGTGGAAATCCAGAACAAATATTCGTGTTTCATTTTGTTCATTCCAACCTCATCAAGCATGCATTTTTGTGGGTCGTCATATTAATTCAATATTCAAATCCTGATTCATAGCGGACGGAATCTGCTGGTGCCCATATCGATTTGACTACAGCAGGCTCTTGTTCACATAAATTCTATTTTAATTACTATGCAAATAAGAGAATGTCGTTATAGAGATCCCCCACAAGTGGTTTCAACTTAATGGTTTCGATTTATAGGGCCACGTACAAAATCAATGCAGCAATCTGGCGGTTTAATATTTTGACTTCCAACATTTGTCAGCTACACGTTCACCGCATAAAAACATACGCTCCTCAACTTGAAAATTCCTCTAAAGAGATCATTGCTAAAACAACTTACTATGTTTCGCATACTCCAGCTTATGCCCATGTAATTTTTTGTCAGGGTCGACGTATATGTTTTGAGCGAAATATGTCCCTTGGTCATTTATGTGGAGTTCCTTTATGTTGGAATGCTTTGCTGAAGGTATAAGTTTTCTTATTGCCGCCCAAAAATGTATACGGTTTGTTCAAGTTATCAGCAATAAGTCCATCCAAGTAGTCTCTTTTGGCTTGAAATATAGCCTTTTGACACAGTTTTTTTGTATGTCAAGTCATCCTCATTAATCCGGTGGCTTAAGTCCAGATTTTCAATTTATCGTGACAGAGTGGAATAAAGCACCAAATTTGGCACACGTGTCGTCAGAGGCACCGAGAACAATATCAGAAGGGGTGCCCCCGATTTTAAGGGCTTTTTTTGAATTAGGGGTTAAGCCCTTAATTCTTATGTATTGAAAAGAGGCTGCAAATGTCTAAAATAGTATTTTAAAGGTCTTACAAAATGGTATTAAAATCTGCTATTTTTTCACGCTAAATTGTTATAGAGGTTAATATATGAAATTGTATGGCGTTTTTTTGTGCATCTTCAAACGACAAAAGCTGAAAAATAACAGCATCGAAACACGACAATTTTGCTCCCCTCTTGAAACGGCGAAGGCTGTGATCGCTTGACCTGTGACGTCAGAACATGATTACGATTTCGGAGCACAAAGCCTGGTGTGATGTCGAAGAGAACTAGCGGCGTCACGCTAGAACTCCACACAGGTGGACGACTCCCTCAGAACAGCGCTCGATGTCAGAGGCTATGACGTTTGGAATGCCATTACATAATATAAAATCGTAACATCGATCGGTACGATACCTCACGTCGCAATCGTAATCCGTGTGTGACGTCATGCGTCAGAGGTCACAGCTTCAATACGTTTTTCGCCATTATTTGTGTCTTATAACTCTCTTCAGTGACATTATTGAAAAAAGACACCAAATTGTTGTCCTTACCACTGCTCTGCATCGTTTTATGCAAAGTAGTGTAGGGGCGTTTGGGGAAACCTTTAATGATGGATATTCTCTATAAGAAACGATTTAAAAAATGTCATTTATCTATGAGAAATGATTTTAATGTGGTTTTTCTTAAATAAACTGTCCGTGAAAGTGGGTAATTGTGCAACACTGCAGCCAACTTTCAACAATGTTTCGTTACAATGTTGCACAATTATAAGACCCTAAAGTTCGAATGTTGGTCCGTCAGTCTGTCCGTCCGTCCGTCCGTTTCGTGTCCGGGCTGTATATCGCGCACTTTCCAAACTACGCATCCGGCGTTTGGTAGGTAGGTGCATTAGGGGGAGACGACGTGTCATGCGTTGCTGTCTCTCATGTGGGCCGTTTCCATGTCAACCAGACACACCCTTTTTATCTCAGCCATTGTAAAGGTAGTCTCTCTCGTGTTCGGTCTGTGTATCGCACAGTTTTCAAACTACTGATCTGATGTTTGGTATGCAGGTGCATTAGGGGGAGACGATATGTCATGCGTTGCTTTCGCTCTTGTGGGCCGTTTCGATGGCAACCAGACACACCCTCTTTATCTCAGCCATTCTACATGTAGTTTCGTTCGTGTCCGGACTGTGTATCGCACACTTTTCAAGCTACAGATCTGAAGTTTGGCAGGTAGGTGCATTAGAGGGGAAGGCGACGTGTCATGCGTTGCTGTCGCTCATGTGGGCCGTTTCCATGTCAACCAGACACACCCTTTTTATCTCAGCCATTGTAAAGGTAGTCTCTCTCGTGTTCGGACTGTGTATCGCACAGTTTTCAAACTACTGATCTGATGTTTGGTATGCAGGTGCATTAGGGGGAGACGACATGTCATGCGTTGCTTTCGCTCTTGTGGGCCGTTTCGATGGCAACCAGACACACCCTCTTTATCTCAGCCATTCTAAATGTAGTTTCGTTCGTGTCCGGACTGTGTATCGCACACTTTTCAAGCTACATGTAAGACGGGGATGTCCCTCGCTCTGCTCTGGAAAGACGATCTTACGGTTTAGGGTGAGCTCGGTGCTTTTGGGGCATGAATCATCAATACCACATACCCCTATACCCAGGGAATTAACACAACAACCAAATTTGTGTATAAATGATGAATGGAAATTTAATGAAAACAGGAACTGAAGATGACCATGACCTGTGTAAAATACAAATGGGCAGGTCAATGGTCGAAAACCAAAAGACCGCACATATATGCGAGAGAAATATTTATTTACTTATATACCGTAGGCATTTATTGAAATAGAATATGGCTAAACATCAGCAAGACAACCGTAACCTGCCAATTAACCAACAATACAAATGCTGCTATATCAAGTAGCTCCTACATGTAAGGCCGGAATGAAATATACTGAAGAACACCAGCAGTGAACATGATGGTGTCAACAAATATACTATCTGACACACAGTTTATCATTTTTGACAACGGACAGTACGGCAGTTAGCAAACAGGCTGTCTTGCTATAACCATATTTATTATTATATATATGAACGTACTACACCGACAGATATCAAGATGCATTAATAATGTTGCGAATGTTATGCAAAATATGTTGATGAGCGGTGAGCATGCTACATTATTGGAACATATACAAGTAATATATATAATCTATTGCTGAGAATGATATCCATATTCTCGGAATTATCTATCATAATATTACAACGCGCGTAGTAAAATGGAGAAAGGTTTCAATTCTGACTGAGGTTTGGCCCTATAGCAACCCTTGCAATGAGTCGTTGCTATACCCCAGGTAAAATATCACCCAATATGGCAAATAATTAGCCACAAGTTCACAATAATATTATAATATTATAAATTGTAGCATGTCACCGTCACCAAACAACTCATATCAGTAACAATTATTATTCATGGATCCAGTATCAAAACTAGACGACATTAAAGTTATCTTTTAATGCTCCACGAACTGCAAGAAGAAATCGTGTTATCATGGTACAATTCTGGACGAGTAAATTATGTCATTGACAAAAACAAAGTTGCCCAGCTGTCATGAACTCAATGTATACATTCTGAAATTCAACAGCTATAAAATGCCAAAGCTGAACTAGTTATAAAATCTAGATAAAGTAAACTTCCTGAGAATACTCTGAAGACGACGAAGAAGATGGTGATTTAATATTTACTTCCGTACTGAAGGCTCAGGGTTTGTTTTGAACTCGCCGAAGACGAGAGGTCAAATCACGGTGACGAAATGTCAAGGCCGACAAGCTGTACCGGAAATGATCAAGTGTCGTCTGCTTGCATAGGCCGAAAGGAAATGCAGCGATCTCATTGGTTAATAAATATGATTAGGCTCTAGAGGGGGGTCAGTGCAATGGAATTGTGGCACAACTCAATCGGAACACAAAAGGTTATGTCATTATAAAAGACCCTGCTGTGGCCAGGAATCTATAGATCGTTTCAATTTACCCTATTTATGTGCCAAATCAAAATGCCCCATTGAGATGAGCTGACAGCTAATTTCTTAGCTATACATATGTTCCTTCTATCCTGGGCCAGCTGTTACCCAGAGATAAACTACTATATTGGAATAGTTCCTGTTCATTTCAGGGACTCTTGATGTTCTTTATCAAGTCGGGAATAGATAAACGGATTCCCATGCCACACCCAATATTGACACCACGACATTGATGCGTTTTACTAAGATCTTAACAGGCCTGTCAATCGAGGACTACCTCTAGGTCAAGATTAACTTAGCGCCAATCATGAAGTTGAGCCTTCCACTGGGCTTTCAGGTAAGGTTCACACGCCTATTTTATCACAGCTTGTCTGGAACATATATCAAGCCAATATAGAAAGGATCAACGAATATCCATCTACAGATTCAATAATTGTCATTTGATTACCAACAAGTGAAGACCAGCACTTGCTAAACAGCATTTCCACAGCATTATGTCAATTCTGCAGGGGGTGATCAAGAGCTTCTAGCCTCCTGATGACGACATTATCCGAGTTCTCCATCAGTGCACTGCAGGTGGCGGTAGACATTAAATAGCATTGCATTGAGTCAATGCTAACCTCATCTTCCTCTGACTCATTCCTTGGGAAATGATTATTTGCACCGAAATCAAATAAACTGAATGGGTACATGGCATGATGCGCCCTAAACACAGAGTCCCATTTCGGGCGCCAAATGTAAGACGGGGATGTCCCTCGCTCTGCTCTGGAAAGACGGTCTTACGGTTTAGGGTGAGCTAGGTGCTTTTGGGGCATGAATCATCAATACCACATACCCCTATACCCAAGGAATTAACACAACAACCAAATTTGTGTATAAATGATGAATGGAAATTTAATGAAAACAGGAACTGAAGATGACCATGACCTGTGTAAAATACAAATGGGCAGGTCAATGGTCGAAAACCAAAAGCCGCGACATATACGCGAGAGAAATATGTATTTACTTATATACCGTAGGCAATATTGAAATCGAATATGGCTAAACATCAGCAAGACAACCATAACCTGCCAATTAACCTACAATACAAATGCTACTATATCAAGTAGCTCCTACATGTAAGGCCGGAATGAAATATACTGCAGCAGTAAACATGGTGTCAACAAATATACTATCTGACACAGGTTATCATATTTGACAACTGACAGTAGGGTAGTAGGGCAATTAGCAAACAGGCTGTCTTGCTATAAGCATATTTATTATTACAATAAATGAATGTACTACATTGACAGATATCAAGATGCATTAATAATGTTACGAATGTTATGCAAAATATGTTGATGAGCAGTGAGCATGCTACATTATTGGAACATATACAAGTAATATATATATAGTCTATTGCTGGGAACGATATTCATATTCCCAGAATTATCTATCATAATATTACAACAGGCTCCCAAACAACGCGCGTAGTAAAATGGAGAAAGGTTTCAATTCTGACTGAGGTTTGGCCCTATAGCAACCCTTGCAATGAGTCGTTGCTATACCCCAGGTAAAATATCACTCAATATGGCAAATAATTAGCCACAAGTTCACAATAATATTATAATATTATAAATTGTAGCATGTCACCGTCACCAAACAACTCATATCAGTAACAATTATTATTCATGGATCCAGTATCAAAACTAGACGACATTAAAGTTATCTTTTAATGCTCCACGAACTGCAAGAAGAAATCGTGTTATCATGGTACAATTCTGGACGAGTAAATTATGTCATTGACAAAAACAAAGTTGCCCAGCTGTCATGAACTCAATGTATACATTCTGAAATTCAACAACTATAAAATGCCAAAGCTGAACTAGTTATAAAATCTAGATAAAGTAAACTTCCTGAGAATACTTTGAAGACGACGAAGAAGATGGTGATTTAATATTTACTTCCGTACTGAAGGCTCAGGGTTTGTTTTGAACTCGCCGAAGACGAGAGGTCAAATCACGGTGACGAAATGTCAAGGCCGACAAGCTGCACCGGAAATGATCAAGTGTCGTCTGCTTGCTTAGGCCGAAAGGAAATGCAGCGATCTCATTGGTTAATAAATATGATTAGGCTCTAGAGGGGGGTCAGTGCAATGGAATTGTGGCACAACTCAATCGGAACACAAAAGGTTATGTCATTATAAAAGACCCTGCTGTGGCCAGGAATCTATAGATCGTTTTAATTTACCCTATTTATGTCCCAAATCAAAATGCCCCATTGAGATGAGCTGACAGCTAATTTCTTAGCTATATATGTTCCTTCTATCCTGGGCCAGCTGTTACCCAGAGATAAACTACTATATTGGAATAGTTCCTCTTCATTTCAGGGACTCTTGATGTTCTTTATCAAGTCAGGAATAGATAAACGGATTCCCATGCCACACCCAATATTGACACCACGACATTGATGCGTTTTACTAAGATCTTAACAGGCCTGTCAATCGAGGACTACCTCTAGGTCAAGATTAACTTAGCGCCAATCATGAAGTTAAGCCTTCCACTGGGCTTTCAGGTAAGGTTCACACGCCTATTTTATCACAGCTTGTCTGGAACATATATCAAGCCAATATAGAAAGGATCAACGAATATCCATCTACAGATTCAATAATTGTCATTTGATTACCAACAAGTGAAGACCAGCACTTGCTAAACAGCATTTCCACAGCATTATGTCAATTCTGCAGAGGGTGATCAAGAGCTTCTAGCCTCCTGATGACGACATTATCCGAGTTCTCCAGCAGTGCGCTGCAGGTCAGGTGGCGGTAGACATTAAATAGCATTGCATGGAGTCAATGCTAACCTCATCTTCCTCTGACTCATTCCTTGGGAAATGATTATTCGCATCGAAATCAAATAATCTGAATGGGTACATGGCATGATGCGCCCTAAACACAGAGTCCCATTTCGGGCGCCAAATGTAAGACGGGGATGTCCCTCGCTCTGCTCTGGAAAGACGGTCTTACGGTTTAGGGTGAGCTCGGTGCTTTTGGGGCATGAATCATCAATACCACATACCCCTATACCCAAGGAATTAACACAACAACCAAATTTGTGTATAAATGATGAATGGAAATTTAATGAAAACAGGAACTGAAGATGACCATGACCTGTGTAAAATACAAATGGGCAGGTCAATGGTCGAAAACCAAAAGACCGCACATATATGCGAGAGAAATATTTATTTACTTATATACCGTAGGCATTTATTGAAATAGAATATGGCTAAACATCAGCAAGACAACCATAACCTGCCAATTAACCAACAATACAAATGCTGCTATATCAAGTAGCTCCTACATGTAAGGCCGGAATGAAATATACTGAAGAACACCAGCAGTGAACATGATGGTGTCAACAAATATACTATCTGACACACAGTTTATCATTTTTGACAACGGACAGTACGGCAGTTAGCAAACAGGCTGTCTTGCTATAACCATATTTATTATTATATATATGAACGTACTACACCGACAGATATCAAGATGCATTAATAATGTTGCGAATGTTATGCAAAATATGTTGATGAGCGGTGAGCATGCTACATTATTGGAACATATACAAGTAATATATATAATCTATTGCTGAGAATGATATCCATATTCCCGGAATTATCTATCATAATATTACAACGCGCGTAGTAAAATGGAGAAAGGTTTCAATTCTGACTGAGGTTTGGCCCTATAGCAACCCTTGCAATGAGTCGTTGCTATACCCCAGGTAAAATATCACTCAATATGGCAAATAATTAGCCACAAGTTCACAATAATATTATAATATTATAAATTGTAGCATGTCACCGTCACCAAACAACTCATATCAGTAACAATTATTATTCATGGATCCAGTATCAAAACTAGACGACATTAAAGTTATCTTTTAATGCTCCACGAACTGCAAGAAGAAATCGTGTTATCATGGTACAATTCTGGACGAGTAAATTATGTCATTGACAAAAACAAAGTTGCCCAGCTGTCATGAACTCAATGTATACATTCTGAAATTCAACAGCTATAAAATGCCAAAGCTGAACTAGTTATAAAATCTAGATAAAGTAAACTTCCTGAGAATACTCTGAAGACGACGAAGAAGATGGTGATTTAATATTTACTTCCGTACTGAAGGCTCAGGGTTTGTTTTGAACTCGCCGAAGACGAGAGGTCAAATCACGGTGACGAAATGTCAAGGCCGACAAGCTGTACCGGAAATGATCAAGTGTCGTCTGCTTGCATAGGCCGAAAGGAAATGCAGCGATCTCATTGGTTAATAAATATGATTAGGCTCTAGAGGGGGGTCAGTGCAATGGAATTGTGGCACAACTCAATCGGAACACAAAAGGTTATGTCATTATAAAAGACCCTGCTGTGGCCAGGAATCTATAGATCGTTTCAATTTACCCTATTTATGTGCCAAATCAAAATGCCCCATTGAGATGAGCTGACAGCTAATTTCTTAGCTATACATATGTTCCTTCTATCCTGGGCCAGCTGTTACCCAGAGATAAACTACTATATTGGAATAGTTCCTGTTCATTTCAGGGACTCTTGATGTTCTTTATCAAGTCGGGAATAGATAAACGGATTCCCATGCCACACCCAATATTGACACCACGACATTGATGCGTTTTACTAAGATCTTAACAGGCCTGTCAATCGAGGACTACCTCTAGGTCAAGATTAACTTAGCGCCAATCATGAAGTTGAGCCTTCCACTGGGCTTTCAGGTAAGGTTCACACGCCTATTTTATCACAGCTTGTCTGGAACATATATCAAGCCAATATAGAAAGGATCAACGAATATCCATCTACAGATTCAATAATTGTCATTTGATTACCAACAAGTGAAGACCAGCACTTGCTAAACAGCATTTCCACAGCATTATGTCAATTCTGCAGAGGGTGGTCAAGAGCTTCTAGCCTCCTGATGACGACATTATCCGAGTTCTCCAGCAGTGCGCTGCAGGTCAGGTGGCGGTAGACATTAAATAGCATTGCATGGAGTCAATGCTAACCTCATCTTCCTCTGACTCATTCCTTGGGAAATGATTATTCGCATCGAAATCAAATAATCTGAATGGGTACATGGCATGATGCGCCCTAAACACAGAGTCCCATTTCGGGCGCCAAATGTAAGACGGGGATGTCCCTCGCTCTGCTCTGGAAAGACGGTCTTACGGTTTAGGGTGAGCTCGGTGCTTTTGGGGCATGAATCATCAATACCACATACCCCTATACCCAGGGAATTAACACAACAACCAAATTTGTGTATAAATGATGAATGGAAATTTAATGAAAACAGGAACTGAAGATGACCATGACCTGTGTAAAATACAAATGGGCAGGTCAATGGTCGAAAACCAAAAGACCGCACATATATGCGAGAGAAATATTTATTTACTTATATACCGTAGGCATTTATTGAAATAGAATATGGCTAAACATCAGCAAGACAACCATAACCTGCCAATTAACCAACAATACAAATGCTGCTATATCAAGTAGCTCCTACATGTAAGGCCGGAATGAAATATACTGAAGAACACCAGCAGTGAACATGATGGTGTCAACAAATATACTATCTGACACACAGTTTATCATTTTTGACAACGAACAGTACGGCAGTTAGCAAACAGGCTGTCTTGCTATAACCATATTTATTATTATATATATGAACGTACTACACCGACAGATATCAAGATGCATTAATAATGTTGCGAATGTTATGCAAAATATGTTGATGAGCGGTGAGCATGCTACATTATTGGAACATATACAAGTAATATATATAATCTATTGCTGAGAATGATATCCATATTCCCGGAATTATCTATCATAATATTACAACGCGCGTAGTAAAATGGAGAAAGTTTTCAATTCTGACTGAGGTTTGGCCCTATAGCAACCCTTGCAATGAGTCGTTGCTATACCCCAGGTAAAATATCACCCAATATGGCAAATAATTAGCCACAAGTTCACAATAATATTATAATATTATAAATTGTAGCATGTCACCGTCACCAAACAACTCATATCAGTAACAATTATTATTCATGGATCCAGTATCAAAACTAGACGACATTAAAGTTATCTTTTAATGCTCCACGAACTGCAAGAAGAAATCGTGTTATCATGGTACAATTCTGGACGAGTAAATTATGTCATTGACAAAAACAAAGTTGCCCAGCTGTCATGAACTCAATGTATACATTCTGAAATTCAACAGCTATAAAATGCCAAAGCTGAACTAGTTATAAAATCTAGATAAAGTAAACTTCCTGAGAATACTCTGAAGACGACGAAGAAGATGGTGATTTAATATTTACTTCCGTACTGAAGGCTCAGGGTTTGTTTTGAACTCGCCGAAGACGAGAGGTCAAATCACGGTGACGAAATGTCAAGGCCGACAAGCTGTACCGGAAATGATCAAGTGTCGTCTGCTTGCATAGGCCGAAAGGAAATGCAGCGATCTCATTGGTTAATAAATATGATTAGGCTCTAGAGGGGGGTCAGTGCAATGGAATTGTGGCACAACTCAATCGGAACACAAAAGGTTATGTCATTATAAAAGACCCTGCTGTGGCCAGGAATCTATAGATCGTTTCAATTTACCCTATTTATGTGCCAAATCAAAATGCCCCATTGAGATGAGCTGACAGCTAATTTCTTAGCTATACATATGTTCCTTCTATCCTGGGCCAGCTGTTACCCAGAGATAAACTACTATATTGGAATAGTTCCTGTTCATTTCAGGGACTCTTGATGTTCTTTATCAAGTCGGGAATAGATAAACGGATTCCCATGCCACACCCAATA